>JANAVB010037420.1:11375369-11475175 GCA_029216955.1 Iris pallida
CAGGGACTATGTCCTGATCACCATGTCGTACCGTAGATTAATGCAAATGGAGCTGGAGCCAAAATACAGAAACCAAAATATAAACTAGAAACCAAAATACAATAGGACCCTCTGTGAGAACGGATGGCTCAGAACACAACCAACCGGAGAGGATACCCTGAGAGATCCATCTGAGTAGGACGTATACTCTGAGATCACTTTACAAGAATGAATCAGTAGTGGGATTGAGTGCTGGAGGGGATACTATAGAGTATACGGCATACTCAGATGGGTCTCTCACCGTTACTTTTTTTTCTGACAGCATGGTGGATGTGCTCCGTCAAAGAATCTGACTCCAAGCCAAAACTTTGCCCCGGAGCTCAAGTGGACATCCTTCGTGTAGAGCTCGAGTGAGAGGTTCCTGACAGCATGGTGGTCTCCTTTTGTCAAAAGTATCCGTGCTCGTCCCACAACCAATGTGGGATGAGCACGGATACTTTGACAATGAGACCACCATGCTGTCAGGAACCTCTCACTAGTCTACACGAAGGATGTCTACTTGAGCTCCGGGACAAAGTTTTGCTCGGAGCAAGAATTGTTGACGGAGCACATCTACTATGCTGTCAGAAAAAAATTAGTAACGGTGGGAGACCCATCTGAGTAGGACGTATTCTCTGATATATCTCCTCCAGCACTCAATCCCACTACTGATATCATTCTTGTAATTGTGATCTATCAGAGTATACGTCATACTGAGATGGATCTAGAATCTCTCTTGGTTGGTTGTCGTTCATCATTGCCGAGGGATGAGGATCGGGGACAGTACAAATAGTCTAATACAAAACAACTCAATAAGTAGTCCAATACAAATAGTCTAATACAAAAATACCCAATACAAATAGTCCAATATAAATCAGTACTAATAGCTAATGAGAAACATGCTGCTCACGCAAACGCTCAGTGAAACGTTCACGCATCCACCTCGAAAAAAGCGAGTTTTTTGGCGCGAGGAGAGATGTCGTCCCTTGCAAAGATTGATTGAAGAGAACTCTCGGTCTCACTAGCTACCGGTGCTGGATGAATAGAACTTCCGGTCTCACTAGCAACCGGTGCCACTTCCTCCTTAACTGTAGGAGGAGCCACCTCAGCATTCACTGTTTTCTTCAAACGACGTGCCGCTCCTCGGGTCATGGGTGCCATCTGGTAAGATCGATAGTCACAAATAATATAATTGTAACATAAGCAAGCTAACTAAAGGAACCATCATGTAATTTGAGTACATTTTCGAAAGTCGATAAAGTATTACCAATTCGATTTTTTGCCAAGTGCGAGAACGGACGGCTCAGAAGACAACCCAAGATTCATTCAAGCATACATTAGTGTGAATCATCTATGTTCTGTACATATGGTGTAGTATATGTTCTTATCGTATCTAGTATCTGAAGAACGTAACAGAATCAAGATGAACTCACATAATGTAATACTAAGACATCATCTACTACTATATAAGATATAGTGATAGGTTGTCGTATCATCATTGTCGAGGGATGAGGGTCGGAAGACAGTCAACTTTATCTACGGCTACATAGTTTCTGCCTCGCCAGTAGAATGGCTGCAGAGACTATGTCCTGATCACCATGTCGTACCGTAGATCAAATGGAGCTGGAACTGGAGCCAAAATACAGTACTACTTCACCATGTCGTACCATTTTACTCTCTCTCTCTCTCCTCCCCCCTCTGGCGCTCTCACTCTCTCCGGCGCTCTCACACTACTAATTCCTATGTGTTTTAAGTGTGAGAACGGATGGCTCAGAACACAACCCAAGATTCATTCTAGCATACATTAGTGTGAATCATCTATATTCTGTATACATATCGTGTAGTATATGTTAACCTTATCGTATCTAGTATCTGAAGGACGTACGTAACAGAATCAAGATGAACTCACTAATGTAATACTAAGACATCATCTACTACTATATAAGATATAGTGATGGGTTGTCGTATCATCATTGCCGAGGGATGAGGGTCGTAGGACATGCAACTTTATCTACGGCAACATAGTTTCTGCCTCGCCAGTCGAATGGCTGCAGAGAATATCCGTCACCATG
The DNA here is from genome assembly GCA_029216955.1 of Iris pallida. Classification (NCBI taxonomy): domain Eukaryota; kingdom Viridiplantae; phylum Streptophyta; class Magnoliopsida; order Asparagales; family Iridaceae; genus Iris; species Iris pallida. The sequence goes on from JANAVB010037420.1 coordinate 11,377,460, forward strand.
TCGTACCGTAGATTAATGCAATTAATGGAGCTGGAAATATCCGTCGCTAACCGGTAACTAGTCCGTCGCTAACTGAGATTGTCACATACACATATGTATATCACAGCTAGATGTATAGATATATACATCTATACAGAAGCACACAACTGATAGAACTCGCACTGTCCTTGAGACAGTGAACATATACACCATGAATCCAAATCCCATATATATTCACATTTACTAATCCAAACACCACCAAACTAATGAAACACCCAATATGGATAACACATTATTTAGCCAATATATAAACTCAGATGAATTTGAGAAGCAAAGCCACCCGCCGCCCCCGACCAAAGCCCGCCGCCCCAAGCCAGCCGCCCAGCCCCCGACGCCGCCGCCCCAAGCCCACCGCCCAGCCCCCGACCCAAGCCAGCCGCCCAGCCCCCGACGCCCCCGCCCCAAGCCAGCCGCCCAGCCCCCGACGCCGCCACCCCAAGCCCACCGCCCAGGCCCCGACCGAAGCCAGCCGCCCAGCCCCCGACGCCGCCGCCCCAAGCCCACCGTCCAGCCCCCGACCCAAGCCAGCCGCCCAGCCCCCGACGCCGCCGCCCCAAGCCCACCGCCTAGCCCCTGACCCAAGCCAGCCGCCCAGCCCCCGACGCCGCCGCCCCAAGCCCACCGCCCAGCCCCCGACCCAAGCCAGCCGCCCAGCCCCGACGCCCCCGCCCCAAGCCAGCCGCCCAGTCCCCAGCGCCGCCGCCCCAAGCCCACCGCCCAGACCCCGACCCAAGCAAGCCGCCAAGCCCCCGACGCCCCAAAACCCCAAGCCCGCCTCCCAGACCCCGACGCCCCCGCCCCAAGCCTACCGCCCAGACCCCGACGCCCCAGCCCCAAGCCCGCCGCCCAGCCCCCGACCCAAGCCAGCCGCCAAGCCCCGGACGGCCCAGCCCCAAGCGCGCCGCCCAGCCCACGACACCGCGAGAGAGAGAGAGAGAGAGAGAGAGAGAGATCGAGAGAGAGAGAGAGAGGGTTACCTTCGGTTGAGAGAGAGGAGAGGACGACGACGACGACACCGACGCCGATCACCGAAGCCGACACCGACGAAAGAGAGAGAGAGAGAGAGAGAGGGGGAGAGGAGAGAGAGTGAATTCGGAGGGAATGCGAAAAGTTCCCTCCGCCGTTTCATTTAAAGTCTGGAACATAAATATAGCGACGGACTAGCGACTGGTAGATATCCGTCGCCCGATTGTCGCCCTTTTGGATAAGTGCCGACTGACTATCCGTCGCTACGTCGTCGAAAATATGTCTCGCCAATTTCCTACACTATTTTCGCCAAATATACGACTGTGTTGCGACTACGGAAGATCCGTCGCTATGTTACCGTCAGTCTAGCGACGGCTGAGCGACTTTTCCTCCTCCTAAAATTAAAATAAAAATGGCAAAGACTTGTTGTCGAAATTCAGTCGCTGAGCGGCCACTAAACCGTCGCTAATACCGACAAAAAAGTTTCGTCGCTAAACATCCGTCGCTAAAAGGGTGTATTTTGGTAGTGACGAGTGGTAATGCGTTGACTCCGTTGACGATCTGACGACGGTTTTCGGTTCTCTGAAGGTCTGAGTTGCTCTGGGTGCTGAAGCTTGCGGAGAGGAAGAAGACGTTGAGTGTCTCTGTATATGTCTGTCCCTCTGTGTGTGTGTGTGTGTGTCCGGAAGAAGGAGATGATCCCTCTATTTATAAGCAGCAGGTTGGGCTGCTCATACGCGCATATGTAGGATGCGCCTATACGTGGGGACGTCACGTGGTTGGAGCTGCGGGAGGTGCATGGATGATGCACCATCATTTGTGGGTTGAATCCTGTCACTTTCCGTTCCCGGAATACGTATTCTAAATACGTGTACTGCTGGAATGTATTTATTTAATATTTATCATGTATTGTTCTGTATTTAAATTCTTTTAATTTTACGTTAATTATTTTTCTGTATTTTACTTTCTGTATTTTACCTTCTGCTTTGCTTATTGGGTTCGGCCCGAGTTGGTTTAATTTCTGGCCTTGATGGTTCAACATGAACCCAACTTCCCACCTACCACCACTCCTTCATTTAAAGCCTCATCTCCTTTCTCTCTCTTTATTACTTCTTCTCATTTCTCTTCTTCTTCCTCATAACTCCCCCACCAACCTAGGAGGGCTAGGCAAGTGCCAACTTGCTTCTTGATGGATTTTTATTTTTGTTGTTCCATCGTCTTCCTCTCAAGATTCTTAGATACTTTAGTACTTAGCATTTTCGATTTCTACGGCTCATTTCATGTAGATCTAAGTTTAATATATTTTTGGAATTTTTAGGTTTTGATCTAGTAACTTTGTTATTTTTCAAGTTTTGATGGTTTCATGTTATAGAAAATTTGATTCTACCCAATTTTGACTATTGAAAGTCCTGATTACGACTTATTTTGAGTGATTTATGGTCTTTTTGGTTCATGAGTTTTCATGGCCATTAGAGGCTGATTTGGAGAAGATGAGCAGTACATGTTTCTGGCACATGCTGTTTCTGGCGCATGCTGTTTCTGGCGCATGCTATTTTCTGGCGCATGCTGTCATGGCGTATGCTGTTTTCTGGCACATGTTGTTTCTGGCGCATGCTGTCATGACGCATGCTGTTTTCTAGTACATGCTGTTTCTGGCGTATGCTGTTTTCTGGCGCATGCTGTTTCTGGCGCATGCTGTTTTCTGGCGCATGCTGTTTCTGGCGCATGCTGTTTCCTAGCGCATGCTATTTCTGGCACATGCTGTTTCCGGTGCATGCTGTTTTCTGGCGCATGCTGTTTCTGGCGCATGCTGTTTCCTGGCACATACTGTTTCTGCGCATGTTGTTTCTAGCGCATGCTGTTTCCTGGCACATGCTGTTTCTGGCGCATGTTGTTTCTGGCGCATGCTGTTTCCTGGCGCATGCTGTTTCTGGCGCATGCTGTTTCTGGCGCATGCTGTTTCCTGGCGCATGCTGTTTCTGGCGCATGCTGTTTCTAGCGTATGCTGTTTCCTGGCACATGCTGTTTCCTGGCACATGCTGCATGAACTTCTATAATTTCTCGGGCCTTTTGACTAATTCTTGTCCCGAATTAACATTGATTGATATTGATTGTGACATTGACTAATAGTTGATCATGCGTTCCTAGTTGGAACTAAGAGACTGGCTAGTCGTCTTATTGAATTGAATAAATGAGACACGTTCATATTAATTATGAACTATTGTAATCGATTGGCCGATCCCGAATATTGGCATACAGGCATATGCAGGCTTCAATTTATTTATTTCTCTATAAAAGCAACATGTGTACTTTATGGTCAAGGCATGATTATTTCGTGGCTAGTTTTGATTGTTGCATTACGCTATGTAAGACCTACAACCTAACCGCACAGGTATCGTTATAGAGATGTGCATATCGTACCCCGTACGAAAGTACTCATTCTGAATGACCATGATCCACGGCATGGGATTTCACTCAACATAGAGGCTATTAAGTTAAATAAAATGATGATTGCATGGAGAGAACGGATTCCCGAGTTCTTACATGACAACCCTCTTTGGGACTATTAAGTGCCCGAAAAGCCGGCTGGTTCCCACAGATACTGCAAATCTGCCACACGGACAGGGAGTGGTATCTCCTTATATTATTTATTGTACATTGTATATTAACGACGGGCGTCCCGCTGGGACTCGTCTAAATTCATGATTGACGCAATTGATTGACTGGGTAGACTAGCCTTGCTTGCACATAGTAAGAACTGAGGAATCCTTTATCGCATAATTCCAAGATAACTTGGAACCCACAATAGCAAGCCGTAGTAGTTGCATGGCCGTTTAAATTGATTTGGTTGTGTATTGTACCTACTCTGTTGACTAACTGAGATGATCAGAGTGTCGAGACATGACGGGCCAACTTCCGTCCTTGTTTGGTTGGGAGGTTGGTTCGAAGTGTCGTGACGTTGTGTGAATCCCAGTAGCAAACAGAGATCTATTATTATATTCTCTTATTTACTGGTTTAAATTTCTCATATCGTGCTTCCTTGCGGTACTTGCTATTAGAGGTCTAACCTCTCTGGTTTTGCATGGCCAGATTTAGAGCCGGTTCTCGAGGACTCAGCTTACTTCCACCTCCAAGATGGTCAATACTAGAGGGATGATCGCAGGAGGACTCGAGTGGGTTCCTTACTTCCCCTGTCGTTTTGTTACTTACTTTATATTTTGCCGTTTGGCACCGACATGTTAGTCGGATTGTTTTATACTTACTTTTACATAATTATAATTAAATCAGACTGCAGCTGATAACAATTGTGTATACCTTACTTCGTCATCTGGCTATGTTTTGTAAAGCCAGATATCAAGAACATTTTGACTGAGCGTTTGGAACGCCTTACTGCTTTATCTTACATGTTCTCTATTTCTGTTTCGTGTTTGAATGATTGAGACAATAGATGTGAAGTGACCATAGTATGACTTTCATGTAGTATGCACCCCCTCGTCTTATTAGACAACATTGATCGTATTATACGGTATTCCCCTACCCGTAATATGTAGCTGACTGAGTCATTCCCCCGCTCTCCAGTATTCTGGTTCTGGGGCGTGACAAGGTTTTAGTGGTGGCCCATGCAGGTCTGATTTCAGACTTGTGGGGTATTTTGATTTATAGGATGTCTCAATCACACATGTTCCCCCTTGATCTCATGATTCGTTGTTCCCAATCCTAGCTTGACATTCTCGTATCCTTCGACTTCATTGATCCTTCATGTCCGGTCGTTTGATTGCTCTCTTGTCCCTTTTCTTAGGGGCACTTCGTCCGCATCTGTCAGAGCTGGACAACAGCAACAAGGGCAACATGGACAACCTGACCAGGTTGGTCAGCAACAAGGGCCAGTACTACCCCAAGAGGCTATTCAAGAAGAAGTGATAGTAGAAGCAGCAGCTGGATCGTAGTATCCGGAGGTTCCACCACCACCAACAGTTCCATCTACCCCTGTGGAAGTAGACACACCGGCCCTTCTGGAGATCATGAAAGGGATGATGGCTACTCAACAACACCAGATGTTAGCCCAGCAGCGCATGCACGCTCAGTTGCAGGAGCAGAACGTACTACTCAACCAAGGGTTGCAGACAGCATTGGAAAGAGGGACAAGGCCAGATTCAGGAGCATCAACCAGATTTTGCAAGTTCAACCCCCGCCGTTTCGAGGGCACGGAGGATGCCATCTCAGCAGATGCATGACTTAAGGATATTGAGGCTATTCTGACGGCAGCTAAGGTACCAGCAGAAGAACATGTGGATCAAGTAAAGTTGTTACTTCAAGATCTCGTACGTGATTGGTGGGAATCAGAAGAAGTAGGCATCAGACGTCCTGTTGCTTGGGACAATTTTACTGCAAGCTTCAAGACGAAGTACTATGGAGTTGTGGCACAGTTTGAGCTACAACAGAAGTTTATCAACCTCAAGCAGGCCGGCAAGACGGTAGATACTTATGCAGCGGAGTTTTGCAGATTGAGTAGGTTCACCCCGGAGATGGTAGCAACAGAGAGCCAGAGGGCTATGAGGTTCCAGCAAGGTTTTCATCTTGAGCTCTTGCAATTGATAGAAGGGCACAATTATCAGACTTTCGATGAGGTATTAACGGCAATCCGAAGGCATGAGATCACCATTCAGAGGATCACGGCAAGGACTGGAGGTCAGAAGAGATCCCACAGTCAGATTGAAGGAGGAGGGGGAGTAGCGCCCCGAACAACAGCACCGTCCCTTGGCGTCCGTATTCACGATGTGGCGATACGAGGGCCAGCACCACCAAGGCAGCAGCAACAGCAACAGAGAAAGAACCAGCAACCCCCAGCAGGCTGCACTTATTGTGGGAAGGTAGGGCACACTAGAGATGTGTGTCGGACATTGAACGAACAGTGTTTGATATGTGGAAATCCAGATCATCGGGTTACCACCTGTCCCATGAATTCAAGGTCAGGAGGACCAGTGCAACAATTTCCTGCTCTGCCAGCACCAGGGGCAGGCCAGTATCGAGGACCAGCGGTGGCAGTGAGACCGTTGGCACAGCTTCCGTTCATGACACAAGCTCAGATGTTTCGACAGCAGGGATCGCCGATACAGCAACACCAGCATAGACCACCCCAGCATCATCAAGCCAGGGGCCAGCAGCAGCACCAGGCTAGGCCGCAACATGGGAACCAACAAGGAGGTCGAGGGCAGGCATTCACTCTGTCCTTGGAGGAGGCATTAGCATCGGGAGATGTTGTGGTAGGTAACATTCTCGTCGCCTCATATCCCGCAGTAGCATTGTTTGATTCGGGAGCATCACACTCATTTATATCTGCACAATTTGCAACACGGCTAGGAATGGAATTCGAGACATTGCCAAGGAGGTTAAATATACTCACTGGTAATAGGCTCGTAGGAGTTAGTAGAGTTATTCTAGCATGTAGCTTTTAGTTTGCGGGCATTCCTTACCCGCCCGGTTGATAGAATTTCCTGTTGGAAATTTCGACGTTATCTTAGGCATAGACTGGCTGAAAGACAGTCATGCGACAATAGATTGTCGTAGAGGGAGTGTATCTTTTGATATTCCAGGCATGAAGCGGTTCACCTTAGTCAGATCAGTGGCAACTCAACAAGAACAGGGAGTAGTGACGGTAATGGAAAAAGTTCAAGTTCCGAAGGTAGTTGAAGAGTTTCTGGACGTATTTCCCGAAGAACTTCCAGGTCTACCACCGGTTAGGGATATTGAGTTCAGCATAGAATTGGTACCTGGAACTAAACCGATATCAGATCGAGTTTACAGAATGGCGGATTCAGAACAGGCCAAGGTATATCAGCACATAGAGGAACTGAAGGAGAAGAAGTTCATCCAAACTAGCATATCACCATGGGTAGCACTAGTGGTACTTGTGGGGAAGAAGGATGGGTCATCCAGATTGTGCATCGATTACAGAAAGCTTAACGCGGCAACAGTAAAGAACAAGTACCCACTACCCAGGATCGACGACTTGTTTGATCAGTTGAGCAAAGCTAGAGTTTTCTCCAAGATAGATCTTCGTTCAGGGTATCACCAAGTAAGGGTTCGGAAGGAGGATATTCCCAAGACAGCATTCAGGTCAAAGTATGGGCATTATGAATTCTTGGTAATGCCGTTTGGTTTGACCAATGCTCTAGCAATATTTATGGATTTGATGAACCGTATCTTTATCCCGTACTTAGATCAATTTGTCGTTGTGTTTCTTGACGACATTCTCGTGTACTCTGCTAGTGAAGAGGAGCATGAAGACCACCTCAGGAAAGTGTTGCAGGTTTTGAGAGAGAACCAGTTGTATGCCAAGCTCAGCAAGTGTGAGTTTTGGTCGGACCATATTTTATTTTTAGGGCACATCGTATCAGGAGCTGGAGTAGCAGTGTATTCCAAGAAGGTAGAAGCAGTAGAGAGTTGGCTAGTACCCAAGACCGTAGCATATATGCGGAGTTTCTTGGGATTGGCAGGATATTACAGGAGATTCGTAGCAGACTTTGTAAGACTTTCAACACCCATGACCCGCTTGACACGAAAGGATGTACCATTCGTCTGGTCGGCAAAATGCCAGACATCATTTGAGAATCTGAAGCAGAAGTTGATATCAGCGCCTATTCTTACATTGCCAGTTGGACCCGGAGGTTTTACTGTATATTGTGATGCGTCGGGTAAAGGACTTAGATGTGTCCTCATGCAATATTGGAAGGTGATAGCATATGCATCTAGGCAACTTCGAGACCACGAGAAGAATTACCCAATTCATGACTTGGAATTGGTGACAGTAGTATTTGCTTTAAAGCTATGGAGGCATTACTTATATGGTGATCGAATGGACATGTACACAGACCATAAAAGTCTGAAGTACATCTTTACTCAGAAGGAGCTGAACATGAGGCAGAGAAGATGGTTAGAACTGATCAAGGATTATGACGTGGAGCTTCAGTATCATCCAGACAAGGCTAATGTGGTAGCAGACGCTCTCAGCAGGAGAGGCGGTGCATTTATGTTGACAACACAGAGTCATATCTTAGAAGACCTTCAGGAGATGGGCATCGAAGTTATACTTCCTAGTGATGTAGGAGTTCTAACAAGTCTACAAGTTCAATCCGACTTGGTAGACAGGATCAAGGCAGCTCAGGCACAGGACCCAAGGATTCAGAAGCTTAGGGCAGAATGTGAGTCAGGACTCAGGAAGGAGATGAGAATTCATGAAGATGGTACACTAAGGTTTGGGTCACGTCTATGTATACCTAGTGGAGATATCAGACAGGAGATTATGGCAGAAGCTCACAGTTCCCAGTATTCTGTACACCCTGGAGGGACCAAGATGTAACAAGATATCAAGCAACACTTCTGGTGGAACGGAATGAAGAGGGAGATAGCTAGATTTATTTCCCGTTGCTTGGTATGTCAGCAAGTAAAGGCAGAGCAGCAGAGGCCAGCTGGGTTATTGCAACCACTTCCTATTCCGGAATGAAAATGGGAACATATTACAATGGACTTTGTGACCAGTTTATCGAGGTCACCAAGTGGTAAAGATGCTATTTGGGTGATAGTAGATTGGCTTACGAAGGTGGCACACTTTCTTCCTTTTAGAGTAGGGCAATCTACAGAAAAGTTGGCAGAGTTGTATATGCAACAGATAGTCAGGCAATATGGAGTCCCTGTCAGTATTGTGTCAGACAGAGATATCCATTTTACATCACATTTCTGGAAGAGCTTACATCATAGCCTGGGTACCAAGTTAAGATTTAGCACGGCTTACCATCCCCAGACAGACGGGCAATCAGAAAGAACAATTCAGACTTTGGAGGATATGTTGCGAGCTTGCACTCTAGATTTTAGAGGATCTTGGAAGAGCCATCTGCACTTAGTCGAATTCTCATACAACAACAGTTATCAAGCCAGTATCCAGATGGCACCATTTGAAGCACTATATGGTAAGAAGTGTAGGTCACCACTGGCATGGGATGATATCGGAAAGAGGAAGATGTTAGGCCCGGAAATGATTGTCCAGACAGTTGAAGTGGTCAAAGGAATTAGAGAGCGACTTCGAGTTGCACAGGATCGGCATCGTCATTGGGCGGACCAGTATCGTAGGCCGCTAGAGTTTTCTGTTGGAGACCACGTGTTCTTGCGGATCTCACCTACCCGTGGGGTCATTAGATTTGACGTTCGTGGGAAGTTGAGTCCGCGGTACGTGGGCCCATTTGTTATCCTTGATCGGATAGGCGATGTTGATTATCGTTTATCCCTTCCACCTTCGTTACGAGAGGTGCATGACATGTTCCATGTATCTTAGTTACGTAGGTATGTATCGAACCCAAGCTATATCCTTGATCATTCTGAGCTGGTTGTTGGTACCAACCTGTCTTACGAGGAGCAGCCTGTGTCTATTTTGGACCGAAGGAAGAAGATACTCAAGAATCAAACAATTAGCCTTGTCCGGGTTGCTTGGGGTCATCACTCTTTAGGAGAGTCAACATGGGAACGTGAGGATGATATCCGATCACGGTATCCGTACCTGTTTGACTCACAAGGTATATCTCTTTCTGTATACCTTGATTGTCTTAACTCCTCATGCTTGTCACCTTATGAGTAGAACTGCTTGGTGTCGTCGATAGTTAAACATAGATATGTTACTTGCTATTGGCATTATAGAATGATTGCTTACTCAAATTGCTTATACTTAGATTAGTTTAGCCCCGATGTTCCTATCATGCTTGGATTTGAAATTCCGAGGACGGAATTTTTCTAAGGAGGGTAGAGATGTCACTTCCCGTTCCCGGAATACGTATTCTAAATACATGTACTGCTGAAATATATTTATTTAATATTTATCATGTATTGTTCTGTATTTAAATTCTTTTAATTTTATGTTAATTATTTTTCTGTATTTTACTTTCTGCATTTTACCTTCTGCTTTGCTTATTGGGTTCGGCCCGAGTTGATTTAATTTCCGGCCTTGATGGTTCAACATGAACCCAACTCCCCACCTACCACCACTCCTTCATTTAAAGCCTCATCCTCTTTCTCTCTCTTTATTACTTCTTCTCATTTCTCTTCTTCTTCCTCATAACTCCCCCACCAACCTAGGAGGGCTAGGCAAGTGCCAACTTACTTCTTGATGGATTTCCATTTTTGTTGTTCCATCGTCTTCCTCTCAAGATTCTTAGATACTTTAGTACTTAGCATTTTCGATTTCTATGGCTCATTTCATGTAGATCTAAGTTTAATATATTTTTGGAATTTTTAGGTTTTGATCTAGTAACTTTGTTATTTTTTAAGTTTTGATGGTTCCATGTTGTAGAAAATTTGATTCTACCCAATTTTGACTATTGGAAGTCCTGATTTTGACTTATTTTGAGTGATTTATGGTCTTTTTGGTTCATGAGTTTTCATGGCCATTAGAGGCTGATTTGGAGAAGATGAGCAGTACATGTTTCTGGCACATGCTGTTTCTGGCGCATGCTGTTTCTGGCGCATGCTGTTTTCTGGTACATGCTGTCATGGCGCATGTTGTTTTCTGGCACATGCTGTTTCTGGCGCATGCTGTCATGGCGCATGCTATTTTTTGGCATATGCTGTTTCTGGCGCATGCTGTTTCTGGCACATGCTGTTTCTGGCGCATGCTGTTTCCTGGTGCATGCTATTTCTGGCACATGCTGTTTCCTGGCGTATGCTATTTCTGGCGTATGCTGTTTCTGGCGCATGCTGTTTTCTGACGCATGCTGTTTCTGGCGCATGCTGTTTCCTGGCACATGCTGTTTCTGGCGCATGCTGTTTCTGGCGTATGCTGTTTCCTGGCGCATGCTGTTTCTGGCGCATGCTATTTCCTGACGCATGCTGTTTCTGGCGTATGCTGTTTCTGGCGCATGCTGTTTCTGGCGCATGCTGTTTTCTGGCACATGCTGTTTCCTGGCACATGCTGCATGAACTTCTATAATTTCTTGGGCCTTTTGACTAATTCTTGTCCCGAATTAACATTGATTGATATTGATTGTGACCTTGACTAATAATTGATCATGCGTTCCTAGTTGGAACTAAGTGACTGGCTAGTCGTCTTATTGAATTGAATAAATGAGACACGTTCATATTAATTATGAACTATTGTAATCGATTGGCCGATCCCGAATATTGGCATACAGGCATATGCAGGCTTCAATTTATTTATTTCTCTATAAAAGCAGCATGTGTACTTTATGGTCAAGGTATGATTATTCCGTGGCTAGTTTTGATTGTTGCATTACGCTATGTAAGACCTACAACCTAACCGCACGGGTATCGTTGTAGAGATGTGCATATCGTATCCCGTACGAAAGTACTCATTCTGAATGACCATGATCCACGGCATGGGATTTCACTCAACATAGAGGCTATTAAGTTAAATAAAATGATGATTGCATGGAGAGAACGGATTTCCGAGTTCTTATATGGCAGCCCTCTTTGGGACTATTAAGTGCCCGACAGGCCGGCTGGTTCCCACAGATACTGCAAATCTGCCACACGGGCAGGGAGTAGTATCTGCTTATATTATTTATTGTACATTGTATATTAACGATGGGCGTCCCGCTGGGACTCGTCTAAATTCATGATTGGCGCAATTGATTGGCTGGATAGACTAGCCTTGCTTGCACATAGTAAGAACTGAGGAATCCTTTATCGCATAATTCCAAGATAACTTGGAACCCACAATAGCAAGCCGTAGTAGTTGCATGGCCGTTTAAATTGATTTGGTTGTGTATTGTACCTACTCTGTTGACTAACTGAGATGATCAGAGTGTCGAGACATGACGGGCCAACTTCTGTCCTTGTTTGGTTGGGAGGTTGGTTCGAAATGTCGTGACGTTGTGTGAATCCCAGTAGCAAACAGAGATCTATTATTATATTCTCTTATTTACTGGTTTAAATTCCTCATATCGTGCTTCCTTGCGGCACTTGCTATTAGAGGTCTAACCTCTCTGGTTTTGCATGACCAGATTTAGAGCCGGTTCCCGAGGACTCAGCTTACTTCCACCTCCAAGATGGTCAATACTAGAGGGATGATCGCAGGAGGACTCGAGTGGGTTTCTTACTTCCCCGCTCGTTTTGTTACTTTATATTTTGCCGTTTGGCACCGACATGTTAGTCGGATTGTCTTGTACTTACTTTTACATAATTGTAATTAAATCAGACTGCAGCTGATAACAATTGTGTATACCTTACTTCGTCATCTGGCTATGTTTTGTAAAGCCAGATATCAAGAACATTTTGACTGAGCGTTTGGGACGCCTTACTGCTTTATTTTACATGTTCTCTATTTCTGTTTCGTGTTTGAATGATTGAGACAATAGATGTGAAGTGACCATAGTATGACTTTCATGTAGTATGCACCCCCTCGTCTTATTAGACAGCATTGATCGTATTATACGGTATTCTCCTACCCGTAATACGTAGCTGGCTGAGTCATTCCCCCGCTCTCTAGTATTCTGGTTCTGGGGTGTGACAAATCCTTCATGCTGCATTTGTGGGCTGGCACGTAGCAGGGGAGAGGATCTTTCAGTTGCTGAGATCTTGGGTGATTAGCACCCCTTTATAGGCAGAATTGAGTCAAAGGACACGTGGCGCATGTCCGTAGCTCAAAGATCTCGGATTTGGCGGAGGGTAATCTGATAGGATGCGCCTGGGATTGGGCGCATGAGAAGACTCTGGCTCGCAACCTTCAGGAGTTACGAACCAGTCTGGGCGCACGGCTTTTGAGGCGCATGCGAGGCTTTAGTAGCGACTTGACCTCTGTCTTTAGGGATCAGAGGAAGGTCTGAGGCGCATGGCTCTTGAAGCGCATGCAGAGGTTTGGGCGCATGGCTGCGGAGGCGCATGTGAATGGTTGGGCGGCCACGTGGCTTGTAACCGCCGGAAGAGAGTAATGATGACGCTGACGTCAGCGGCGCTTCGTTTTCTATAAAAGCTGTTGCTGCTCTATCATCGAGGCATGGCTGCTATCGTGTCAGACTTCAGCATTTAATGTTCTTTGATGGGTGATCGACTTTTGAGTGGGCACATTGATCTGCGTTCTACTAGGCGCATGGGGACGCGTGGGGCACATCCTTATAAGGCACTTGGTGCTGATGGGCGCGTCTGTATGATGCATGGTCTGATCGGCGCATCCGTTTGCATGACGCATCTTCATTGGTCCGACTGTTGCGTTCTTCGAGTGCTTTAAATAGCCGTTTTGACTTGGCCAAATTCGAAGGGTCAGGTTCATCACCATAAATGTAAATTCATTGCACAGGATTCGGAGAGCCCGCCACTTGGCGCATGGGTTTGATTTGCCCGGCCTATAAATAGCAGCAAGGAGAGAGTTTGCTTCTCGTTCTCTCACGTCTTTCCGAATGAACTTATTTGCTCAAGTACATTCTGTTGAGAAGATGCTCCCGAGGGTGAAAATGCGATGAGTTGTCTTCGTTCATGCACTTGAAGGTGACTATTACATCCAAAAGTCGGGGTCGCGGGCTTCTGAGGCAGGCGGAAGGTGCCTGTTGCATCCAAAGATCGGGATGCCCGGGCCCCGTTTTTGTTATGTCGGAAGAGCGGCAGATCGGAATTACGGTGCTCTCCTCTTCCTTGGGCTTTGGAGAGCTCTTCCTCCAGCTAGAGTGGGGTTGGCTGCCCACTCTGGTTATGCTCAAAACTGCTCCTTTAGCCGCAGCACTTGATCGGGCCGAAGTGGAGCGCATATGCTGAGACTTCATGATGCGCCTAACTGAGACGCTGAAATAGATACGCCTGACTGAGACGCTGAAGAGACACGCCTGACTGAGACGCTGAAGTGATGTGCCTGGCAGATGATGCGCCTGGCAGGAGGCGCATGGAAATTTGCTGCGCCTGGTTGTAGTCTTAGGATCTTTTCTTTTTGTAGAACTTCTCCTTTGTAAAGCCTTTTTTAGACATAAAATAGACTTTTATATGAAATAAAAATCTTCTTTTGATGTCTTATACTTTTTGCTGTTCTTTGTTGTACCAAGTACTTCGATAGAGCTCCCTGGCACATATAGTGTTAAGCGCATAGGAATTCTGGACTATAGATGCGCCTGAAATTCCATGCTTCTACAAAACCCCCTTCAAAGTTTTTAAAACTTTTTGTCAAGTTTTGGAATACTTTGAATAAGAAGCATGTGTTGACTTCAATAGAACGCATGACTGTTCGGGGCGCATGATTGCTCCGCGCATCTGTGATGAGGCGCATGCTCCTCTTCAGTTTTAAATGCAAATGATAACGCTTCGTAATAAACAAAAAGATTAATGATGATCTTTTTGTATATCTACTGTCATCACTTTGTAGAACCCTAGGCGGCGGCTGACGTCACCCTTCATCGGTTCCCGCGTATGCCCAAGCCTATAAATAGGCGTCTGATGGAGAGAGAGAGAGAGAGAGTTCTTCTTCTCTTTGCTTTCTTCTTCTTTAGAGTTCTTCTTTCAAAACCCTAACTTCTTTTTACCGCGGTGACGGGTGGGTGTCTTCTGACTTTGTAGTTCTCAACTCTTTTTTAGACGAGTTTGGGGCATACGGATGAGTTGCATCCTGTTGATGTGCCCTAACTCCTTATTGTCGACGCGCATGGATTTCTGTCCTGATGATGCGCTTAGGCTCTTCCGCTGACGCGCATGGGTTTAGGCCCTGATTATGCGCCGTGGCTTCGCTGCTGATGCGCATGGGCTTAGGCCCTGATTATGTGCCGAAGCTTTTACTGCTGACGCGCATGGGCTTAGGCCCTGATTATGTGCCGAAGCTTCACTGCTGATGCGCATGGGTTTAGGCCCTTTTATGCGCCAGGCTGCTGATGCGCCCCAAAATATTTTGTCTTTGAAGCCTCTAAATTTTTCCTTACTGCATGTCTTTTGTTTTTGCTGTGTCAGTGTCAATGACTATCCCCTTGCTAAACGAAGTCCTTCTGGATGCTTCGCTTTGCCAAATGGGGGTCGACTTCAACGAGGAAGTTATTAACCCAGCAAAGGCTGCTATCATGCTGGATCAGTCTCCCGAGAGGATGTTGCAAATCCGGGATCAGTTGCCTATTTTTCTCCAAAGTATGATGGAGAGCGGCAAACTGAAATCTGCTGAATCCGAGAATATGACTTTCTTGAAACCGGCCTTTCTGTTTGGTGACCGCTTGATCTCCACTGAGGCGAAGATACTGAAGATCAAGGAAGACTGGTTCTTCACAGCGAAGGGCGTGGCCCTGTATATGCGGCAGTCTGAGCGTCAATTGCCATTGACAGCTTTCTACCGTTTGGCCTCCAAGAGGAGGATGCCATGGGAACTTACTCCTTCTCAAGGAGGGGCAGTGGGGGGTACCCTTCGTATTGATGTTACTTCGAATCAAAGAGATACCTTGGCCTCCTCACGAGCCGGTACCTCGTACTATTGCCGAACTTTGTGCCCTGGGAGCATTTATAGTGATGTTCCTCCCGACACTTTCGCCTTCGGTGCTTCGACCTTTACAAGCCGGATGCTAACATCAAGGTTATGTATCCGAAAGGAGGTTTTCGGGTTGAGGGCTGGTGTCACCACGTGTCAAAGTGGGATGAGCTGACCCTTTGGGTTTTGACGAAGTTCAAAACTGAGCTGAAAGCGATTGGGCTGACCGCTGCTCTTCGCGCCACCCAAGCAGGTGTCGACCTTAATTGACATATGTTTCTTGTCCTCCTGGAGATGTTCAACACCCAGACTGTAGTGTCCCGTCCCGCTCAGTCAATCGGAGAAATCGAAATGCCGACGTCGTTCGGACTTAGCCTTGCAACGGCTGCTCGAAGACATCGCTCGGTCAATGCGACCGCTCTCTCAGGTGGGGTAGTTTCGGTGAACTTGCCTCATCTTAGCCTTCACATAATAAATCGTATGTTTTCAACTTGCACAAGTAGGCTTGATAATAAAAGTGACGAATCCACATAGCTAAAGGGAATAATCCTGACGGGTCGAATTGAGTTAGAATATGGAAAGGTCCAACGGTCGGCTTAGAGTTGGTGCACGGCGTACTTTGAAAATGACACTCGGTCCTTCGTTCCGTGGCTTGGGAGAAGGAAAGTTGGTTGAGTAGCCGAAGTCATGAAACGTAGCCTAAGTCATAGGCGTCGCCCGCATAAATGCTTCATAAAGCATGAACGGTCCTATCGTCCAAGGCTTGGCATAGCCTTGGCTTGCCCCATGAGTTAAGTTGTGTTGCACGGCTTATGATATAAGTCTAGGCACCCAAATGACTTGGTTGTTCAGAAGACGAATGCATGTGCGGCATGTTTCTGCAATGCGAGGCTTGACGCAACCTTTGCTCGTCGAGTCGTTGTGCGTTTAAAGTCAGGCAAGTTATGTTAGCTATCGGAGTAGTAACAAACACGGTCCTACGAGTTCCTCGGTTGGGTACGACCACAAGGTCTTACGGCCTCAAGGCCCGTCATATAAAGTATGACTTGGGCAGGAGTGTTGCGTAGAGCACGATCGGCTTAAGGCACGGTGCACGAACTTAGTGTTTAGGGCATGAACCATGGTTGATTAAATGAGTTTTGGAGAAAGGACTATTGAATAGGCATTGATCTGAATGAAGTGATATGGTAACATAGAAAGAATGCTCGCGACCGTGGGTCGTCGAGGGGTCTCAAATGATAGAAGGTTTGATATTGGTTTTGAAAGAGATGGTAATATTGGAAGAGGAATGACTGTGTGAGACGTCAGTTTGTGTCGAGTCTTGCATGGTCATTGGACAACTTGCCGACAAGGGAAAGTTTCCACGAGCGGCAACCCTGGGCGCCGAGGGACCGCGTCGTTCCGGAGGAAAATACGGTATAGCCGTAGCTGGACGAACCGCTCGGGTCATTCGGGAACTTTCAGCGGGGCTAGCTACTTGCGTTGAAAGGGTCGCCGAATGGCAAGGCTATAAGTCCACGATAGCTTGTGGTGTTAGTGACCAATTCATATAGATGGGTCGGCACGAGCGACAATCCGCGTGTGTGCCTTTGGATTTAGTCTAGTGAATGTGTGTATGGTTGGAACACAAGTGTTTGGACCTAAGAATGGCTATAACATAGGCGACGTGCTTCGGCACGAGATGTGGCATCGAGTCTTATGTTGTCGGCATATAAGTTGCATGTTATGATTGAGTTGTCTTGAGTTTAAGTCAGGAGGTACCGCAAGGCAAAGTTGGTCGAGTGACACTTAGTTCACAAGTTGGATGGGTCAGTTGATGATTTAGTAGCAAAGGGCCGCAAGACGGCAAGGGCCGCAAGGCGGCGAAATGATTTAGTCTCATTGAGTTGCGAGGCGCGGCCTCAGCAAGGACTTATAGCACGGTCACACGGAAAATGGAGTCTTATCGTGTAGTTGCGTCTCTGATTATGGCCGTAAGGCAAACACGACTTGATAGGTTAACGTTATTGGCACGAGAAAGGGTCTAGATGCAAAGTATGAGTTAACATCGTTGTTGCAAGCACAGGATGGTCTAAAGACACAAAATAGGCCAAGGCGTCGGTCCTAAAACTGATCCTAAGACAAGACTAGAAAGACAATTGATAAGAAGGGACTATGTTGCACAAAGTAAAATAACGTGTCGGTTTTGTATGGGTGGGCGAGGAGCTCATTCCACCAGTACAGTTGAGTACTGACACCCACATAATTTACATGTGCAGGCACAGGTAGAAGCTCATGGCGCGGAGCTCGCTTGGATGCGTCGAGGTGCGGAGTTCCTTGGCGATTCGAAGCGTGCGGCCGCATGGAGTCAAGACTTATACGGGACATAATGTATGGACGTCGCCTTCCAAAGCATCCGCTGGCTCGAGACTTGTATTGAGAGATGAGAGAGAGCAGTGTAAACTTGTAATGTGAGATGAGTGAGCTTGAGAGACTTGTAATTTTGGCCTTGCGCCCTATTGTAACCATTGTTTTCAATATCAATAAAAGAGTGTTTTGCAATGACTTGTGTTTTGTTCTAAATTCTGCTGCTATTATTCAATGTCTCTGCTTGGAACTTCTGTGCGACGACCCCGTCGCAGCCGCTGAAATCAGCCGTTATGGAACCCGCCTTGCACGAACACAATCTAGGCTCGTGCGGCATCATGCCTTAGCGAGGACGATCACTCCTACGGGAGCGGGGCGTGACATAATGGTATCAGAGCACGACTTTACGTCCTTGGACTATCGATTGAATTATTTAACTCCGTTGTTTCCGCAAACTCTGAATCGTTGCTTCCGCAAAGTTGATATCGTTGGTGCGCTCTTTCTCAAATGTCCCACGGGATTCCATACAATAAGTCTATCTATTTTGCAAAATGTAGAAAAACAGTTTTTGAAAAGAAACAAAAAGATGGTTTACGTAAGCACGGTTGGCTAAGTCAGGCTGGGCATATACAGCAAAGTTGCGTCGACCTTAGAAAAGTCGAGTACGGGAATTGAATAGTATCGAGCAAGAATGAGTTGAACTCGATTGAGTAAATTGAGATGACTATCGATAGGGGTGCTATCGAGCGATGATAACGTCGGTGCGACATAGATGAGCGTGCTTGGAAATTAAAGGAATGGTTCGAACGGGATTCGAAGAAGTCGATTTTGATTCGAATGATAATTTAGAGGATTTGTTGAATGACTTCATTCCTGAGTGGTGTATGCGATAGCCTCAGGAATGTCGATCGATCGATCGATTGAGGATTCGGGGTGTCGATGAGTCTATCAGCAAGCATCGCGTGTATGCAAAGCCGTAGATTGAGTATCGTTAAATAAGTTATAGTCTTGAGATTTAATGATGTGGATTCAGACAACCTAAAAATGGACGCGCACGAAACATGCACGGGATAGAGGATTGCGCGAGTATAAAAAAGCGAAATGATTGAGTAGGTGAAATCGAATCGAGGAAAAAGTTAAGGTGTAGCGAACGGATAACTTGATCGAAGAAATTGATACGAATCGTATATGAAAAGTTAGCACGACAGATAGATAGCGTGCATAAAAAGTTGAATTTTGAAGTTACGCAATGACTCTGAGGATTGGATTGAATGTTTGCTCGATGATTTGAGTTAGCAAGGAATGTTGCGAATTGAGGAAACTCATTGGTCGATGACTTAAGATAAACGGATAAACAATACGTGAAATTGGTTTGAGGAAATTGATGTTGTGAATGGTTCGAGGGATAATGATCAAACTTGAATTTGAATGTCGAGGAGATTATCCAGTCGGACGATAGCATCATTCATACGACTCGAAATTGGTTGCAAAGGAAGATCGTCAGGTTATGCATGTCATCGATGGTATTGAGGCATATCAAAGATCGATATGCGATAACTCGGGGGTACTCTGACTCGGCAAAAGACGATCGTACAAGTGTTATTGTTCGGTTGGATGCTATACTTAAAAAAAAATTTTGATTGAGATGAATGTTAGATGAAAATGATTGTGTCTTGATGGTTACGTTAGATGAAAATATGCTCTTTTATTTGAAAATCAAAGGTACTACATGTTCTGGAACCACGTCCCTCTCAAAAAGGAAAGAACATAAATAAAGAAAAGGCCGACTATGGGTCGGCGATACATAATTCTCTGAGACGATCCCTCAGCAAAGCAGTCGACCGCTCAAACCGCTGCTTGGCTCGGCGCTCGACTTCCTGAGTCAACCGCTCCGCATCCTCCAGATGCGCGTGAGCCTGCCAGCCTTCATCAAGCTTTTTCAAAGCACTCTCCAAGGCAGCAGAAGTTCGGGTGACTTTGTCGGCCTCCTGAACAATTACCTCCTTATCCGTGCGGGAGGCCTCGAGCTCAAATTCCAAGAAGCCAATTTCCTCTGGAGCTCGAGGATCTGCTCCTTCGTGTCGATTATCCCACGAGAGGCTGCCGCTTCCCGAGCAATGCAATCTTCTCCCCGAAGGCTCAGCTGATCATACTGCAGAGAGAGATCACGGAGGTCCTTCATTATGGTCGGCTTGGATGCTTCTCGTGCAGCCCTTATCTTCTCTATGGAAGTGATAAGGAAGGCCCGCTCCTGATCTATCGCCGAAGACAGATCAACTTGTCGCAGTACTTGAAACTGGGCCACAAGCTGATCCGCCTCTAGCAATTTAGGCTCCAGGAGCTCAACCATCCTTGCCCCACGGGGAGGGTTCTAAGGATTTCAATTTGGCCCGGGCGCATTGACGGGCCAAGGCAAAAGAGGTCCCCCTCTCCACCGCAGCTTCAACTCCTCGCCTCAGGTGACGATAAAAACTGTCAACTACATCCTTTGACGATTCATCCAGAACTTCCGAAGAAGACGGCGTCAAAGGAAGGGTAGTTGACTGGATCGAAGAAGATGCACGGAACTTGCTATCCCTGCCACAAGGGAAACAAGCTCCAAGCGAAAGGACGCTTGAATAGCGGCCAATTCCTCCTCCGCAGCCCGGAGGATCTGGAGACTCGGCAAGGCGGAAAGGTCGACCTCTGGAGCTACATGAACAGAGGAGGGTACATGGACCATTTCTTCCTGTCTCGACCGTTCCGCCGCCTGCTCTCCAGAACTCGATTTAGCAGGAGGCCCCTCAATGTAAGCTGGAGGGGGAGGAGGCACACTCTCTTCCACCAGATCCCCTCTGGCCAACTCTCCCCTGATAATTTCTGTCGTTGGTAGTGAAGGAGCAGGACCTGTATGTCCAGAGCGACCATCAATCAGCTTAACCCGAAGGATGTGATGATAGAGCAGATGAACCTCCTCACTAGTCAAGACTTGACTTATCTTACCAGGGGAAAGTTGTTGAAGCTGAGGTTCGCTCGTAGCCGCCGTAGCCTCTTCACCGGCGACATCCGAGCCGAATTCAGCGAGTTTTTCTGCCCCAGCCGCCTCGGAAGGAGATACAACTGGATCAGCGTCACCCGGCTGAGGTTCAGCAGTAGTGGGGACGGGTTCAGCAGATCCCACGTCGTCCTGGGTTGGGACGTCGACAACTGAAGGAACCTCAGCCACCGCCGGGAGAACCCCGGCAGAAATAATCTCGGCACACATGTCACTAATCAAAGTGGTCAGGGCCGGGTCGACTTCAGAGACAGGGACCGGTTCTCGAGAGTCCGATTCTTCTGACGCCTGCAAAGAAAAGAAAATGATTAGGTCATAGTTCAAAAGAAGGGCTAAAGAAGAAAATGGTTGCAGTTCAATTTACCTCCGAAACTGCGTCCATATCTTCGCCTCTCTCCTTAATGAGCAGCCGGTGAGGCTTAACCGCAGTCCATTTTATGGAGTACGTTATGCCGCCAGCAGCGAACTCACGCCTGCTTCACTTGCGGGAAGGACTCGGCGCAACAGGCGGCTGATCCGCCACCACCTCATCAGCAGGAGGGAGAGAGTTATCGGGATCATGTTCGTCATCCTCTTCGTCCGCGTTGGCAGACTCCGAGTCCGACACAGCGACCATATTCTTCCTCTTCCTCGCCTTGGACCCCTGGGGCTTCTCCACCAAGCCAGTACCAACAATGAAGCTGGTACTCGGGTCAAAGCCAACAGGAGGCATGCTCGCCGTGACATGGTATAGAGCCGCCAAGTACAAGATCTTCCCCGGAGCCTCAGCATCATGAACTGAAAAGCTGGTACGGGTATGAACCGTATCATAATAGTGCCAGGCCCTGATGCCGTCAAGGACGCTACCTTCAAAACCCAGGCAAGAGCTGGGACTGTCCAAGAGTAGCTGACTATACCCAAACTGTCGAGAGAACCTACTGGGCAAGTAAGGTTCCAAGTAGACAGTGTTGCGGTTGCGGTATACTAGGTACGCAGGACGAATGTTACGCAACCAAAGGAGCATCTTCTCAGGCAAGAGGTGAGGAGGTCCGGTACCATCAATATGCATGCCCCTCACTTCTTCATCGGTAAAACGAGGAACAGACACAAAAAAGTTGTATCCGTCCACTCACTACTAAAATATGTCAAATCAGCGACGCCTCAAGACGTCGCTAAATAGGGAAAATACGTCGCTAATTTCGATTAGCGACGTATTTAGCGACGTTCGCACGTAGTCGCGATTAAGCTAGTCGCTAAAGAAGAAAATGTCACAATACGTCGCTATTGTGACGAGCATTAGCGACGCGGCCACGTCGCTAATTCAGCGACTACCAGCGACGTAAAACGTCATCATTTACCGACGTAACCTAGCGACGTTGTGCGACTTTACATGCATCGATGCTGACCTGGCTTGAGAACCATATGGCGACGTTCTGCGACTTTTCTACGTCGCTACAGTACCGACATATAGCGACGTCTAGCGACGTCTTTCATATCGACGTTTAGTGACGATCAGCGACGGTATTCATCACAGTTAGCGACGTTGGGGTACTTACTTAGCGACGTTATTTTCGTCGCTGAACGTCGCTGAGCGTCGCTGAACGTCGCTAATATTGAAAAAAAAAATTAAAAAAATACAGCATTTGCAGCATCCCTTACAACATTTGCAGCATCCCCTACACTATTTGTTACAACAACAACGGTGTGTATCACGAACACAGATACACACAATCACGAACACGTTTGAAACACAATCTCATCAATCAACACAGATATATGAAAATTTGTAACAACAATGTCAAACATAATGGTCCACAACTTAATTGCCAAGTATGGGAACGAATGGCTCAGAACAAAACCCAAAATTCATTCTAGCATACATTAGTGTGAATCATCTATGTTCTGTACATATGGTGTAGTATATGTTCTTATCGTATCTAGTATCTGAAGGATGTAACAGAATCAAGATGAACTCACATAATGTAATACTAAGACATCATCTACTATTATATAAGATATAGTGATAGGTTGTCGTATCATCATTGCCGAGGGATGAGGGTCGGAGGATAGTAAACTTTATCTACGGCTAAATAGTTTCTGCCTCGCCAGTCGAATGGCTGCAGGGACTATGTCCTGATCACCATGTCGTACCGTGGATTAATGCAAATGGAGCTGGAGCCAAAATACAGAAACCAAAATATGATATCCACCTCAAGTGTAGAGTCGGGGGAGAAGAACTTTTCCACCCTCTCCCTCTCTCACGCTATCAACGTCACAACTTTTCCACCTCAAGTTCTGATCAAGCATTTTCTTTCTCCTCTTCTCCACCATGGCTCTGAACCCATCTGCTCCTCCCTACTTCCCTTCTTCTTATTTGACTCTCTCAGCCACATATGATATCCAGCTCAAGTGTAGAGTCGGAGAAGAAGAAGTGGGCAGGAAGAGGAGGGGAAAGCAGCACAGCCGGCGGCATGACCCGGAGGAAGTACATAGGTTTTCTTCAACATACGTAGGAGAACTATAAGGATATATCTTTTCATAACATATCACCTTGTCAAAGACCCTTAATGTGACAACCATGTTACCGCGGTGTCGGAAGACTAACATGTCATAATTTTCTAAGCCGTGTGTTTTGACATAATCCTCCAACCGGATTTCAGTTCTATGTAATAGTGCAAGATTACTACATAGGAGGAAAGAATTGGGAGGATTATGTCAAAACACACGGCTTAGAAAATTATGACATGTTAGTCTTCCGACACCGCGGTAACATGATATTCACATTAAGGGTCTTTGACAAGATGACATATTGTGAAAAGATATATCCTTATAGTTCTCCTACAGATTTGAAGAAAATATCTGTACAGGCGAAGATAGCAGATGATTGCAAGACAGGGAGCGAAAAGACAGGCAAAGAAGAGGACGATACGAGTCGAAGGGGAAATTCGAGTGACAATGTAGGCACCGAGAATTTGGATAGCGTCACAGACGAGGAGGCTCGAGTACAAGGCGGCAATGATGTTTATGTGAAGAAGAGGTACGAAATTTCTTTTCTTATGACCCACGTCAGAGGAGGAGAGAAAACCGGTAGCGAGGCGACGAGTGCGAGTCAGAGTTCCGGGCCGGCAAAGAGGACCCGTTCCCATTTCGACTCTGCAGCCAGCGAGAAGTTGAAGAAGCTGGGCACGCTGAGCAGCCCGTTATGCCTTGATGAGGACGATCCGGAAGACAATGCTGATTCAGTTTTGCCTTCCTTGGATGGCATTGATTCTGTAGATCCGTGTATAAAAGAGGAAGAGATTGGGAGTAGAGTGGACCCGGAGGGAAATGAGAGATTGGAAGCTGGGTCAATATCCAAGAAGCGAAATAGAGTCGAGGATTCTGATTTTGATGGCATAAAGGAAGAGGTTCGCGACATAACGAGAGGGACAGGGAAGGGGGCAGATGAAGGATGGCTCAGAACACAACCCAAAATTCATTCTAGCATACATTAGTGTGAATCATCTATGTTCTGTACATATGGTGTAGTATATGTTCTTATCGTATCTAGTATCTGAAGGATATAACAGAATCAAGATGAACTCACATAATGTAATACTAAAACATCATCTACTACTATATAAGATATAGTGATAGGTTGTCGTATCATCATTGCCGAGGGATGAGGGTCGGAGGATAGTCAACTTTATCTACGTCTACATAGTTTCTGCCTCGCTAGTCGAATGGCTGCAGGGACCATGTCGTACCATAGATTAATATAAATGGAGCTGGAGCCAAAATACAGAAACCAAAATACAAAATACAGAATCAAATTCCTGGGTTCGTCGAAACAAATATTCTAATATAAAAATAACCCAATACAAATAGTCTAATATAAAAACAACCCAATACAAATAGTCCAATACAAATAAGTACTAATTAATAGCTAATGAGAACCACGCAGCTCACGCAAACGCTCAGTGATACGATCACGCAACCACCTCGAAAAAGCGAGATCTTTGGCGTGAGGAGAGATGTCGTCCCTTGCAAGTGTTGCATGAATAGAACTCCCGGTCTCACTAGCTATCGGTGCTGGATGAATAGAACTCCCGGTCTCACTAGCAGCCGATGCCACTTCTTCCTTAACTGTAGGAGAAGCCACCTCAGCATTCACTGTTTTCCTCAAACGACGTGCCGCTCCTCGGGTCATGGGTGCCATCTGGTAAGATCGATATTCACAAATAATATAATTGTAACATAAGCAAGCTAACTAAAGGAACCATCATGTAATTTGAGTACATTTTCGAAAGCAGATAAAGTACAAAAAATTTGATTTTTTGCCAAGTGTGAGAACGGATGGCTCAGAACACAACCCAAGATTCATTCTAGCATACATTAGTGTGAATCATCTATGTTCTGTACATATGGTGTAGTATATGTTCTTATCGTATCTAGTATCTGAAGAATGTAACAGAATCAAGATGAACTCATATAATGTAATACTAAGATATCATCTACTACTATATAAGATATAGTGATAGGTTGTCGTATCATCATTGCCGAGGGATGAGGGTCGGAGGACAGTCAACTTTATCTACGGCTACATAGTGTCTGCCTCGCCAGTCGAATGGCTACAGGGACTATGTCCTGATCACCATATCGTACCGTAGATTTTGGATTTAAAATATGGTATTCAGGTCAACTTAATTCAGTCAAAGGGTACTAAACAGAAAGTCTAATTAAGACTTTCAACTAAGCAGGCAACCTGGACTGCTGTTCAGAACTTGGCAGGCAAAATCCCATACCATCTGATGACAAACCTATACACACCCTTGCCCAAACCATTTGTTTCAGTAGGTAAAACATTTCAGGTTACTCAAGTAACCTGTCGTGCAATATTTGGTGTCAACAACATTCCTTGTTAATTGTAACATGCATACTATCATATCCCAACTCTGCCAAAACCTGACCAACATACCCTACACTAATCATTCCATATTTCAGTAATGTCAATGAGCTAAATCATACTCAACTGTCGAGAATACTTAGAAGAAAACTCATTCACAGGATTAGTATCCATCCTTCGTGACATAGCTAAAATTTTATAGGGCTCGATAATAATTATTAGTCAATTTATTCATTATTTCAAAACCCTGAAAATGTCCAAAAAACTCCCAGTATTAGTAAATAGGGCTCGAACCCTAAATTAGAATTCGAATCCAAGCAAAACATCAAATTGACAGTTGATATGCCCAAAAAAACTCCCAGTATCAGTATATAGGTGTCACACTATGAGTCTCGTGTCCACACAGTGGGACACAACGTGTCCAAACCAACAAAATAGGTGTCATACGAACTAGAAGCGAGTCTACGCTCTCGTGTCCCCCGCAGCGAGTCCACTGTCAGTCTCGTGTCCCCCGCAGCCAGTCCACGCTCTCGTGGACACGAACTAGAAGCGAGAGAGAGCTAGAAGACGAGGAGAAACTGGGAAGGAGATACCTGAGAAAGGAGGAGGAGGAGAAGGAGGAGCTACCTGAGGAAGGAGGAGGAGGAGAAGGAGGAGGCCGGAGGAGGGAGATCGTCGGAGGAGCGCCGCGGAGGAGGAGGCCGGAGGAGGGAAATCGCAGGAGGAGCGTCGCGGAGGAGGAGTGCGCCAAAAATTGGGAGAAAAATTTGTGAATGATCGGAAAGGAAACCCTCGCTGGCTATATGAAACGATTAGCGATGTTCTTATAGGACGTCGCTAAACGTCGCTGATATTTAATAAACGACGACGCTGCTTAAAATGTGTCGCTATACGTCGCTATATCAGCGACGGGTACCGACGAACTTGCGACGCAGGTTCCCATTTAACAAATTGTAGCCGCTAGACGTCGCTATTAGTCGCTGTTGGCGACAAAAAGCGACGTCTTATACAAACGTCGCTAAACCCCCAAAAATTAGCGACGTACTTTCTTGGAGTCGCTAAATACGTCGCTGATATGACTTATTTTGGTAGTGACTCTCGCCAGCACCCTCCGACAGGCTGGCATAGTGCTACACTCCCAGGGCTGATGGTGATATTGGAAGATGAAAGCATCATCAGCCGTTACGCCGTCTTCTGCGTCGGGCCTCATCAAAGACTGGTAGTACATCAGCAACCACCCCATCAGATAATGATAGGGCAGTTCAATGCGTTCAAAGTCCTTCGCCGTGTCACAGGCGATGACCTTGGACGAGAAGGCACGGAGGCCATGGTGTATGCTGTACACCATGGCCGGGAGAAGAGCTAGTCTGACCCCAAAGACCAGCTTCACAGCAGGGAGGATAAAGTTACGGCTGATCCTCTCAATAGAACCAGCCCCTCCCGAGACCACGCAGTTCCGCAGCCACACCATCAGGAACACTGCCAGGAGTG
This sequence comes from Iris pallida, assembly GCA_029216955.1. NCBI lineage: Eukaryota > Viridiplantae > Streptophyta > Magnoliopsida > Asparagales > Iridaceae > Iris > Iris pallida. The sequence goes on from JANAVB010037420.1 coordinate 11,404,625, forward strand.
CCTTCTCTGACAGCTGCTGAGTACTCTGATAAAAATAATTGAATGAGTCAGTTTGACTCCCAAACCTGTCGCCCGTGGCCCTCGATCTCTTGGCACTCAACACCAGGTCCTGTACTTCCTCCTGGGTTTGAGGATTTCGAGGAGAAACCCGGCCTGAGGCACCTAGCGTAAAAAGATGTGTGAGCCATGACCGGGTGTGAGGAAGGTTCCCTTCCGAGCTACCGTCCTTCTTGATGGACGTCTGGTGGCAGGTGCTGTGATGACATAGTAGTTCCCGGTATACGGTAACAAAGCCCGGGAACCGCCGATCCAAATCCTCGAACTCTTCGTTCGTCGGGGTATACACTTCAAAGACTTCTTCCCCCCAGGGTAGCTTGGAGACTGCATGCATCTCGTGGAGAGCGAGTCCCATATCCCCTCCAGGCGTGAAGAAGGTTCCCGTTCGCCGGTTGTACATCTCCAGGAGAGCCATGAACAGCGTCTTATTCATGGACAGACCGTGACAGGTGCCCCGAATGGCGTGATAGAGGCCGATCTCACGAAAGAGAGTCTCATACTTCTACAGAATCCACGTGGTCAAATTAGCCCACAAAGGGATAGGGTTTATCCAGTTCAACAGCGCCAACCGGCCAACTGGATAGGACCCCTTCCGAGCAAGCTGGTTCAGGAAAGTGTCAGCTTGAGAGAACTTGAAATTGGGATCCTGTACATTCGAGAAGGTGCCCGGGGCCAACCCCATCACGTAGCAACTGACCGATACCTTGCCCGCGTACACTGACCCCAAGTTTCTGTTATAGTGGATGTTACCCACAAACATCCTCGACTGGCTCGGAGTTAAGGAGTCCACCATCTTTCTGTCCATCGGCAGCATGTTGAACCACGACAGTGGAAAATGACGCTCCATCTGAGGAATATAGATCGCCATCCCGTCAGAGGTAAAGGTCCAACTTTCAAATATGTCCAGAACTTGGGGGTTCCTCACATTCAAGGCATCCCCAAAGAGGAACGCAGGCTTCAAGTATTCTCCCCCCAATCGCCTCGAGTTCATCATGGCACAGAGGAAGTAGAAGGACTGGTTCTTGATAGCATTCAGCCTCTCCACAGGCTCATCTTTGGGAAGTTGGTTCACCACATACTGGACTATGTGGTCGAACTGCACACCCACAACAGATTGGGCTGAACCCACCAGGGGCTCTTCCGCAGGATTGACTGGCAGATTTACTAAAAAAGACAAAAGAAACAAGTTAGAAGATGGCCAGGTAAAACCACTTAGTGTTTCTGGGCTTATGCGGCTCTGATTATGAGGGTCCTTATGCGGCATAATTAAAAAGGAGGGGGGCTTATGCGGCTCTATTTTTTGGTGGGGCCTCATGCGGCCCAGTTCAAGCGAGCTTATGCGGATCGGTTTAGCGAGTGTTCATGCGGCACAGTCTAGAAGAGCTTATGCGGCTCTGATTTGATGCGGTCTCATGCGGCCCACTTTTGAGCTTATGCGATTCTGCTTAGCGCGGCCTCATACGGCCTAGTTCAAATGAGCTCATGCGGTTCTGCTTAGCGCGATCTCATGCGGCCCAGTTCAAATGAGTTTATGCGGTTCTGCTTAGTGCAGTCTCATACGGCTCAGTTCAAATGAGCTTATGCGGTTCTGCTTAGCGTGGCCTCATACGGCTCAGTTCAAAGGGAGCTTATGCGGCCCTGTTTTGTGGGGGTTCATGCGGCTCATTTCGAAAAGACTTATGCGGCCCTGTTCTGTAGGTCCTCATGCGGTCCAGTACTTATGCGGCCACGAGACGACTCTCATGCGGCTCGGACATGGGGCATACCCCCATGCGTACTACTAAAATATGTCAAATCAGCGACGCCTCAAAACGTCGCTAAATAGGGAAAATACGTCGCTAATTTCGATTAGCGACGTATTTAGCGACGTTCGTACGTAGTCGCAATTAAGCTAGTCGCTAAAGAAGAAAACGTCGCAATACGTCGCTATTGCGACGAGCCTTAGCGACGCGGACACGTCGCTAATTCAGCGACTACCAGCGACGTAAAATGTCATCATTTACCGACGTAACCTAGCGACGTTTTGCGACTTTACATGCATCGATGCTGACCTGGCTTGAGAGCCATATGGCGACGTTCTGCGACTTTACTACGTCGCTACAGTACCGACATATAGCGACGCCTAGCGACGTCTTTCATATCGATGTTTAGTGATGATCAGCGACGGTATTCATCACAGTTAGCGACGTTGGGGTACTTACTTAGCGACGTTATTTTCGTCGCTGAACGTCGCTGAGCGTCGCTGAACGTCGCTAATATTGAAAAAAATTAAAAAAAATACAGTATTTGCAGCATCCCCTGCAGCATTTGCAGCATCCCCTGCAGCATTTGAAGCATCCCCTACACCATTTATTACAACAACAACGGTGTGTATCACGAACACAGTATCAAACAAAACAGATACATACAATCACGAACACGTTTGAAATACAATCTCATCAATCAACACAGATATATGAAAATTTGTAACAACAATGTCAAACATAATGGTCCACAACTTAATTGCCAAGTATGGGAACGAATGGCTCAGAACAAAACCCAAAATTCATTCTAGCATACATTAGTGTGAATCATCTATGTTCTGTACATATGGTGTAGTATATGTTCTTATCGTATCTAGTATCTGAAGGATGTAACAGAATCAAGATGAACTCACATAATGTAATACTAAGACATCATCTACTACTATATAAGATATAGTGATAGGTTGTCGTATCATCATTGCCGAGGGATGAGGGCCGGAGGATAGTCAACTTTATCTACGGCTACTTAGTTTCTGCCTCGCTAGTCGAATGGCTGCAGGGACTATGTCCTGATCACCATGTCGTATCGTAGATTAATGCAAATGGAGCTGGAGCCAAAATACAGAAACCAAAATATGATATCCACCTCAAGTGTAGAGTCGGGGAAGAAGAACTTTTCCACCCTCTCCCTCTCTCACGCTATCAACGTCATAACTTTTCCACCTCAAGTTTTGATCAAGTATTTTCCTTCTCCTCTCCTCCATCATGGCTCTGAACCCATCTGCTCCTCCCTACGTCCCTTCTTCTTATTTGACTCTCTCAGCCACATATGATATCCAGCTCAAGTATAGAGTCGGAGGAGAAGAAGTGAGCAGGAAGAGGAGGGGGAAGCAGCACAGCCGGTAGCATGACCCAGAGGAAGTACAGAGGTTTTCTTCAACATACGTAGGAGAACTATAATGATATATCTTTTCACAACATATCACCTTGTCAAAGACCCTTAATGTGACAACCATGTTACCGCGGTGTCGGAAGACTAACATGTCATAATTTTCTAAGCCGTGTGTTTTGACATAATCCTCCAACCGAAATTCAGTTCTATGTAATAATGCAAGATTACTACATAGGAGGAAAGAGTTGGGAGGATTATGTCAAAACACACGGCTTAGAAAATTATGACATGTTAGTCTTCCGATACCGCGGTAACATGATATTCACATTAAGAGTCTTTGACAAGATGATATATTGTGAAAAGATATATCCTTATAGTTCTCCTACGGATTTGAAGAAAATATCTGTACTTCCTCCGGGTCATGCCGCCGGCTGTGCTGCTTCCCCCTACTCTTCCTGCCCACTTCTTCTCCTCCGACTCTACACTTGAGGTAGATATCATATGTGCCTGAGAGAGTCAAATAAGAAGAAGGAAAGTAGGGAAGAGCAGATGGGTCCAGAGCCATAGTGGCGGAGAGGAGAAGGAAGATGCTGAATCAGAACGGATGGCTCAGAATACAACCCAAAATTTATTCTAGCATACATTAGTTTGAATCATCTATGTTCTGTACATATGGTGTAGTATATGTTCTTATCGAATCTAGTATGTAGTATCTGAAGAATGTAACAGAATCAAGATGAACTCACATAATGTAATACTAAAACGTCATCTACTACTATATAAGATATAGTGATAGGTTGTCGTATCATCATTGTCGAGGAGGAGCCACTTCCCCCGGCTCTACAGAATCAATGCCATCTAAGAAAGGCAAAACTGAATCAGCATTGTCTTCCGGATCGTCCGCATCAAGGCATAACGGGCTGCTCAGCGTGCCCAGCTTCTTCAACTTCTCGCTGGCTGCAGAGTCGAAATGGGAACGGGTCCTCTTTGCCGGCCCGGAGCTCTGACTCGCACTCGTCGCCTCGCTACCGGTTTTCTCTCCTCCTCTGACGCGGGTCATAAGAAAAAAAAATTCGTACCTCTTCTTCACATAAACATCATTGCCGCCTTGTACTCGAGCCTCCTCGTCTGTGATGCTATCCAACTTCTCGGTGCCTATATTGTCACTCGAATCTCCCCTACGACTCGTATCGTCCTCTTATTCGCCTGTCTTTTCGCTCCCTGTCTTGCAATCATCTGCTATCACCGCCGACTCATTCGACTCCTTCTCCGAGTCTTCCTCCTCCTCCTCGGAGTCATCGGAGAAGGAGTCGAATGAGACGGCAGTGATAGCAGATGATTGCAAGACAGGGAGCGAAAAGACAGGCGAAGAAGAGGACGATACGAGTCGAAGGGAAAATTCGAGTGACAATGTAGGCACCGAGAATTTGGATAGTGTCACAGACGAGGAGGCTCGAGTACAAGGCGGCAATGATGTTTATGTGAAGAAGAGGTACGAAATTTCTTTTCTTATGACCCGCGTCAGAGGAGGAGAGAAAACCGGTAGCGAGGCGACGAGTGCGAGTCAGAGTTCCGGGCCAGCAAAGAGGACCCGTTCCTATTTCGACTCTGCAGCCAGCGAGAAGTTGAAGAAGCTGGGCACGCTGAGCAGCCCGTTATGTCTTGATGAGGACGATCCGGAAGACAATGCTGATTCAGTTTTGCCTTCCTTGGATGGCATTGATTCTGTAGATCCGTGTATAAAAGAGGAAGAGATTGGGAGTAGAGTGGACCCGGAGGGAAATGAGAGATTGGAAGCTGGGTCAATATCCAAGAAGCGAAAGAGAGTCGAGGATTCTGATTTTGATGGCATAGAGGAAGAGGTTCGCGACATAACGAGAGGGACAGGGAAGGGGGCAGATGAAGGATGGCTCAGAACACAACCCAAAATTCATTCTAGCATACATTAGTGTGAATCATCTATGTTCTATACATATGGTGTAGTATATGTTCTTATCGTATCTAGTATCTGAAGGATATAACAGAATCAAGATGAACTCACATAATGTAATACTAAAACATCATCTACTACTATATAAGATATAGTGATAGGTTGTCGTATCATCATTGCCGAAGGATGAGGGTCGGAGGACAGTCAACTTTATCTACGGCTACATAGTTTCTGCCTCGCCAGTCGAATGGCTGCAGGGACCATGTCGTACCGTAGATTAATGCAAATGGAGCTGGAGCCAAAATACAGAAACCAAAATACAAAATACAGAATCAAATCCCTGGGTTTGCCGAAAATACAAAACACAGTTCTAATTCATATATATTTTAAGTGTGAGAACGGATGGCTCAGAACACAACCCAACCGGAGAGGATACTCTGAGAGATCTATCTGAGTAGGACGTATACTCTGAGAGATCACCTTTACAAGTATGATATCAGTAGTGGGATTGAGTGTGTACGTCCTACTCCGATGGGTCTCTCACCATTACTATTTTTTCTGACAGCATGGTGGGTGTGCTCCGTCAACAGATTCTTGCTCCGAGCCAAAACTTTGTCCCGGAGCTCAAGTGGACATCCTTCGTGTAGAGCTCGAGTGAGAGGTTCCTGACAGCATGGTGGTCTCCTTTATTAAAGTACCCGTGCTCGTCCCACAACCAATGTGTAATGAGCACGAATACTTTGACAAAGGAGACCACCATGCTGTCAGGAACCTCTCACTCGAGCTCTACACCAAAGATGTCCACTTGAGCTTCGGGGCAAAGTTTTGGCTCGGAGCAAGAATCTGTTGACGGAGCACATCCACCATGCTGTCAGAAAAAAATAGTAATGGTGAGAGACCCATCTGAGTAGGACGTACACACTCAATCCCACTACTGATATCTTACTTGTAAAGGTGATCTCTCAGAGTATACGTCCTACTCAGATGGATCTCTCAGAGTATCCTCTCTGATTGGTTGTCGTATCATCATTGCCGAGGGATGAGAGATTGACACAGTACTAATTCATATATGTAGTCCAATACAAATAGTCTAATATAAAAACAACCCAATACAAATAGTCCAATACAAATAAGTACTAATTAATAGCTAATGAGAACCACGCAGCTCACGTAAACGCTCAGTGATACGATCACGCAACCACCTCGAAAAAGCGAGATCTTTGGCGTGAGGAGAGATGTCGTCCCTTACAAGTGTTGCATGAATAGAACTCCCGGTCTCACTAGCTACCGGTGCTGGATGAATAGAACTCCCGGTCTCACTAGCAACCGGTGCCACTTTCTCCTTAACTGTAGGAGGCGCCACCTCAGTATTCCTGTTTCCCTCAAACGACGTGCCGCTCCTCGGGTCATGGGTGCCATCTGGTAAGATCGATATTCACAAATAATATAATTGTAACATAAGCAAGCTATCTAAAGGAACCATCATATAATTTGAGTACATTTTCGAAAGCAGATAAAGTACAAAAAATTTGATTTTTTGCCAAGTGTGAGAACGGATGGCTCAGAACAAAACCCAAGATTCATTCTAGCATACATTAGTGTGAATCATCTATGTTCTGTACATATGGTGTAGTATATGTTCTTATCGTATCTAGTATCTGAAGAATGTAACAGAATCAAGATGAACTCATATAATGTAATACTAAGACATCATCTACTACTATATAAGATATAGTGATAGGTTGTCGTATCATCATTGCCGAAGGATGAGGGTCGGAGGACAGTCAACTTTATCTACGGCTACATAGTTTCTGCCTCGCCAGTCGAATGGCTGCAGGGACTATGTCCTGATCACCATGTCGTACCGTAGATTTTGGATTTAAAATATGGTATTCAAGTCAACTTAATTCAGTCAAAGGGTACTGAACAGAAAGTCTAATTAAGACTTTCAACTAAGCAGGCAGCCTGGACTGCTGTTCAGAACTTGGCAGGCAAAATCCCATACCATCTGATGACAAACCTATACACACCCTTGCCTAAACCATTTGTTTCAGTAGGTAAAACATTTCAGGTTACTCAAGTAACATGTTGTGCAACATTTGGTGTCAACAACATTCCTTGTTAATTATAACATGCATACTATCATATCCCAACTCTACCAAAACCTGACCAACATACCCTACACTAATCATTCCATATTTCAGTAATGTCAGTGAGCTAAATCATACTCAACTGTCGAGAATACTTAGGAGAAAACTCATTCACAGGATTAGTATCCATCCTTCGTGACATAGCTAAAATTTTATAGGGCTCGATAATAATTATTAGTCAATTTATTCATCATTTCAAAACCCTGAAAATGTCCAAAAAACTTCCAGTATCAGTAAATAGGGCTCGAACCCTAAATTAGAATTCGAATCCAAGCAAAACATCAAATTGACAGTTGATATACCCAAAAAACTCCAAGTATCAGTATATAGGTGTCACACTGTGAGTCTCGTGTCCACACAGTGGGACACGACGTGTCCAAACCAACAAAATAGGTGTCACACAAACTAGAAGCGAGTCCACGCTCTCGTGTCTCCCGCAGCGAGTCCACGCTCTCATGGATACGAACTAGAAGCGAGAGAGTGAGAGCTAGAAGACGAGGAGAAACTGGGGAGGAGCTACCTAAGGAAGGAGGAGGAGGAGAAGGAGAAGAAGGAGGAGCTACCTGAGGAAGGAGGAGGAGGAGAAGGAGGAGGCCGGAGGAGGGAGATCGCCGGAGGAGCGCCACGGAGGAGGAGGCCGGAGGAGGGAAATCGCCGGAGGAGCGTCGCGGAGGAGGAGCGCACCAAAAATTGGAGGGAAAAAATTTGTGAATGATCGGAAAGGAAACCCTCGCTGGCTATATGAAACGATTAGCGACGTCCTTATAGGATGTCAATAAATGTCGCTGATATTTAATAAACAGCGACGCTGCTTAAAATGCGTCGCTACACGTCGCTATATCAGCGACGGGTACCGACGAACTTGCGACACAGGTTCCCATTTAATAAATTATAGCCGCTAGACGTCGCTATTAGTCGCTGTTGGCGACAAAAAGCAACGTCTTATACAAACATCGCTAAACCCCCAAAAATTAGCGACGTACTTTCTTGGAGTCGCTAAATACGTCGCTGATATGACTTATTTTGGTAGTGGCGGCTCGGACATGAGATGCACATGCGGTACGTACAGCACAGTAGGCAGATTCATCATAATGAACTTGAACAGTTCAATGAAGACGAAGAAAGCCCACGCATAAAACATGCGGCGTGGCCATGATGGTTAGGGTTTTTAGTTCATATAATTTCTCCCAACATCCTTACCAGCAATGGCAAGGTGAACATCAGGATGAACAGTGGGCGCCGCAGTCGACGAGGAAGCCGCCCCTTTACCCTTCACCGCAGAGGAAGCCTTAGAAGTCTTGGGAGCCATCGACGATCAAAGGAGAAGAAGATGACAACTAGGACAAGAAAAGCTTGAACAAGAGGAGAGAGTAAAGAGTCTCTCTCTAAAAATTACTCGTATTTATAGGCAGACGGGGGGCACGTGGAACGATAGGCACTTCGGATTATGTGCTGCCTAGAATACAAAACTGACTCTTGGGATTTTATTCCCCCCATGCAAAAGATTCATCAAAGCAAATCCAAATATTTAATGCCGACTCTTGGGATCCCACCCAAAAGATTGCTTTAAATCAAAACAAATCCAGAGCAATTAATGAGACGCCTACGTGGCAGGAAGGATAGCATACGGCCAGAGCAGCCCATGCGGCTAGGAATTCCATGCGGCCAAAGCTCCATGCGGACAGAGCAGTCCATGCGGCCAGAGCAGCCCATGCGGCCAGAGCAGCCCATGCGGCTAGGAATTCCATACGGCCAGAGCTCTATACGGCCAGAGCAGTCTATGCGGCCAGAGCAATCCATGCAGCTAGAAAATCCTATGCGTCTATGCGGCATTATGTGGGCATGCTTCTTATTCAAAGTATTTCAACTTTTGTAAAATTGAAAACTTTGAAGGGGGTCTTGTAGAAGCATGAAAAAGAATAATAATTCATATGCGGCCCAGACTCAACATACGGCTCAAAAGCTCGAAGAATCTTACGCGGCTCGGAAAGACCCAGAGAGCCGCATGCGGCTCAGAGGCTTTATGCGGCTCAGGAAAAGCCACGTGGCCTCAAGCGGCTCAAAACAGGCCGATGATAGTTGGCCATAATTACTTCCTGCAGCAGGCCATTTAATGCTCTGACTTAAAGTTACAGCTCTGACGGCTCTGACATAATGAGGAGACACGTCAGGCTCCTCAAAAGACGAAAAAATCTCTGAGACAGCCGGCACAGTCCACAGAGTCCAAAAAAGCTCTTTATGTGGGCCGCCCAGACCACCTTTATGCGGTTCAGTTGGGGGTTCACCCTTATGCGGCTGCCACCCTCTTGCGGCTCGGGTCGTGGGGGCCACCCCTATGCGATTCAGTCGGCTGCCACCCTCATACGGCCGCTACCCTCATGCGGCTCGGGTTGTGGGGGCCACCCTTATGCGGTTCAGTTGAAGGCCACCCCCATGCGGCTGCCACTCTCATGCGGCTCGAATTGTGGGGGGCCACCCTTATGCTGTTCAGTTGGGGTTCACTCTTATGCGACTGTCTCTCTCATGCGGCTGCCACCTTTATGCGGCTCGGTAGTCGGGGCCACACTCATGCGGCTCTGCCAGGATGCCCCGTCTATATGGCTCGCAGCAGTTGGGATACGTGGCAGAAGATCGACTAAGACTTATTCACCCGCGTTCATACGACTCTCAGCATAATGGCAGTTGAGACACGTGGCAGAAGATTAACCAAGACTTATTCACTCGGATTTGATGCTATCAACAAATCATCACAATACAGATTTATTGCAATCAACATAACTGTCCGGATCAATTTCCAACAAATAATGCAGATTTGTTGTAGTCAACATAATAGCCCAGATTGATTTCCAACAAACAAGATCAAGGCTAATATTAACCAATCCCTAACCGCCCACTTTTCAAGGAGCAATTACTGCACACCCTACTTATCACAAAGCCCTATAAATAGCAACGTACCATTCCCTTACGAAAGAGGGGACAAAGAGCGGCGGAGACACAGAGAGAGGTATAGAGCAAAGAGTATCCAGCAAGATCATTTCTTCCCCAGAGCCGAAGCGACGTCCGATCGTCCAAGGAGTAAGGCAGAGTTGATAGTACTCTCCCGAGCCTCTACCGTCACCCCCCAGAAAAACTAAACAATTGTACTTAGATTGCTTTTCCTAGGTTTTGTTCCTAGGCTCTCTTTGTACGAACGAGTTTGTATTATGAAGTAAAAGTCCAGTCCTCCTATAAAACTGTTCTGTTCTTTTATAATCAATGGCAAACAGGGGTCGACTTCAACGAGGAAGTTATTAACCCAGCAAAGGCTGCTATCATGCTGGATCAGTCTCCCGAGAGGATGTTGCAAATCCGGGATCAGTCGCCTATTTTTTTCCAAAGTATCATGGAGAGCGACAAACTGAAATCTGTTGAATCCGAGAATGTGACTTTCTTGAAATCGACCTTTCTGTTTGGTGACTGCTTGATCTCCACCGAGGCGAAGATACTGAAGATCAAAGAAGACTGGTTCTTCACAGCGAAGGGCGTGGCCCTGTATATGCGGCAGTCTGAGCGTCAATTGCCCCTAACGGCTTTCTACCGTTTGGCCTCCAAGAGGAGGATGCCATGGGAACTTACTCCTTCTCAAGGAGGGGCAGTGGGGGGTACCCTTCGTATTGATGTTACTTCGAATCAAAGAGATACCTTGGCCTCCTTGTGAGCCTGGACCTCGTACTATTGACGAACTTTGCGCCCTGGGAGCATTTATAGTGATGTTCCTCCTGACACTTTAGCCTTCGGTGCTTCGACCTTTGCAAGCCGGATGCTAACATTGAAGGTTATGTATCCGAAAGGAGGTTTTCGGGTTGAGGGCTGGTGTCACCACGTGTCAAAGTGGGATGAGCTGACCCTTTGGGTTTTGACGAAGTTCAAAACTGAACTGAAAGCGATTGGGCTGACCGCTGCTCTTCGTGCCACCCAAGCAGGTGTCGCCCTTAATCGACATATGTTTCTTGCCCTCCTGGAGATGTTCAACACCTAGACTGGCACCTTTTTTACTCCGATAGGGGAGTTGGGATTGGCCCTCCATGAGATGTACGAGGTGTCCAAGCTTCCCTGGGGCTCGGAACCATATGAGGAATATTTTCTGACAAATGAAGAGATTCAAGTTCTGGAAGACAAGGACCCAGAAATGGTAGCTGTTTTCAAGGAGGTGGCGAGCCACCATTATCTGATGCAATGAAGGGAGAAGGGCGGGTAACAGCCCCATGTAACTGCTTGGAGAGATTATGTCTTCAAGCAGGACTTGACGGACCCCTCTAAGATTCTGTTTGTGACTCCGCAAGGACTGAGTCACACGGAGGTGACCTCCGACATGAGCCGACTGGGTGAGAAGACTCTTCGTTCAAACGAGAGTGGTGACGACGTATATAGTTGTTTCTGGCATTGCGTGTACCGAATGTCTTCCAAGGCAGTGTTGACTGCATACTTGATGATATGGCTCCGGGACTATGTGTTCTCGGGCGGATCTAGATCTGTAGAGAGAGTGAACAGGAACCTTATTTTACCAGCGGTAAAACTGGTTTTTGGTCGTCCTCTGGCTCTCCTTCCCGCGATGGTGTGCAACCTGCTGCGGGGTTTGAGAGATTTTGCCGACGATGTGGTCCATGAGAGGGGCAAGAAAGACAACTTTTCCCCAGCTGAGCTACCATTCCATTATCTGATGGGATGGTTGATTTTACATCATCCAAATGTGATGATCCCAGGCCCTGAAGAGGATCATGTTGAAGGTGATGCCTTTATCCGTCGCTTCTATAAGAGGAAGTGGCTGCAAACCGGTGTCCCTGTCTGTAGGAAGGTTTTGTCTTATCTTCAAGGGTGGAAGATCACCAAGGTCAGTCTCGTCTTCATAGATTTTGAGGCTGACCAAGAACTGGAAGACTCCGGTGAAGATGTGATCGCCCTGTCGACATGGGGGTTTCGCTGGTTACAGACTATTCGACCGTCCCATTTGGTCTACCGCAACAAAAATAAGTATTATCTGGAGCCGTATCTACCGAGTCGGTTTGCGTGCCAGTTTGGTTACACCCAGCTGATGTTAAGGAACCCCAGTAATAATCTGGGATTTGTCGAGAGTTTACTGGATGGGGCCAGGGGTTGGCAATATTACAACACCGGATGTACTGGAGTTCGTTTCTACTCCAGTTCACAACCCTCGGCCGTAAATCTTGTATTCGGCTGTGAAGTTGTACTGTGCCATGAACACCATGTCCCCAGATTATGACAGGGAGACTAGTTTCATTGTTGGCACCCAGCTAGAGGCAACGAAAAATATGCTGGTGGCGGCTCGGTCATATTGTCCACCGAAGGTTCCAGGTTATCGGGCTGCTGCTGCAGCATCAACGGGGGGTACTCAGGACGAGCTCCCAGCTGGAAAGAGGCGAGCTGACACGGAGGCTGGTTCGTCTGTGCCAAAAAGACCGAAGAAAGCGACGACTCCGAAGGTGGGAGCTCCGGAGGTGCCACCTGTAGTACCAACGGAAGCAGCTTCCGCTGAAGTAAAGACGTCCTACACAATCTGATTTATTCTTTGATTTTTGTGACTTATGTCCTCCTTTCTCTTTTAGAAGGTGCCGAAGAGGAAATCTCGGGTTTCGAAACCGAGTATTAGTAGGCCGAAGGAGGTGGCGAGCTCTTTCGACGAGCGCATTACTCCGATTATGGCATCTCTCAGGGAAGGGAGTACTGATGACGTCGCTTCTGTGGAGATTTTGGTGTCCCCAGATTATGTTGGAAGAGAGGCTAAAGATGTATTAGCGCCTTAGGTTGCTGAGGTCTCTCGGTCGGTCCATCAAGTGGGCGGCATGCAGCCTCGACCGGGAGTAGACCCGACTGTTAAGGGGGTGCCTGAAAGCATCGGAGCCTCAGAGGAAGTTGTGGAAAAAATCCTTCCAGACGAGGAGGAAGTATGGAGCTCGTCTTCTTCTGACGATGGCTCGCAAGAAGATGTTGATCAAGCTTCCAGAGAGATCGCGTCTAGCGGAGACGTCTCTGACAAGGATTTGCCGGCTGGGCTTCTTCTCGGTTGTGGTACCAAAGCGCTGGTTGCATATGAGGCCTGGTGGCCAAGCCCTACCCCTGTCCCGGAAGTGGGGTTTGATGTGGTAGGGTCGACGTCACTGCCGAACCCTACACCCCTGTAGGGGGAGTTGATGCGGGTGATGAGATTCATCTTTCGAGCCCGGCTCCGAGGGAGGTTGAACTGTCAGGGGCAGGCCCTGTCGCTTTGAACGAAAGGGTGAGCCGCCCTGCCCCGAACGGAGATAATATCATCAACCCAGATGTCGAAGGATCATCCGTCATTGGCTCTCATAAGGGCAAGGGCCCTGTTATGGAGGACACTGCTCCTGCTCCTTCCACTTGGGGGACAGTATCGACGCCCCATCCGGCTCCTTCCGTCCACTTGGCACTTCGGGCTAGTGACGAAATACAAGTCCCTGATGAGAGAGGGTCCGCTGAGGTTGAGGTTTCTGTCAACGCCCCGCTCCCGCAGGAGCGATCATCCTCACTAAGGCGTGATGTCGCACGGGCCTAGGTTGCGTCCGTACAAGGCTAAGTCCGAAAACGGCCGATTTGAGCTAGGCCACAGAGTCGCACAGAGTGTCCCTATTTGCAGCGGAAAGTAAATGAACACAAATTGAAGCGAATTCAAACTCTTTATTGACATTCAAGAAGTTTACAAGCGGTGCTAGGCCGAGATTACAAATCACTCAAGCTCTCTCTCTCTCTGAAACATAAAGGCGTGCCAAGTGGCTTACAAGATGGAATGATTCATGGCGATGTTCCGATACATTATGTCCTGTATATGGTACTTCAGCTCCTTGCAACGCTCCAAGGCTCCAGAGTTAGCTCCGTGCCTTAGCGCGTTCGAGGGAAGCTCCGCACCCGATGACGACTCCTGCATCCTGCAAGCAAACTGTGGGGTTATCAGTACATTGTTATGCACTGGTGGGGAGGCTAGCTCACCCACAATGTTATCATTGCCAAACACGTTCTATTTACTTTTGTGCACCGTCTATCATTCATTGTCTTTCTAATCTTGCCTTAGGATCAGTTTCATGGCATATATCATAACCTATCTCGTGTTACTGGTTTCAACGTGTTGCATGGAAATGCATGCACGACTTACCCATACTTACCGTCCGGCCTTCCCTGTCCAAAGTAAACCAAGTTAGTCAACAATTCATATAAACTTTCAATACCAAGGGCGTGTCCTTGCCTCAGGTCCTAGCGCAACGTAGGCATGTTTTCTAACTCGATTTCACGAAGTACTCTTTATCCTTTGGTGTGTTACATTTCAAGCCTGTTCAGAAGGCACTTCATTTAGTTAACTTAGACTACTTTGTTTCAATACAAGGACTTGCACGTGGATTGCCACTAACAAAGCCCACTTAATCTATATGCACCGATCCTGGCATCACAAGCCATTTTGGACACATTCTCTTTGGTATTCTCACCTATCATAGCGTACGGATGCACCTTGATAGTCTTTGAACTACCCCTTTTTGCATTCTTACCTATCGAAGTGTGATGGCTGGTACACCTTGATAGTCTCTTGAAATGCCTGGCCTTACGTCTCTTTGAGTGGCCGAGCCCCCCACTCAAAGCAGCCCGTAAGCCAGTTTGATTCCGCCTAGGCCGGCCACGATTTTCCTCCCTCTCGCTCGTGCCGCGGAATCCCTTATTCTTCCTACCTCCCGTATATGATGGGATTGTCCACGACCATTTTGTATTGACTTGTCATTTTAACTTGACGGCTGTCTCTGAGCCGTAGGCTAACCTTTAGCCATAATGTGTAATCGACCAGGTTGGCGTCCGTGCAGCACGGGTAGCGAGCCCCGTTGCACGTGTCCGTCACACCTGTCGCTAACCATTCTTTCCTTTCTTATCTTTCATTCATTCTTTCTTTTCTTTCTTTCACTTGATCGTTC
Source organism: Iris pallida (assembly GCA_029216955.1). Classification (NCBI taxonomy): domain Eukaryota; kingdom Viridiplantae; phylum Streptophyta; class Magnoliopsida; order Asparagales; family Iridaceae; genus Iris; species Iris pallida. Next base: position 11,419,864 of record JANAVB010037420.1, read on the forward strand.
ATTCATTTATTCATTCACGTATTCATTCATTCATTCGTTGATTCATTCATTCACTTATTCGTTCATTCATTCATTTATTCACGTATTCATTCATTCATTCGTTGATTCATTCATTCACTTATTCGTTCATTCATTCATTCATTATGCAACTCCCCATGCAGGAGTTGCCTTGGCGACCCATCGGTCCCAAAGTCTTCCAATGTTGTTATACTCTACTCGGAACGACTATGTCGATAGTCTTTCGTTTCATTGTTGTAAACCATTTATTGTTTCATTGTTGAACGTATAAGGAACTTGAATATAAGCTTGTGCCTTAGCACGAGCGTAGAGCGCGGTACGAGAGTTCTCACATTTTTCTATGTTCTTTTCCATATTCTATACAAGCATACAAGATGGGATTATTCCCTTAGCTAGGTGCGTTGAGTCATTTATTAGCATGCGCAGTGTTATCGCCTAGCGATTCTTGCAATAGTGTCCGTATTATTTTGTGTCTAGGCTAAGCAAAGACGGGTTCATCGGAGCCACCCACCTTAGCGACGTTCGCATCGGCCGAGCGATACTCCGAGCGCGCCTTTGAAAGTCTAAGTCTGGATTCATCCTTGACGGCCAATGTAAGTCTTTCATCAATTCTTCATCGGGTCGACGCAACTCTTCGAGTCGACGGTGTAGGTCCTAAAAATCATGTTGCATCCATCAACAAAGTCATCAAAATCAAATAATACACCCTTCAAGTGAACTGCGCAGAAGACAGATTGTGCAACAATTCGATTGTGCAGGATAAACTGTGCACTCATCCAAGTGCGCATGCTGACGTGGCCTCGTCATCATTACCTGACAGAGAATCAGATTTTCTGACAACTGACAGCACAGAAAACGAGGAAACTGTTCGTTTATCGTACAGCACAGTGCTCGAGGACAGCTGTACATGCAGCACAATCTGCCTGCAGCGCAGTCCATCTCAGCGCGATCCATCTCAGCGCAATCCAAAGCAAGCGCAATTCAGTTGGCGCACTCCATCAACTGACAAAGTATACGTGGCCTTCATGCCATCAATGACTCATTACGTGGTAACCGTCTGGACATGATCATGCGCATTTCAATCAAATAATGCCATGTGTCCAAGACAGTTAGCCTACGATCAAGTAACTGCCAGCACAATCTGACGCGTGCGCAGTCCAATGCAGCGCAATCCAACTTGCGCAGTCCAGAATAACTAAAAAGTAGTTATTTCCAAAACTCTATAAATAGAGTTTCAAGTCCTTCCTAGAGGGGATCATACACAAGCATTCAGAGATCAGAGAGTTCAGGAGTTCTTGCCAAAGTGCTGCTGCATTCTTCAGAGGCTTTTGCCTTCAACTTCAGAGGCTACCGTATTCAAAGTTCACATCGTCCAAGGGAAAAAGCGATCGTCTTCTGATCGGATTCCTATAGTTGTACTTTTCCAGAATTCTTGTAATCTTCTTTACAAAGTTTGTTGAAATAAAGATCAACTTTTCTTTTTATAAACAAAATGGCGAGTCTGCTGGGGACGACTTGCTCCTCCGACGAGGAAGTGACAACTCAATGTGACGTTGCGTCTATCGAAAAGACGCAGAAGACGCTGGTTGTGAAGGTCAACCAGACGGCCTACGAAGACATGATCAACTCCAGGACCACTCCTCGCACTGCGACAACTTCTGCCATGAGCAAAGTGTGCCCAGTGTGGGTCTCCAAGACTGTTGCACAGTCTGTTGATTCTGCCACCAAGACTGCTGCGCAGTCTAAAGTCTCTGCTGCTAAGACTGTTGCACAGTCTGTTGTCTCTGCTGTTGCATAATCTGCCTCTACTCCTCATGCACAGTCTGCTCTTGCCAGTGCACAAACCACTTCATATGCTGCCCTGTCAAAATGCAAGACTCATGTTCCTCTGGCGCAGTTGGTTGCCACTTTGCCTGCGTAATCCAATAATTCAGCAACCAGAGTGCAACTCAAACACTCTGGCAACAAGACTTCTGCTGCGCAAGCCACTGTGACTGAGGCCAGAAGACTTTCTGCCAGAGTCACCCATACGCAACCTACCAGTGCGCAACCTGCCAGTGCGCCATCAACTCATGCACAAACTGTGCCAGCGCAGTCTAAGAGAGACAGCCCTTTGGCTAATCTCTCCTCTTCCTACAGCAAGGAGAAAAGCTCTGCTCCTCCTCTCAAGCACCCTGTTGCTCCTGCACAATCCACTGGGGGTAGACTTTTGACTATTCCTCCTCCTCCCCAGAACAAAGGAAAAGGCTCATTGGTCTTTTCTCAAACTTCCTCGTCCCATGACTTGGAAGACAACAGAAGAAAATGCTCTTTAGCTAACCCTTCTTCACAAAACAAAGAAAAAGGCCCTTTGGTCTTTTCTCAGTCTTCCTCGGTTTTTACCGTAGAAGATCAATCTGAACGTGCTCCGGCACCAATCAGTACAAGAACTCTCTCTAACAAGGGTTCTTCTTCCCTCCTTGCCAAAGGAAAATGTACTGATCAGAGAGGTATTCTGCCTACTCCGGTAGCAGAGTTCCAAGATCTCCCAACTCTCAAAATCTTCCGTTCAAGACAGGAAAAATTACTGGTGTCTCAGACTGAAACCCCTAGGGGTGAGTTTGCTAATCTAAGAACTTATCTCAATCGACCAACTTCGGTGAAACGCAAACAGCCAATGCCGAAGACCAACCAGCATCAGAAGCAAACCTCCAGGATCAAAAATTCGGACACCTATGCCAATGAAGTGAGTACTTCCCTGTACACTCAAGGGACAAAACATCTGAAGAACCGGAACCATGTTCCGAATATTGTCAAAGAACACATCCTTCGAACTTCTTCTCGTCCCGTTGCTGTTCCCGATCTCCAAGAACACCTCAAGCAAAAACGGGACAACATCTCAACATCCCCAGTGCAACCACTTGGACACCATTGTAACAACCAAGTTGTCATCAAGTGTTATTGTCAGACAACAAGACGATCTGTCTTCGATCGTCTGAACTTTACAAACTCTGAACCTATGTCAGAAGACGAAGACGAAGTTTTGTACGCTTCCGTCAACATGACTTCCAGAGACACTGGGGGTAGGAAGTGCTCCAAGCACGGCAAGCCTCGTAAGCCAAGCCAACGGTATTTGAATTTACTCCAAGAATCCTCCGAAGGAGTATTCCAACATACCCGATCCCGAAGCCGAGACACAATCGGTCAAAGGAATCTTCAAGATCCTTCCGGTCATCTTCCTCCTTCTCACTCAGGAGATGATTCTTTCTCCGATTACGATGCAAACAGCAAAAGTTCGGAACAGACAGTATCCTCCACTGTACCTAGAGAAGTGACAGCTTACGTTATCACTGAAGACCCAGATGCTTCCAGTTCAGCAAGTCAAGAACAACGGATTGCTGCACTAGAAGACAAGCTGAAGACTATGGCCGAAATGGTTGCAAATATGCATTCCATCATTGTGGCCCAGCATACAGTACCACCGACCGTACCTCCTACAAATCCTGAAATCATAGCATCGTCAGTGCTTGTCAATGCAGGGCTGGGGGTAGCAGCTACTCAAGTACCTCCTGTACAAATTCAACCCACGTCCAGTCAGTCAGGTGCTGGGGGTAGTGCTTATCATGCTGTTCCTTCTCCTAACACTGTGACTCAGCCTGCTCCTTCTACATCAGTGGAAGATGCCAATGATGCCATCAGGCTCCTGCACACTCAGTTCGAGGCCTTCAAAGAGAAGGACAACTTGCAGAGGTTGGGGATCAAGCAACCTTACCCAGTTGAATAGAAGGAAGTCCCATTTCCCCCTAAGTACAAAATCCCAACAATCTCGCTGTTTGATGGCAGCACTTCTCCTAGTCAGTTCATTAACCACTTTGAGGTAATGATTGTCCAACTTCAACCAAATGACGCTCTTCTTACCTGAGTATTCGTCGGCTGTTTAGCCGGCGTAGTATACGATTGGTACAGAAGCTTGCCCGATGGTTGTATCATCTCCTTCTCTGGCCTAAAACAAATCTTCTTGGAATGATTCTATGAGGGGATCAATGACATGACTATGTTAGCCCTCAATAAAATCAAATAAAGACACAATGAAACTGCTGAGAGTTTCATTGAAAGGTTCCACCGAGAAGCTTTGAAAATGCCTCCTGGAACTCCAGCCGCTGTCACCATAGACACCTGCAAGGCAAATCTTTTGCCTATCATCAGCATGTGGACAGGGTCAACTCAGTTCCAAGACTGGCCATCTTTCATTGTTAACGCTAAAGCAGCTGAAGTTAGTGCTGACAAATTCAAGCAGCTAGGGGTACAAATGTCTAACCCCGACCGGGATGAACACCAGACATCGGGTGGTGGTAATCGCCAGAAAAACTGCAAAGGGAAAGAAACTTTGAATATCAATTTGAATAAGAACAAAGAATCTCTGGCAGTTAATGTGGCTCCACCTACGTCTGCTTCTACTCCTTCAGCACCTCCACCAAAGGAACCTCGTCCGAAAGTAGAGTACTTTTTTGACGAGAATGACACAGTGAGCATCTTTGATTGCTTGATCAAAAGCAATAAGCTCCAGCTCCCAGATCCCAAGAAGCCTGATGAAGTCGGTAAGACTGATCATCCTAAGTACTGTGTCTATCACAGGTTCATCGGGCATCCCACTCGAGCATGTTATGTGCTCAAAGGTAAAATCCAAGAGCTGGTCAACGCCGGTGTTGTCACTCTGCAGCAAGACGAGAAGACTGTTACTGCAAATATGGTCTCAGTTCAATTTGGTGACTTTCCACCCCAGATGGTACAATATGGTGTCATTCCTATCCCTAAAGCTACTCTTGAGATTGAGAATCTCCCTCCTCCACGAAGTGAAGGTCTCGTCCCCTTGTCTCTTGACAATGGCGAGATTATGTAGATTCATCCTGATCTTGCTTCAGAGTTCGAACTTCCCTCTTCCTCCAAGAAGAAGGACCGTTCCAAGGGCAAGACAAAGATTTGTAATATGGTGTCTTTTGACCCCATAGTTGACGAGGAAATCCTGTTGGGCACCAGATCAGGGAAGGCCTATCTAAAGGATTACCCTGAAGCTCAAGAAAATCCTGCTTCTTCTTCTGAGCCTGCTCCAGTGCAGCCTGCTTGCACTGAGGATATCCCTACTGCATCCTCACCGGTTGTAGTATCCATTCCTCCCAAGCCGACAGTAGCCGACAAAGGCAAGCAACAAGTCCGCTTCGACAAATCTTTGAAGAAGTCATCTCCTTCCGGACTTGAGAAGCCTTACAACTTTGATATCTTGGCTTAGTTAGCCAATACACCGGCCCGACTTTCTATCTTCGAGCTCTTGCGCCTCTCCAAAGAGACTCAGAAAACTCTGAATGAAGCTCTCATGCAAGCTGAAACTTGTCTAACACTTCTGAAGAAGCCGAAAGCAGAACCAGTCTCTTGCTTTCATTATCATATTGTGTTAGAATTAATTCCAAACATAACTTTCACACAAGATGACATGCTGATGGAAGACAATAGGCACGACCGTCCTCTCTACTATACAGGATATGTCGACTCGATGAAAGTCGATCGTATTTTGATAGATCCAGGGTCTGCCCTCAGCATCATATCGAAGACAATGTTGAATGCATTGAAGATCCCAGTGCATAGTCTCTCTAGTACAATCACCACCATTCTTGGGTTCAACCAGGGAAGGAGTGAGCCTCTGGGCAAGATTCGCTTAAAACTCCAAATTGGCAATCTTCGCACAAAGGTGACCTTCTATATCATTGACAACCATGGTTGTTCTTACAATGCTCTGTTGGGAAGACCATTTCTGCATGAGCATAACATTGTTCCTTCGACTCTTTATCAATGTTTTAAATATGTTGATGACAATGGAGAAGTACAAAAGGAGGTTGCTGATCTTTATCCTTTCAAAGGCGTTGAAGCATACTGCAACGATGCCCGTATGTACAAGGATGAATTCATGAAGGTTGTCCTGTCTCTGGACACCGAAGAAGAACAAGAAGCAGTACCTAACGACACCCTTATCATACCTGTCAAAGGACGTGTTTCTCATCCTCAATCCTCCAAACCACTGGCTATTCACTTGCCAGTCCAGAAGCAACCAACTGATGCTGGTCAAGGTCAAAGGGAGCTCACCTCTTCTGAGCCACTTGTTATAGACTTACGTCATAACAAGGAAAAAAGACAGCTCACCTCTTCTGAGCCACTTGTTATTGATTTATCTCATAACAAGAAAAAAAAGGGAGCTCACCTCCTCTGAGCCGCTTGTTATCGACCTTCGTCGTAACAAAGCCAATCCCCCTCCACGTTCTTCTTCTCCCCCTTTTGTAATCAATCTGACCAAGTCTGCTAAGGCTAAAGGTCCTGCTGTAAATACAGATGTATATATCAATAAAAAAGTATCTACTTTCCAGTATACTGATGTCATTTATCATGCTAAGTGCTATTTGGACATGTTAGATAGCTTTCAATCATTTACGATAGGAGTTGTACAATCTCTTCAAACAGAAGTCTCATTTGAACACCCAAAGGATTTATATCGTATTGTTCCCGCTCGAAAGAAAGGCGAGAGTCCAATACTTTTTAGTAAAAGACCAGAACAAGAGTTCAGTTATACGGATGATAGCAAAAGTAACGACACGGGACCTCTTCAATTTCGTCGTTACAGTCAACAATCAAAAGACATCATCCAAAAACTGGGTTATGACTTCAAGAATGGCCTCAACTACGGTAAAGGTAGAAGAACTCCTATCCGTACAACTGTGCCGAAAGGGAAATCAGAGATGTACTACAGCAGGACCAAAAGAGGTCTCGGATATGCTTCTCCTCCGGTATTATCTCCAGCAACTTCTGAATCCGATAGTGAGGAGCGCTCTAACTCTTCTGATTCCAGATCATAGGATTCTGACACCAGCATCGATCAAGTTCATCGATTGACTGTATCTTCTAACATGGTCTCCGTTGAACTTCCAGAAGGCTATGACGAGGATGTTAAAGAAAGTCCTGAAACAGATCCTTGGGCTCAACGAATGGATACCCAATGGAAACTCTGATTCGAACAAAAGGAACCTCCTACCGAAGATCAATTAGTACAAATTGATGTAGGAGAGAGCGGGTCACCTCGTCCAATATTCATCAGCAAGAACCTCCCAGAAGCGGATAAGCAAGAATTAATTCTTCTTATTCAAGAATATATTGACGTCTTTGCCTGGAGCAATGAAGACATGTCAGGTTTAGATCCTAAAGTTGCTACTCACAAATTGAACATCTTGCCAAATGCAAAGCCGGTCAAACAGCAACAACGAAGTTTTAAGCCAGAAATAATGGACGCAATCGACGATGAAGTCAAGAAGCTAATCGCTTGTGGCTTTATTCGAGAAGAGCAGCATCTTGATTGGGTAGCCAATGTCGTCCCAGTTCTAAAGAAAACCGGTAAAGTTCGAGTCTGTATCGACTTTTGGGATCTTAATGAAGCATGTCCAAAAGATAAATTTTCTCTCCCTATCACGGACGTCATGATTGACAACACCTGTGGGTTCGAACGAATATCCTTTATGGATGGGTTCTTCGGATACAATCAGATTCGGATGCATCCTGAAGACGAAAAACACACTTCTTTCCGCACTCCTCGCGGAGTCTACTGCTATACAGTAATGCCATTTGGTCTCAAGAACGCTGGTGCAACGTACCAACGAGTTATGAGTACCATCTTTCGAGATCATCTGCGCAAGACTATCGAATGCTACGTCGACGATATTGCTGTCAAAAGTTGTCTGAAGGAAGATCACATCCAAGACTTAAGAACTATCTTCAATCTCATGCGCCAATACCAACTCAAAATGAATCCCACCAAGTCATTCTTGGGTGTCTCTAGTGACAAATTTCTCGGCTTCGTCATTACCTCTAAGGGTATACACGTAGATCCCGAGAAGATCAAAGCCATTCAAGAGATGCGTCCTCCACGCAACCTAAAAGAGCTACGAGGATTCCAAGGTCGACTTGTGTACATCAGGAGATTCATTTCGAATCTGTCTGGACGCTGCAGACCATTTACTCAACCAATGAAGAAGGGTGTATCTTTCGTTTGGACTGAAGAATGTCAACGAGCCTTCGATGACATAAAGCGGTATCTCATGAACCCACCAGTCTTGGTGCCACCAATCTCTGGCATACCATTCTTAATGTATGTCCGTGCTATGGACCATTCATTAGGTGCTTTACTTGTCCAAAAGAACAAAGAAGGCCACGAACAAGCTATCTATTATCTCAGTCGTACTATGATTGGTGCTGAACACCGTTATAGTTCGGTCGAAAAAGAGTGCCTAGCTCTTATGTTTACCGTTCAAAAGACTCGGCATTACATCATTGGCCAAACTATTCATGTCATATCCCGAGTTAATCCTCTTCGGGTGCTGATGAAGAAACCCAGCACACTCAATTCTCGGTTGGCAACATGGGCCATTCTGCTAGCCCAATATGACATGGTATATGTTCCTCAAAAGTTTGTCAAAGGTAAAGTACTGGCAGATTTCTTAGCAGCTCATCCTGTTCCAGAGACGTCCAAGCTCTACGATAAAATTCCAGACGAAACTTTGGAATCCAATACAATCTTCGAAGAATTTCCTACTTGGCGTCTATTCTTTGACGGTGCATCCAGGATTGGACCCAACGGTGCCATTGTCGCAGGAGTTGGAGTTGTCTTTCTTTCTCCAGATGGGTCAGCTATTCAAAGAGCCTACTCTTTAGATGAGCCTTGTTCCAACAACGTGGCAGAGTATAATGCTCTACTCATTGGCCTTCAGCTAGCCAAACACTTGACGTCGAGTATCTTGAAGTCTATGGTAATTCTAAGCTGGTGGTTAACCAGGTTAGAGGAACTTATAAAGTTCGTCATCAAGATCTAGTGCCTTACTTTGAAGAGGCAATCAACATAGCTACATCATTCAAAGCCTTCTTCATTGAATATGTACGTCGAGCTTGCAATATTAAAGCAGATACTTTGGCTAATCTTGCGGCAGTCTTAGCCATCCCTATCAAAAGGCAGCAGGTGGTGGTCATCTCTAATCGGGAATTGTTCTATGTTGAAAACAATCATAATATTGAGTTCAGTAATCTTACTGAAGTCAATGTTATCAATGAAGATTGGAGAACTCCGTTCATCGACTTCGTGGTCCATGACATACTCCCTGAAGATCCCAAGGAGGCTACGAGTATTCGTCGGCGGTCTCTGCAATTCTATTACAACCAGACCACCAAAACTCTCTATCGGCGGACTTATGACGGCCTACTCTTGCGCTGTCTTGCTGGTGATGAAGCAAATCAAGTATTGCGTGAAGCTCACGATGGTGTCTGCGGAGCACATCAACCCGGTCCTAAGCTACAGGATCGTATTCGACGCATGGGTTACTACTGGCCCTCTATGGTATCTGATGCCATTGAATATACGAGGAAATGTCGAGCTTATCAAATCCACGCAGATTTCATTCATCAACCGTCGGAATTCTTTCATCCGACTGCTGCTTCCTGGCCTTTTGAAGCTTGGGGCATGGACATCATCTGTCCCATCAATCCTCCTTCTTCTAGAGGACATCGGTTCATACTGGCAATAACCGACTACTTCTCCAAATGGGCTAAGTTAAGACCAGCAGCGTCATCAACTTCGTCAAACACCATATCATCTATAGATTTGGTATACCTCGAAGGATCATCCACGACAATGGACCTCAATTCATCAGCCAAAAGTTTACAAGGTTCTGTGACGATCATCGGATTGACAATGTCGCTTCGACAGCCTACAATCCTGCTGCTAATGGCTTAGCTGAAGCTTTCAACAAGACTATCATCAAGCTCCTCAAAAAGTTTGTGTCTACTAACAAACAAAACTGGAGTAAAAAGCTTGGAGAATGTCTTTGGGCCTACCGTACTACGGTCCGCAACCCTACAGGCTGTACACCCTTTTCTTTGGTATACGGCTGTGAAGCGGTTCTACCTCTGGAACTTCAAATTCCATCTTTGAGGATTGTTATCGCCAACGAGCTCACAACAGAGAACAACGATCTTCTCCGACTTCAAGAATTAGAAGCGCTCGATGAGAAGCGGCTATTGGCTCAACAGCATATTGAGTTATACCAAGCCCGCATTTTGAAGACTTTCAACCGCAAAGTTAAGGTCAGAGCCTTTCAGAAAGGAGAGCTCGTTTTAACAGCCAGACGTCCTATGACCATGACTCACTCAAGCAAAGGCAAGTTCGATGTAAAGTGGGAAGGGCCATATATCGTGAGCAAAGTCTTCTCAAATGGAGCCTATCAACTCACAGAGCTAGACGGTCGAGTTGCAATGATGCCTATCAATGGCAAGTTCCTCAAAAAGTATTATGTATAAATATAACAGACACTGTTTGTAATCATCAGACAAGTTCATAAATAAAATTCAGTTTTATTTTATCTTGAATGATAGTTCATAATATCAAGGAAGGTCACTATCATCCTTCTCAAAATTGGGATGCGGGCCACTACCGTCCTTATCAAAAACATGATCAGCAAAAGAGCCGAGAACACTCTTGCTCGAACCCACCAGGAATTTGCAAGCTGCAATCCTCATGGCTTCTTCTTCTTAAGTCTTCCCTAGTTCAAGAAGGAAGTCCAAGATGTCCTTTGGCGGTTTGGGGGCAGATGAACCTTCGCCCGCTGCTATCTACTTTGGTTGAGCCGGATCGACTGGACGTTCTTCAGTACCCGCTTCCACTTTCGAGGCGATCTCAGCCTTCTTGGATGCATCTCCAGACGACATCTTTATGTTGAGAAGTGAAAGTGAATATCCCATCGGATTTTCTGTTCTATTTATAGACAGAGAGTCGTAAGACAACAAATCGACACATTCATCCGACGGTTCGCCCGTTCATCATCCGATGGTTCGCCCGTTCATCACCTTCATCTGACGGTTCGCCCGTTCATCACCTTCATCTGACGGTTCGCCCGTTCATTATATTCATCTGACCGTTCACCCCGTTCATCACCTTCATCTGACGGTTCGCCCGTTTATAACATTCATCTGACGGTTCGTCCGTTCATTATAATTATTTGACGGCTCGCCCGTTCATTACATTCATCCGATGATTCATTTCATTCATTTACCTTGACGAATCATCCAGTTCGTTCTTATCAGCAACTTGTCATCTTTGATTAAGTTGTCTATTGAAATAATGATATTCAAAAAAAATTATATTTGCCACGTCCATTTTACCTCTGAGCAGATATAATTGGATATTATTATTTTCCAGAATTAAGAAATATATCATGTCTTGTACCTCTGAATATATTTTCTATCTCTATTATTTATATCTGAACAAGATATGCAATAAGTAATAGAGCCACAAAAAATGTCTTTTTATTGATCAAAGATGAAATATATTACAAAGACACATATCATGAAAAAAATGAGAAGATACAAAAGATCCTTCTACTCAGCCGGTGGTGTCATCAAATTGGTCATCTGCTGCTTCAAGATTTGTAGTCGCTCTTCACGAGATTCCATCACTCGTTTCCTAGCTTCTTCCATCCCAGATTTATCATCGAAGGTTGGCAGGGTTATTAGTCTGCGAGTGACTTCAGCTTGATGAGCTGCAGCATATTCATCTCTTTCTCGAGTCAGAACACCAAGTTGTTGAATTGCAGCTTGATGTTGAGTAGCTTCATCCTCCAGAGTTAATTGAGCAAGTCTCAATTCCTCCTAAAGATGGGCAATTACCGCTTGCAATTCAGCAACTCTTCTTTCTTTTTCTTCAGCCACAGAGGCCACTGTTTCTACTTTGGAGTTGTACTCAGCGGACTTGGCAGTGAAAGTATCCAAGAGAATTTGGAAGTTAACTTTCTCAACTGCGGCCTCTTGAGACATCCGTTCAAATTCAGCTTTCAAGGAGCTCTACCTCTCCCTTTCTTAGCTCTTTATAGCTCTTAACTGAAGTCTCCAATTCATCTAATATATGATCAAGGAAAGTAGCTTGGGCTTTATCCCCTTGGCTGCGGATGGCATTAATCAAGTAAGAGGTTGGACCTCTAACTGTAGAGAAATCAGCTTCTTCCTTCTCTATCGCCCTATCTATTAAGGGTCCCAAAGAGCTAAAGAAGAAGTTGGTGAAAGAGCTGATCACAAATTGATTGGTGGCCAAAGCACCCGAAGTAGCAGCGACTCCTGTTGATGATGAAGCAGTAGGACGTTCAGCCACTTGGACGGAGGCTCTTTAAATAAGGGAGCTAAAGTAGAGCTGGTCGCTTCTCCCGGTTGTTCGTCTGCAAAAACAGATAAACTTTATCATTTTGTCTGTCATTTACAGTTATTGAAAAGATCAAAAGTAAAGGCAATCTTACCATGACTTGTCCTAGTCTCAAGCCTTTTATCTGCTGGCCCAGATTCCAGTCTAGCAGAAGTAGCTTCAGACATTATTGCCTAGCTACTGCCTGCCTCAGAGCCACCTGACAAATGACGACTGCTGCTAGCTATCGTCGTTACAGGTACTATATCCGTGCACACAGGAGGAGTTGGAGAAGATTCGATTTCTGCATGGATCAAAGATAGAGATGTTAGCTATTAATCTATAAAAAGAAGATTGATAATTTCATCTTATACCTTTGGGATCAACAGTAGGAGTTTCCTCCAGGGCCACTTCCTCATCTGCGATCTTTTCTGGAGATACCTGCACCTCAGCATCCTTTTCAGGATCAAGGGTGTCATTAGCAGCTCTGGGAGATATATGGACTTCCATATCCTCTTCAGGATTCTGTGTATCATCAACAGCCTCTGATGATGTACTCTCCTCACTTTTATTATCCTCAAGAGCTTCCTCGCTGGCCGCTGCAGCGACATTATCAATATCATCTTGCAGACCGAAGTCGCAATCATTTAATGCATCAATCATTAGACGATCCTCCTCTTCGCGAAGTGTTCCTGGTGTGACAGAAAGCTGAGTAGTTTCTACTGCTAGTGAAGGAGATCGTAAAGCTTCATCTTCCCTAGGCTCTGCAGCCTCATCTCTCTGTGCAGCCTCTTCCCTCTGTTCAGTCTTCTCTCTCCGTTATGGACTAGGAGTCTCTTGCCTAGACTCAGAGGCAGGAGTAGGAGATGACATAGTAATCCCAGCAGCAGCATTCACCACCACTGAAGACAGGATCACCTTCTTTCTTTTTTTAATAGCCTGCTTCTTTCTATGAAGAGGCCTTTCTGGGCTCTCCACATCCACTACATCAACTGTCTTTTGAATAGAAGTTGGCGTGGTTGCCTTTTCTCGTTGGATTGACTCGGCCATCTGCCGAGATTGTGATCTAGTAGTAACTTTCTCTGGTTGATCCAGGATAAGTTTCTTCTTGGCAGCTGGGGAAGAAGGTTCATCAATCCTTCTTTTCCTCTCTCTGGCCGAAGATTTAACAACTTTCAGAGAAATTCTCAGTGGTTGATTTACTTCCTCGGGGAAGTTTGCTTCCGTGGAAGCTTCCAATGGATCATCTACCGGTTCATGTTGTTCATCATTTGCTGGAGTTAGTGTAACAGTTGCTCCTTTCCTCAGACGTGTCGCTGTTGCAAAGCTATCCACCAGATTGAAATTCTCAGCAAATGTATTAGCTGCCGTATAAAACAGCGAATATGTGTATAACATTTTAGGGCCATTATCATTCTTGTTTGGCATCGAGAACACTGTCCTAGTGTCTCGAGCGTTGTAGTAGGCCCATGCTCTGGCACCATCAATTAGATACCCCTTTTCTTGTAGGCAAGTTATGGCGTTGCCTACATGGAATTGGTCGTAACCAAATTGACGAGCGAAGCGACTCGGCATATATGGTTCTAGATAGCACTCCTCCTCAAATCTGTATACCAAATGTGATGGTCTGATCGCCTTCAGCCAGTCAAAAGCTGCTCGACCCAGAGGTTGCCTCCCAAGGTCAACCAGATTTGTTGCCATGAATTCATAACCGACTGGAGGGGCAACGCAAAAAAAATTCCATCCCTTCCCAAGGTTCAGGGCGCGTCTGCAGTCCATCAGACTTGTGTACACCCACTTGCCCCGGGAGAATCTACGCAGAAAGCTACCACCGACTGCTCCCATGTCGGGGTTCATCAGAGATGGATGATGCAGAAGCAACCAACCGAATAGATAGGTGTAGGGCAACTCCAGTCTAGGGAAGTTCCCCTTCTCACCTCTCCATTTGATCATGGAGTCGACATACAGACGAAGACCTGTATTTATTCTACAAGTCATCGCTGATAGCAAATCCATCCGGTAGCCGAAGACTAACCGGACGGCAGCGAAGAGTACGCCGCGGTGGAAGCGGTCCACGGCACTTGTCCCAGGTACAATAAATCGACGGAGCCAGTATGTCAAAAATCCTGCCAGCTGAGCTTCTTGTGACATGGACCTGTAGCCCATTCTTATAAAGCTTTCAACAAAATCTTCGGGCTTGAGCGGAGGGTATTGGTGTTCATCAGTAACTTTGATATCCATCTTCTTATTCTCTTCCATCAGTTTTATTACCTCACTGTGGCTGAGAGATTGAAAGAAAGTTGGGTTGCAGGAGTCATGATCTTTGGTCTTTTTCTCAATGATATGGTTAAGAAAAAGATACGGCAACCACTTCGATGAATAACATGTGCCGGAAGAGCCGCTCTTGTAATACAGAGAGCATATGTTATAATGGCATAGTAGTTCGTCAAAACTGCTACCATCTCTACATTTTCCTGACGCAGTCTATCTAACTCGTCGTTTGTGGGAACATACTCCTCATAAGGGAAGTCTCCCGTTGGTAGGCATGAGATATACTTCATCTCATGGAGGGCTAATCCCATCTCCCCGTAGGGCGTCATGAACGTCCCTGTCCTATAGTTATACCTCTCTGCCAGGGCCAAAAACAGATGAGGGTTTGGGTGGAAGCCATACACGGTAGCATATACCGCATTATAAAGCTCAATCTTTTTAAGTTTATCTTCAAACTGAGCCAATACCCAGTTGGCTATGCAATTCTACCTCCTGTTCTCCGGGTTTACCAAACCGGTCAGCCGGATGTCTTGATCCGGATATCGGCCCTCCGCCTTTGCATACTCATTAGCAAAAATCGGTATTCTTACCGGCAGCAACAAAGACGAGTTCTCAGGAGGGATACAGCCTGGCTTCAACCCTCTTAGTAAAGTGCTGTGTCGCTCAGAAGAGCTATAGAACATGTCTCTATTATTTGGACCTTTCTTGACACAGATCTTTCCTGTCCGTACCTGCTGAAGGGGAGTAATGTCCCAGTCCATCCTCCTGGGATGGCTTGCATGAGCATATCGTGCTACAGGGAGGCATCTAGCTATGTCTGGTAATTGGATCAGTTTCTCCTTCCTTTGGAGAGTTCTCGACTCAACACGGGGTCTAGGTTGAGAACTCTTGTCGATGGCTTCACCAAATAGGAACATGGGCTTCTTGTGGGTGATGGCGTCAGCAGACTGCAAAGGCTGCCCATTCATCAAACTTAACAAAGTCTCATTATCCTGAGCTATCAGGATAGCTTGGCGAGAGGATAGAAGGGCATATTGTGGGAAGAGCACATGGGATAAGTCTTCTTTGAATTCCGGCTCAGCAAGGGACCCTACAAATATTTCATAATCAGGGTCCTCTCTGATGTTAACTGCATCAAACAAAAAAAGCAGAATTCAGTATAAGTCAAATCAAAGATTCTGTCAGCAGACTGCGCAAACATCAGATTGCACAAGCATCAGATTACGTAACCATCAGATTGAGCAATAATAGCTTCTATGCGCAAACTATCCAGTGGCGCCAACTCGTCCACTTGCACAAGCCATCAGATTGCGCTGAATAACTCGTGCAAAGTATCAGTTTGCGCTGGATAGCCTTGCGCAAATCAGCAGACTGCGCTGACTTTTGCCAGCGCGTTCTAACCAATTGCGCAAGAAAATAATCTTCATAAAAATAAAGATTATTGGTTTTGTGCAACCGAAACCCTAAACAGGGTGGCGCAACGAAACCAAATCTCTAAAAAGAGATCGGTTTTAAGGTACAACAATGGCGAAGAACCCTAAAAAGGGTTTTTGATCGGATGTCTACCTTGTAGTGCTGGGTGAGCCACCTCATGACGTGAAGGGTGCGACGCAATACGAGTTGAGGACTCGGCTGGGGCCTTCCCTTTCTCGGCGGCGGAACGCTTTGGGGCCATGGAGATCGATGAAGAAAAAGAAGGAGAGTCGAGAGAGCTCGGGAAATTCTTTCTTTCAAATGATTAGAAGCAAGTAAAGAATGACAGAGAAAAGAAAGAGAACTATTTATAGTTTTCGAGAATGAACAGACTCCTCAGATTACGTCGGATAAATAGGAGCTAATTCCTCCGATTGCGCAGACAGGTCATCATATGCGCAACTTGATTTTCAAATCAAAATTCAAAGTATTTTGAAGCTTTGACTATCTTCAAACTTCGAAAACTTTGAAGGGGGTCTTGTAGGTCCTAAAAATCATGTTGCACCCATCAACAAAGTCATCAAAATCAAATAATACACCCTTCAAGTGAACTGCGCAGAAGACAGATTGCGCAACAATTCGATTGCGCAGGATGAACTGCACATTCATCCAAGTGCGTATGCTGACGTGGCCTCGTCATCATTACCTGACAGAGAATCAGATTTTCTGACAACTGACAGCACGGAGAATGAGGAAACTGTTTGTTTATCGTGCAGCACAGCGCTCGAGGACAGCTGTACATGCAGCGCAATCTGCCTGCAGTGTAGTCCATCTCAGTGCGGTCCATCCCAGCGCAATCCGAAGCAAGCGCAATTCAGTTGGCACACTCCATCAACTGACAAAGTACACGTGGCCTTCATGCCATCAATGACTCATTACGTGGTAACCGTCTGGACACGATCATGCGCATTTCAATCAAATAATGCCATGTGTCTAAGACAGTTAGCCCACGATTAAGTAACTGCCAGCACAATCTGATACGTGCGCAGTCCAATACAGCGCAATCCAACTTGCATAGTCCAGAATAACTAAAAAGTAGTTATTTTCAGAACTCTATAAATAGAGTTTCAAGTCCTTCCTAGAGGGGATCATACACAAGCATTCAGAGATCAGAGAGTTCAGGAGTTCTTGCCAAAGTGCTGCTGCATTCTTCAGAGGCTTTTGCCTTCAACTTCGGAGGCTACCGTCTTCAAAGTTCACATCGTCCAAGGGATAAAGCGATCGTCTTCTGATCGGATTCCTATAGTTGTACTTTTCCAGAATTCTTGTAATCTTCTTTACAAAGTTTGTTGAAATAAAGATCAACTTTTGTTTTTGCAAACAGACGGCTCGTTTGAGTCGTTGCACTTGCCGTTTGAATCAGCGTTCCGCTAGGGCGGAGCGGGTCATTACAGTTGCAGCCTCGCAGATTGAGGTCGGTAGGTCTTCTTCAGGTCCACTGTCCAGAGTAGCTCCTCCAACTCCTGCTATGACGCCTCAGGTATTGGCATACGTGGACGAGTATGTGAAGTTTGTTGTTAAGGCAGTGTACAAGATGCTGCAGAGAGGCGTATCGACAGTAATGAATACAAATAGGAGTTTTGCGACGGCGAAACCTATGGCGCTCCCTTACATTGGTCTGATACATTCTTACCAGGGCCACGATCATATGGCCGAGGTTCTGGAGGCGTCGGTGGCCGAGCTCGACCAGCTTCTTTCCGAGCTTCAGAGTATCCGACGAAATGACTTTTCTGCTCTGATAGAAGCAAAAAAGGGAAAATTGATAGCTGAAGTCGAGTCGCCATATTAGGCCACGATGGCCGTGTGGGACCGCGAGGTGGCCGAAGCTGAGGCTGCGGTGGAGAGGCTATCTCAATCCACGCAGAAAAAGGTAGAATTGCGGGCCTCGTTGGAAGCTAGCATAGAAGAGGTCACTGCCAAGATCCGCCTCCTTGAAGATCAGCGAGCCCAACTCTTGTTAGATGCTGAGCGAGTCCAGGCTGAACATGTAGCATCTAAGGAGGAGGAAGCAGCTTTTACCTGCCAAATTCTTTCCCTGACCCACCAGCGGCAACAGCTAGATGAGAAGTATGAGAATGATACTGCCCCTGAAGCTGTAGAGGTGATGCGTCAAGAAGCCGAACGCCGGGTCTTGGCGACCGCATAGACTCGGGTGGTAGACTTGAAGCATCGAATTGAAGAGCTTTCTGCCAATCCCAGTGATGCTTAGGGATTGTAGCCTCTTTCTTTTTTTTGTTATTTTGTAGTTTGCAACTTCTGCTGGGGATGTAATCCTTTACTTTTAAATAAAAAATAAAAAATTTTGTGGTGTGTTTATTTTTTGCTGTCATGAACTGATGATTTGTGTAGACCTATTATCTTTTGTGCACCTTAGTTTTTAGGTACAGATAATAAGTTTGAGAGAACCGACATGTTTGCTCAGAGGTAATATGGACGTGGCAAATACGGGATTCAAATGACAGAATCTTCCTACTCAGAGGTGTTATGGACGTGGTAGGAGTGACTCTGGAGGGATACGCAAAACTACTCAGAGGTAATATGGACATGGAAGTTCTGCGGTCGATGTACGGCAACGCAGGGGTTGTCCGTACGGGGTGTTTACTCAGAGGTAATGTGGACATGGTAAACATGATAAGCAGCACAATCCTACGTGGTGTAAGATTACGCTTTGCAGGGCGTAAAGGAGCAACTCAGAGGTAATGTGGACGTGGTTGTTCTTCTACTGAGGATAGAATGCCACGGAACAACTGGGTTCCGAAAGCATAGGATTTTGTGAAGGGGAGATGTATGTGAGCTCTGATGATCAGGTCTACTGACTCCCTTTTTGGGTAGAGATGAAAGTACATGTCTGAAAAATGTCATAAGTAGTACTTCTTTAGGAGCTTGCCGTTGATGGGCATCATGAACAAGTTACCGTTCGGTCGAGCGAGGCGGTAAGCACCGTTTGAGTATACCGTCTCTATGATGAAAGGTCCCTCCCACTTGGGCTCGAACTTTCCTGGTGTTTTGTGAGTCAACACCATCGGCCTCCTGACTGCCAAGACCAGGTCGTCTATTTGAAAAGTCCTCTGCTTGACCTTTTTGTTAAAAGCCTGTGATATACGGGCTTGATAAAGTTCAATACGCTGCTGAGCTAGGAGACGTTTTTCGTCAAGTGCCTCCAATTTTCGCAGACGGCGGCATTGATTGTCTTTTTCTGTCAATTGATTTGTGATCGCTATACGAAGTGAGGGTATCTGAATCTCGAGAGGCAGTACCGCTTCGCTCCCGTAGACTAAGGAGAACGGTGTGTTGCCCGTCGGAGTCCGTACCGTTGTACGGTAGACCCAGAGATATTCGTCGAGCTTTTCGTCCCAGTCGCGTTTGTTGGATGATACGACCTTTTTAAGTAGCTTGACGATAGTCTTGTTAAAAGCCTCGACCAATCCATTTGCTGCCGAATTGTATGCGGTTGATGCCACGTTCTGAATGCGATTCTTGTCACAGAATCTGCTGAAAGCATGGCTGGTGAACTGTGGACCGTTATCGTGGATAATCCTTCAAGGGACCCCAAAACGGTAGATGACATGATGCTTGATGAAGCTGATCACCCTAGAGCTTTTCATTTCCGTCAGCGGAACTGCTTCTGGCTATTTGTAGAAGTAGTCGGTGATGGCTAGGATAAAGCGGTGTCCCCTCGATGAAGGAGGGGTGATAGGTCCTACAATGTCTATGACCCAAGCTTCATAGGGCCAGGAGGCGATCGTAGGATGTAGTAATTCCGACGGTGTATGGATAAAGTCAGCATGAAGCTGGCACGCATGACACTTTTTAGCATAGTCGACGGCATCGGCTGCCATGGTTGGCCAGTAGTAACCCATACGTCGCAGTCGATCCTGCAACTTAGGGCTAGGTTGATGAGCCCCGCAAGTCCAATTATGAGCTTCCCGAAGGGCTTCGGCTGCTTCTTCGTTGGATAGACATTAAAGGAGAAGCCCATAGAAGGAACGTCGGTACAGCATTTTAGTAGCTGTATCATAATAAAATCGAAGGAAACACCTTCTAACCGAGACGGCTTCTTTCGGGTCTTTTAGGAGAATTCTATAGACAGCGAAGTCGATGAATAGGAACCTCCAGTCTCGGACATTAACACCGGCACTTATCATCATGGCATGGACCATTTGTGTGCATAGATTGTTTTTGGGCCAGACCAAGTCTCGTCCAACTACCATGACGTAGTGTTGAGTCCCGAGGGGTACTGCTAATGAAGCTGCGAGGCCAGCCAGAGAGTCAGCCTCCAGGTTTTATAGCCGAGGTACGTGTTCTATGAAGAACTTAGTGAAGGTTGAAATAATATTCAATGCAACTTCATGGTAAGGAACCAGATCTTTATGGTAAACTTTGAACTGCCCTCGGATTTGATTAACGACGAGTTTTGAGTCGCCGTAAGCTTCCAGATGATCCACCCCCAGCTGTTGCGCTAGCTGGAGTCCATGATGAGAGCGTTGTACTCGGCAATATTGTTGGAGCACGGCTTCGAAAGGGAGTAAGTACGCTGGATGACCAGCTGATCGGGGGAGACTAAGACCACCCCCACTCCTGCGATGATTTGGCCTTTGGGGCCTGTTCTCGAAGTGCCATCGAAAAACACCCGCCAAACGAAGCTTTCTTCGGTGATGTTTGACTCTTGGACCTTATTCGAAATGTCTTCATAGAGTCTAGAGGACTCTGGGATGTGGTGTGCAGCTAAAAAGTCGGCTAGAGCTTGGCCCTTGACGGCTTTTTGAGGGATGAAGACCATATTATATGGTGTCAACATGATTAATTGCCCATGTAGCTAGTCGGGAGTTCAATGATCCCGGCTTCGTCATGAGAACCCTGAGTAGATTGACTCGGGAGATGACATGAATTGTCTGGCCCAAAACATAATGGTGAGTCTTCTAGATAGCGAACACCAAAGCCAAACACTCCTTTTCAACAGGGTTGTACCGGTGTTCGGCCCCGATCATTGTTCTACTAAGGTAGTAGATAGCTTGCTCATAACCTGCATCGTTGTTTTGAGCCAACAAAGCGCTGAAGGAATGATCCATGGCACGGACGTAGAGGAGAAATAGTTTGCCTGCGACGGGTGCCACCAGGACTAGCGGGCTCGTCAGGTAAGCTTTGATATCATCGAAAGCTTTCTGGCATTCTTCTGTCCAGACGTAGGAGACTCCCTTCTTCATGAGCTGGGTAAAGGGTTGACATTTTTCAGAAAGGTTCGCTATAAACCTTCGGATGTATGCCAGACGTCCCTGCAGGCCTCGAAGCTCTCGGAGGTTCTTTGGAGGGTCCATGTCAAGGATGGCTTTGGTCTTCTCGGGGTCGACATGAATGCCTTTCGCCGTGATAATGAAGTCCAAGAACTTTCTGCTAGAAACCCCAAGGAAGGATTTAGCGGGGTTCATCTTAAGTTGATGCGCTCACATGAGATCGAAGACTGTCTTTAGGTCTTGTAGGTGATAACCTTTGAGACAGCTCTTGACAGCGATATCATCAACATAGTATTCAACTGTTTTGCGTAGATGTTGACGGAAGATGGTATTCATAGCTCGTTGGTATGTAGCACCAGCGTTCTTCAAGCCAAAGGGCATCACTGTGTAGCAGAAAACCCCTTTCGGTGTCCTGAATGACGTGTATTTTGCGTCATCAGGTAACATTTTGATCTTGTTATAGCCCGAGTACCCATCCATGAAAGACATGCGTTCGAAGCCACATGTATTGTTGATCATCACGTCAGTGATTGGAAGCAAGAATTCGTCCTTCGGGCAAGCAGTATTGAGATCCCTGAAGTCGATACAGACTCATATCTTTCCATTCTTCTTGGTGACAGGGACGACATTGGCCATCCAATTCGGATGTTACTCTTCACGGATGAACCCGCTGCTCAAGAGTTTGTCCACCTCCTGATCGATAGCGTTCATGATGTTAGGACAAAAACGTCGTTGTTGTTGCTTTACAGGCTTAGCATCAGGCAAGATGTTAAGTCTATACATTACAATCTGGGGATCAAGTCCTGACATATCTTCGTAGCTCCAGGCGAAGACATCGATATATTCTTTGGCTAATTGGACCAAAGACTCCCGGTCTTCTCCCTTTAGACTCTTGCTGATGAAGACGGGTTTGGAAGGAGGTCCATCCTCGAGGTCAACTTGTTCGACCTCGTCTTCGGTAGGGGGTTCGCGTAATTCAAAATGAGACTCCTACTGTGCTCCTAGGCATTGAGCCCAAGGTTCTTCCTCAAAGAATTCTGACGTTTGGTCATCGCCTTCATCCTCTTGAGATTGTACAGATGCCATGTTGACTGATAGCACCTTCCTGAGGATTGAGCCGATACTGTTATCGGAATCTCAAGTTGATGTTTCGGACGAATGAGAGTATTCCATTTCTTCTGCCTCCGAACTTTTTGGAGTTGCCGACGGCGTAACATAGCCCACCCCCCGTCGAGTACGATGATAGTAGTCCTGCAGCTTTCCTTTAGGCGTTGGGAGCCGGAGAGGAAGACGTCGACCCTTACTGTAGTTCAGACCTTTGTTGCTTTTCAGATCGTAGCCCATCTTTTGGATGAGGTACTTTGCCTTGTCCGTGTACCGATAGACTTGAATTCTGCCGGTATCTGGTTCTAGCTCGAGTGACGGAAGGTCTTGATGACGCTCGACTTTGTCGAAGATGATGGGTTCTTCATCCTGATTCTGCGGTGGGACAATAAAACAGACTCCTTGGGACGGGACTACTCGATTTACATGATTGGCGGTCGTTATTTGTGTTTGTAACGACCGTAGAGCATTATCTAGTGTATACATGGCATTCCAATGTGGAAGACTAGAATAATTGAAAGACACTCTATCATTGATAAAACATGAGATTTTGTCCTACGGGATTATATTATCAAGAGAAGGTACATCTATATCAGCAGATATGTACTCTCCTAACTCCTTATCTATGAGCACTAGGGCAGGTTCAGGAGAGTTCATCGCAGATTTGACCTTAGAATCTGAGAAGGCTATGTGGGCCTTCTCTTGCAGCTTGGATGATTACGGAGGCTTGCCTTTAAGACGAACGTTCAAGGGTGCCTCGACTGCGCCTTCTATGACAGGTGTCTTCCCCTGTAGTTTTGCCACAAGGGGAGCCGACGTTTGAGGAGGTTTTTCCTTGAGCCGTATCTTCAAGGGAGCTTTAGTAGGTGCTCTACCTAGAGAAGTCGATGCTTTTCCAGGTAGCTTGATGGTCATAGGAGGCAGCATCTGAGGCGGTTTTCCTTTGAGTCGAATCTTCAAAGGAGCGTCGGGAATCATCTCTGGCTCCATGTCCGGTTCTGCTGCTGTTTCTGCTTCGTCGTCAGCATCGTTGGCTTCTCCTTCATCGAGCGACTTATATAAGCTAGCGTCGGTGAAGTAGGCTTCGACCCCTTTGAAAGGGTCAATGTCCGCGAACTCTGTCTGGATGATGTCGTTGGTAGACACGTACTTCATACATTGGTGGAGTGTAGATGGCACCACCATGTACTCATGCAGCCACGGACGACCCAGCAGGAGGTTGTAGTTGACGTCGGCGTCCACGACATAGCAAGTCACCTCGGTTCGGAGGTTACCGATATGACATTTCAGCCGTATTTTGTCCAGCGGTTCACCTTTGCTAGCATTGAAACCGCTGATTGTAGTGTTGGAATACGCCAGACGGTACATCGGGATCTCCAGTGTTGATAGCAGAGTCCTAGGGATGATGCTGAGGGAAGACCCTGGATCAATCTGAATTCGCTTCACCTTGACGGAACCCACATACCCTGTGTAATATAGTGGCCTGTTGTGCCGGTTGTGCTTGAGCAGCATGTCTTGTTGGGTGAAGGTTATATTGGGGATGACCTCATCCGTACAATGGCAGCACATACATGTGGTCGGGAGATCCTCAGGCTGCTTGACCTGACTGATGAAGGACTCAGCATCCTTCAAGGCTTCACAGAGAGCTTTACGGGTGTCTTTGGAAAGACGAAGAAGCTCGAACAGTGACAAAAGGGCAGGAGTATCGGCAAGTTGTGCCAGTATGTCGAAGTTGTAGGGCTTGGCTAGCCCCGAAGCATTTTTCCTTCGCAAAGGCTTATCGAAACGGGCCTCTACGTGCTTCTGTTTATTGGCTGCTGGAGGTCTGGATGGGCCCTCTTCCTGGGCAGCAGGGGCAGTGCAGGGAGGCACTACCTCGACGACAGCTTCGTCGGGTTGGGCATTCAGCTGTGAACGTGTTTGTACAGGCAGTGCCTCTTCCACGAAGGAAGAGACCATGCGACAAGACTTGATCTTCTTGCCCTTAGCTTTGGAGGTAGAGCGTACCCCCGGTTGAGTAACTTCGGAGACGAGATCGGAGTAAACCCATAAGATCTCTCCCCGAGATGTGGTGAGTGGGATGAGTCCACTCACGTTGTCACGAGTATGTGGTAGGTTGACCACCTCCATTGTCGCCTTTGGGATGGGGACGACGCCATCTTGTATTGTGGTTGGCGGCAAGGTACCGAATTGGAGCGACACCAGGTTGGCCGAGACTGTCTTCTCCTCATAGTCGACGGAGATAACATTCGCATTGATCATGCGCTGGATGTAGTTCTTGAGGACGTAGCAGTCCTGAGTTGGATGTCCGACAAACTGATGGTAGTGACAGTACCTCGGATTGTCCACTCTTCCAACCTTGTCGGGACACTTCGGGTCCGGCAATTTGATCTTATCACCCTGCTTCAGCATCTCGAAGAGTTGCAAGGTGTCTTCATCGTTGAAAGAATAGACCTACTTTGGCCTTGGCGCAAGCGGAGGCTTCTGAGTAGGTGCTTGTGCACCTTTGGAGACATTGACAGTCAGCGCCTGCTTTCCCTTGTCTCACGTCCAGGGTTATTGGCAGCAGGCCGTTTTCTCTTGTCTTCAAAAGCAGGGAAACTGACTCCCAGAAGGCGAGCATTGGATGCCTTCTTTTCAGCTGCTTCAGCCTCAATAATCAAGGAGCTCCAATCGGGAGGAGGAGTGGAGTTGAGCCAGAGCTTGATCGCAGGAAGCATGTTCACGCTGCAGGAGGAGAGGAGTGCATGTTCTGGCATACCCGGGTGTAAACCCCCTAAATTTCTACTAAGAGTTTTTTTATATATAAATAAATTTGGTATTTATTTTGCACTTCGTATCTACGCGTCGCATACGAGTTCGCATTGTTGTATTTTGCGTAGCGTACGAGAATTGCGTTTCGTATTTGCTCGACGAGTGCGAATATGTGCGAGATACATAATCTTGTAAAAATATTTTTATTTTAGAAGTACGGTTTTTATAATAAAAATGATTGTTTGAAGTTGTTACCAAAACCTTATTTTTATATAAAAGGATTATTCATTTTGCTATTCAAAAAATAAAAAAATAGTAGTTTAAATTTAAGTTTATAAAAAAATGTACTATTTTGGGCGTAAGTGACATGAAATCTATTTCATGTTGATTTTCTTTTTCGAAAACAAATTGTAGTTGTTTTCTTTAATATAAAAATATATTTCAAATATTTAAAGTAATTTTTGAAATTTAATTATTACCATAAATTGCTACGTCAAAAAAGATATTTTTTATTATTGCTTAATTTAATATTTAACAAAATATGATGATTAAATTTGAAAAGATTTTTATTGAAGTATAGATTTTAAAAAGCATTTGATTGGTTTTGATCCAACTACTTTTAAACAATTTAAATCAAATATGACATTATCTATAGGATAATTTAAATTCCCTAAATTTCTATCCAACTGGGAATTCTCACCTCCTATATATAGGAGAGGTACTCCTTCAAATTTTTTTCCATCCACAATAATATCGTGCATCGTGTCTGTGTCATTGCCTTTCCACTATAATTTTGATTACAATTACAATTATGACTCTGCCGTGTCCGACACCTCGGACACGACAGCAGCCTCCAACCAGCAAACCCAATACAGACCACATCCAACTCCACCACGGCAGCCACCGCCTCGTCATCTCCTCCTTCCTGTAGCCTCGACCTCCGCCACCACCTATACCGGTACAAACCAGAACTACCATCAACACAACAGCCCCCGTCCTCCGCCACTCCGCTAAGCACCACCACCCCCGTCACCCTCATCACCGACCCTCCTGAACTCGCCAATACCACCACAACCACCAATAGCTGAACCACCAGCCCCGGCCAAACCCCGATACTGTCACGATCGGACCCCTTTCCCGACTCCCTGTCGCCTCGTCCAACTACACACCACCACCATCGCCACCACAAATCACCATCACCACAAAACACAAGAAACCAAAATCCAGAGTTCTCACCTGAGTCGTCCCACCGCCGACAGGGACGTCCACGAAGCTGTTGCGGTGAGATCCCTCCCACGTGGTGTCACCGGCGAGGCAACACCCCCACTCTTACCTGTGCTCATCGTCGCCCTCGACGCGCAGTCGCTGGCGTCCCGCGCCACGCAACAGCGCGACGAGCCATAGCCCCCGCGTCCGACGAAGCGGTACCGCAGACCGAAAATGCGACGCTCGCTGCCGCGCCGACCGCCGCCTCCTCGCTACACGCCGATGCCCCGTCGTGCGTGCCACCGCACGCAGGACCTCATCCGGCGCCGCGATGCTTTTTCGCCGACCCCTCCGAGCCGCCTCCACCCGGCCGCCGTGCCACCAAGATCCCTCCGCGCCGCCTCCGGCTTCCCCCATCCTACTCCGCCGCGCCCTGCCGCCGGCCACCGGCGCCCATCCACCACATGTGAGTTCCCCTCTCCTCAATTTCTCTCTCACCGAATAGATTGGGAGAGAATGGCTGATTTTAGGGTTTATTATTCTTATTATTATTATTAGTTTATTATTCTTCTTATTATTATTATTACTTTATTATAATAAGTGTTATTATTTTTTATTATTATTATTATTATTATTATTATTATTATTATTATTATTATTATTATTATTATTATATTACTGTTATTATTATTATTGTCATTAGTATTATTATTATTATTATTTTAGTAGTTCTATTATATGATTATATTAGTGTTCTATTATGATTTTTGAAGACAACCTATGATTGCATTAGTAGTTCTCCTCTCCCGAGGAGCAGTTCTATTATTATTATGAAATAATAGTTTTTATGTTACTATTTTAGCTGGTATTTACATTATAAGGTATAGTGGTGTTGATTTATACTATATAAAATATTATGACTTTATTTTTAGAAGTATTAATATTATATTAATCTATTTTTATTAAATAAATAGATAATATTTTTCTAAAAATTTATTAAAATATTTTTGACTAATGTAAGGTTAGCTTTTCTACAATATTTGTATATTTTACAAACTTAAAGTTTACCCTGAGACGATTTCCAAATATTATAAATATTTATTACTTTTAACTACTAGTTTTCTATCTATAAATTAATTTTTACAAAACTATGGTATTTGCTTAAAAACGAGTTTTCATTTTCTAAGTATTGGTCTAAAAACCTATTTTTACTAATAAGGTTAGTTTCTGGTATTATATATATATTTTCTAAAAATAGGGAACATAGCTTTCTATACAAATTCTTCTCGACTACCACCATTAATCGTGACTAAATCATGCTTCCTATTTTCTTGTGGATTCGTACCTTTACTCGTTGATCATAGCTATTGGACAACCAGGACTTGTCGGATCATCGTACCACTCCAGGAGATACCCCAGGCAAGATACCTTGTCTTTACTGTTTAAATTTCTTGCTCAATATCATGTATGCTTTTTCTTATTTTCAGTAAATAAAATATTGTTCTTTCAAAACTATATATAGATGCAAATTATTATACTTTATGCAATTGGCTTAGAGTTAAGGGACTATCATATGTTTAGAGCATCTCATAAACTGTCACGATGTGCCACCGGTTGTGTGCGAGTTGTGTGTCGTATATAGTTTCGGACTTGCGTACCGATCGTACATCGGTACGTACAGGCCGTGCGTTAGGATATGACTACTAATAGATTTGTGTAGAAGACTTGACAGTTATTAAGGATTAAACAGTATCGTGGAGTCGACACATGTATAGTATCATTTGGAGGGAGGGGACAGTTATTAGCGTATGGACTACATTTATTTTTACACATATTTTGGGCCGATAATGACTCGGATGAGCGCTACTTATTGCCCCGGGCCGATGGCCACTCTTCATTACTCTGCTGATCCTACAGCCCCTGCGTAGAACGTTGTCCTCAAAGTGCATATCACATAGAATGGTTAGGAACCTTTACTCGTGCATACTTTTCTGTTGAGCTTTTATTATTCAGTTATTAGCATGATATTATGTGTCTTGTTACGTCCCTCTGAGGACCTGGTGATCCCTCCAGGTGTGTTTCGTGGTTTCTTGCAGGTGCTCTAGCTAAGGCCACACCTTCCTTCGTGATGATTGCTCTTGGACTCGTCACTTGCTCTCGCTTGTTCAATTCTTTCCTTGTATATTTTTCCATATTTAATTTAGTTGGTAGTGGATTTGTCTCCGCCCAACTATTGTGTACATGACAAACTCAAAGTTGCTTTATATCATTATATATCTTTGTAGATGAGATTTAGTGTCTTGGCTTTCTATATTTACAGCTTATGTATACATACGAGCCGTATATTTACTCGTATGTATACAGCTGGCATGATACGTATCTAGTCCCAAGTATTTTAGGACTGGGACGTTACATATTTTTGTGGTGGTCCATGCAGGTCGAGTTTGCCGTTTCGGTTACATGACTGTACCGAACGGGCCAGCAATATAGGATTAGAGTCTATAATCTCATCCACCTACTTGACACCCTTTCTTGACTTCAAATTTCGAACTCTCGTTCGACCTCCTTGATTTGCATCTTGCTTGAGCTCTTCTACCGTAATCCTTATTTCCATACTTGATAGGAAGATGACTACACTAGTATATGCTCATAGGTTAAACACATGGCTGAAGGATTACATTGACCATTAATATGCATTGAGATTTTAATTGAGTCATAAAGGTATTATTTTCCTAGAAATATGATCTTAAGGATTAGTTAATTCCAAGTTGGGTAGTAGCATATTACCGCCTTCAAAGGATAGTGAGAATATTATTTTGTTATTACAAGGCGGTATACACAAGAGGATAGCTGGAGCGAGAAAACAAAATTTTGATTTACGAATTTTTTTGAAATGGTGAAATAGTTAGGATTTATTAGGGATATAAAATCCATTGAGGAATAACTTAAGTTTTTAAATTATGACGCATGATTTACGGTTAACTTTAAAAGTTTGGATTGTAATATTATAAAGTTTATCTCGAGATTATTTAAGGAGTTTTAATTATGATCTTTAAACAACTAGAGAAGACGAAAGTTTAGTTTGAGAGAGCTTGAGGTTTTAAAATTGAGTCGTATGATTTATAAGTTTATTTAATTTTGAGTTGAAAAAATGATGGTAAAATTTTGTTTAAATATTTGGAGGATATGAAAGCGACTTTGAAGGAAAATTTAAATTTTAAATTGTGTCGTATGATCTATGATTTAAAAAGTTAATTAGATTTCAAGTTTAAAGCCTTGATTATGGATATTTAAATTTTGGTAAAAAAAAGGATTTGCGATTGATGAAACGGGCTAAGAGTTTATCTCGAGGTACATTTGAGAATTGGAAAATTTTAAAAGTGATGGCTTATTATGAAAGTTTAGTTGTGCCGCATTAGATATGATGAAGATTATTTGGAATTTATTTAAAGGAAATTAAACTTTATGTTATGATTACATACTTGATGGAGTATCTTGAGATTTTATTTCGAAACTATGGAGGAACTTGAAATTTGAAATTAGATCATATATTGGTAGAGGACCAAGAAGCAAGCAAGTCACCCTAATGGGATACAAGTATTCCTCATTAATTGCCATGATAGTTGCATGTACTCGAGTGTAGTTAAGTCATCTGTCAAACTATGTGAAGATATCTCAATCTTGACTCACTCGACATTTCCTCAAACCTAGATTTTATTGTGACTTTCTATCCATTTGAAACTTGAGGAGCGATTAAATTGTTCCTTGATCATACTCCATCTAAGTGGCTATCATATCTCTATAACTGTACTCCTAACTTATTTTACCTTGATTTGTTAGAATCTAAATTATCTTTATTCTATGCTTTTAACTTGATAAATTATTTTGTGCGTTAATCATTATCCCATGAACTCCCACTTTCTATTTTAAATTCTTTTGTGTCCTTTACCGTGACTTGGGTATTTGGAGCACAATACTAGACTTTTTTCATCCAACAAATTGTATATGCAAGACCTAGACGAGTCCACCTTCATGTAGGTATATCACATGCCACTCAAACACTTCTCCTTGTATTCTATTTTCATAATATGACTTTGGGTCATAAGAGACTAAACGGTAACATTTACCATGATACCGATATATTTATCGACCATGGACCTCGACCCAATTCTTTCAAACCGATATGTGATTGTGTTCTATTTAAATTCCTTAAATGCTCAGCTTGTGCTTTATGTTGATTGCTACCCGTGCCTTTTATTTTTGTGCCTTATCTTGATTACTTAGACCCATACCATCTTTACTCCCCATGCAACATTAGCAACTTTTACTTTCCTCCTTCCGATTAAATTGCTCCACTCATATTTCACCTTAATTCCCCCGTGGTTCATGCAACTGTGTTCATTTTATGATTTCCTCGTTTTAAGATGAAAATGGATCATGACTTCCTTTGGATAGAAAGAGATTGGATTAGAAAACTCCATAAAGGAGATTAGTGGTATAAATAAATAAAAGAATAATGGGATTTTGAGGCATAAGTTGAAATAAGTGATAAGTACAATTAGTGGGATTGGGAAAGGTGTATGTTTTTACAAGTGTTATGATCAAAAGTAAGTATACTGGCGATTGACAAATTAATTCGGAATTTAACAGATGATTGAAGATGGAATTTTTTTTTACATTAATAAATGAGTATGAAATTCTTAATAGAAGGAATGGTTTTGTTTCGATGAAATTGATTAAAGGTTAATTAAAAGTTCAAGAAGGTTATAAACGACAAATTTGATTTAAGGAAGATACTTATATCTATATATGTGTGTTGGAGAAGTAAATTTTGAGGATTAGTAAATTAAAACTTTTGGGACTTAATGAATTTCTATCTTTGAGATATTAGATTTGATATATGAATATAGATAGGATTCCAAATTACGTGAGAAAATTTTGGAGGTTAACTATCAAATTGAAGGGAAGAAAAGAAAAATAGATTTCAATAAATTAAAGAAATTTGAGGAAAAAAGAAAAAAAAAGAGATTTATGGAAAAATTTAATTTTGTGGAATATGAAATTTGAAGAGACTGTATAAAGTTACTATTGATAAGACGATTAGAGATGTAACGATGAAATTTTGAATCAAGAGTATCGAGCTAGTAAATTTTTTTGAGATTTGGGAAATTGTTGCATTTTTGTGAGCTAGCACGTCTTGGATAAATGATAGATTTTTTTTTAATTTAGACATTGATTGGGATGTCGTGAGATTTCTCCTAGACTATACCAAATTTTTGTTTGTCTAGATTATTGTTGTTCAAATTGCTTGCGGGATTCAGTTCCGATAAACTCTCGTGCCTATGATTTTACCATCTTGACTAATATCGCTACTATAATCTAGTTTTGCAAGCTCATTGATTTATCGAGCTTGTTCATGACTTATGCTATTGAGCGCGCTCACTAACATATTGTCTAATCAGAACCGGTGCATGATAGTCTGATCAACCAAGTGCACTTTGGTTCGCTTTTACCTATTGTTCTACGTAGATGGGACATATTTAAAACTTGGCCTCTAGAATCCCATCCACGACTGCCTTGACAATTCTTTTGAGATTATTCGGTCGTCTTTGAACCACGTATTCGTAATATCGTCTCTGAACTTTTTACTGCTTCCGCCTTAACCTATTTTGGAAAGATGAAGGCATTTATACTAGAATTTCCTCTAGCGTACCTATCACTTATGACCCTTATCATCCAATGTCACCACATCTTCGTCTTAAACTCCTCGCCCTTTCCTCGGCCTACATTTATTATCACCACTCAAGTTAGGAGTGAATCATTCTCGTAATCAACCATACCTATTCCTAAATTTCGAGGACGAATTTTTTTAAGTTGGGTAGGATGTAAACCCCCCTAAATTTCTACTAAGTGTTTTTTTATATATAAATAAATTTGGTATTTATTTTGTACTTCGTATCTACGCGTCGCATACGAGTTCGCATTGTTGTATTTTGCGTAGCGTACGAGAATTGCGTTTCGTATTTGCTCGACGAGTGCGAATATGTGCGAGATACATAATCTTGTAAAAATATTTTTATTTTAGAAGTACGGTTTTTATAATAAATATGATTGTTTGAAGTTGTTACCAAAACCTTATTTTTATATAAAAGGATTATTCATTTCGCTATTCAAAAAAATAAATAAATAGTAGTTTAAATTTAAGTTTATAAACAAATGTACTATTTTGGGCGTAAGTGACATGAAATCTATTTCATGTTGATTTTCTTTTTCGAAAACAAATTGTAGTTGTTTTCTTTAATATAAAAATACATTTCAAATATTTAAAGTAATTTTTGAAATTTAATTATTACCATAAATTGCTACGTCGAAAAAGATATTTTTTATTATTGCTTAATTTAATATTTAACAAAATATAATGATTAAATTTGAAAAGATTTTTATTGAAGTATAGATTTCAAAAAGCATTTGATTGGTTTTGATCCAACTACTTTTAAACAATTTAAATCAAATATGACATTATCTATAGGCTAATTTAAATCTCCTAAATTTCTATCCAACTGGGAATTCTCACCTCCTATATATAGGAGAGGTACTCCTCCAAATTTTTTCCCATCCACAATAATACCGTACATCGTGTCTGTGTCATTGCCTTTCCACTATAATTTTGATTACAATTATAATTATGACTCCGCCGTGTCCGACACCCCGGACACGACAGCAGCCTCCAACCAGCAAACCCAATATAGACCACATCCAACTCCACCACGGCAGCCACCGCCTCGTCATCTCCTCCTCCCTGCAGCCTCGACCTCCGCCACCACCTACACCGGTACAAACCAGAACCAACATCAACACAACAGCCCCCGTCCTCCGCCACTCCGCCAAGCACCACCACCCCCGTCACCCTCATCACCGACCCTCCTCCCTGTTCCCTGAACTCGTCAATACCACCACAACCACCAATAGCTGAACCACCAGCCCTGGCCAAACCCCGATACCGTAGCGATCGGACCCCTTTCCCGACTCCCTGTCGCCTCGTCCAACTACACACCACCGCTATCGCCACCACAAATCACCATCACCACAAAACACAAGAAACCAAAATCCAGAGTTCTCACCTAAGTCGCCCCACCGCCGACAGGGCCGTCCACGGAGCTGTTGCGGTGAGATCCCTCCCACGTGGTGTCACCGGCGAGGCAACACCCCCACTCTTACCTGTGCTCCTCGCCGTACTCGACGCGCAGTCGCCGGCGTCCCGTGCCACGCAACAGCGCGGCGAGCCGTAGCCCCCGCGTCCGGCGAAGCGGTACCGCAGACCGAAAATGCGATGCCCGCCGCCGCGCCGACCGCCGCCTCCTCGCTCCACGTCGACGCCCCGCCGTGCACGCCACCGCGCGCAGGACCTCCTCCGACGCCGCGACGCTTTTCCGCCGACCCCTCCGAGCCGCCTCCACCCGGCCGCCGTGCCACCAAGATCCCTCCGTACCGCCTCCAGCTTCCCCCATCCTACTCCGCCGCGCCCTGCCGTCGGCCACCGGTGCCCATCCACCACAGGTGAGTTCCCCTCTCCTCAATTTCTCTCTCACCGAATAGATTGGGAGAGAATGGCTGATTTTAGGGTTTATTATTCTTCTTCTTATTATTAGTTTATTATTCTTCTTATTATTATTATTACTTTATTATAATAAATGTTGTTATTATTATTATTATTATTATTATTATTATTATTATTATTATTATTATTATTATTATTATTATTATATTACTGTTATTATTATTATTATTGTTATTAGTATTATTATTATTATTATTATTATTTTAGTAGTTCTATTATATGATTATATTAGTGTTCTATTATGATTTTTGAAGACAACCTATGATTGCATTAGTAGTTCTCCTCTCCCGAGGAGCAGTTCTATTATTATTATGAAATAATAGTTTTTATGTTACTATTTTAGCTGGTATTTACATTATAAGGTATAGTGGTGTTGATTTATAGTCTATAAAATATTATGACTTTATTTTTAGAAGTATTAATATTATATTAATCTATTTTTATTAAATAATAGATAATATTTTTCTAAAATTTATTAAAATATTTTTGACTAATGTAAGGTTAGCTTTTCTACAATATTTGTATATTTTACAAACTTAAAGTTTACCCTGAGACGATTTCCAAATATTACAAATATTTATTACTTTTAACTACTAGTTTTCTATCTATAAATTAATTTTTACAAAACTATGGTATTTGCTTAAAAACGAGTTTTCATTTTCTAAGTATTGGTCTAAAAACCTATTTTTACTAAAAAGGTTAGTTTCTGGTATTATATATATATTTTCTAAAAATAGGGTACATAACTTTCTATACAAATTCTTCTCGACTACCACCATTAATCGTGACTAAATCATGCTTCCTATTTTCTTGTGAATTCGTACCTTTACTCATTGATCATAGCTATTGGACAACCATGACTTGTCGGATCATCGCACCACTCCAGAAGATACCACAGTTAAGACACCTTGCCTTTACTGTTTAAATTTCTTGCTCAATATCATGCATGCTTTTTCTTATTTTCAGCAAATAAAATGTTGTTCTTTCAAAACTATATATAGATGCAAATTATTATACTTTATGCAATTGGTTTAGAGTTAAGGGACTACCATATGTTTAGAGCATCTCATAAACTGTCACGATGTGCCACGGGTTGTGTGTGAGTTGTGTGTCGCATATAGTTTCGGACTTGCGTACCGACCGTACATCGGTGCGTACAAGCCGTGCGTTAGGATATGACTGATAATAGATTTATGTAGAAGACTTGGCAGTTATTAAAGATTAAACAATATCGTGGAGTCAAAATTATGGGCTACATTTATTTTTACACATATTTTGGGCCGATAGTGACTCGGATGAGCGCTACTTACTGTCCCGGGCCGATGGCCACTCTTTATTACTCTGCTGATCCTACAGCCCCTGCGTAGAACGTTGTCCTCAAAGTGCATATCACATAGAATGCTTAGGAACCTTTACTCGTGCATACTTTTCTGTTGAGCTTTTATTATTCAGTTATTGGTATGATATTATGTGTCTTGTTACGTCCCTCTGAGGACGTGGTAATCCCTCCAGGTGTGTGTTTCGTGGTTTCTTGCATGTGCTCTAGCTAAGGCCATACCTTCCTTCGTGATGATTGCTCTTGGACTCGTCACTTGCTCTCGCTTGCTCAATTTTTTCCTTGTATATTTTTCCATATTTAATTTAGTTGGTAGCAGATTTGTCTCCGCCCAACTATTGTGTACATGACAAACTCAAAGTTGCTTTTATATCATTATATATCTTCGTGGATGAGATTTAGTGTCTTGGCTTTCTACATTTACAGCTTATGTATACATACGAGTCGTATATTTACTCGTATGTATATAGCTGGCATGATACGTATCTAGTCCCAAGTATTTTGGGACTGGGACGTTACACCGGGGGCAGTCTAAAACAGGCTTGTCGGAAACGTTCGATGAATGCTCGAACCGTCTCCTTCTCCTTCTGACGCACCTCTATCAGGGACGCCATTGTCATGTCTTTTCCTCCGTCGTAGAAACGATCGAGGAAGAGACGCGTCAAGTCATCGAAGGAAGATATGGAGTTGTCGGGGAGACTGCAGTACCACTCGTAAGCCACTCCTTTCAGTGCCCCGACAAACAAGCTAGTGAGTAGCGCATTTTCCTTCGGGAGATGTCCCGTTCGAGACTGGAAGTACATCAGATAACGGCGTGGAAAGTCCTTCCCGTCGTATGGCATCAATGTTTGCGGTTTATACTTGGGAGGATAAACCACTTTGTTCCGTTCGAGGGGGTATGGTTGTGGGATCTCCATCTTCTGGCGCTCCTCCTGTCTGTTCTTAGACTCGAAGCACTCACGTAAGTCCCTGATCATCTCCACCACGTCTTTTGTGAAGCTGGGAGTCGGAGAAGGTGGTACAGTCTGGAGCTGTACATTCGAAGGTTCCGACACACGCGGTGCTTCGCGGCAATCGGTATTCAAGGATGCCCGTTGAAGGGGCACACTTGATTTCCCGTTGACTCCTAGGTCAGGATTAGTGGAAGGTGCTCTGGCCAAAGCTGACCGTATCTCGAACACTGCTTGAGTCAATGTCTGCATGGAGGCAGAGAGGGTTTTGAGTCCTCCCTCCAAGGTATCCATGCGCTGAATGAGGTCTGCTGGCAGCGCATCTGACTCCGCATCACCACCTTCCGTCACGTATACTGTCATGACGTGACTGGAAGTGGATGGATCGGTTGAAGCTTCGCTTTCGGCCTCGCTCTCTTGTAGAAGAGGAACTTCCCCCGGAGCTTCGTATTGGCTTCCCCCAGCTATGTTCTGGAGGATGTCTTCGTCTTCGGGTTGAAGATCCACAGGGGCTTGACTACCCCCAGCTATGTTCGGGAGGCTAACTTCGTCTTCGAGATGAAGATCCACAGGGGCTTGACTACCCCCAGCTTCTTCTGAGATCTTCTTTCGCCCCCGAGTGTCCTCAAACACTCCTGAGGATGGGACGATCGTCTTGGTCTTCCACGGCTGGCTCTTGGATGAGGACGAGGTCGAGGAGTTGCTAGTCGCCTTTCGAATTGATGGAGAGTTAGAGACTACATTGCAAGAAGCAACCTTTAGTTCTGGCTCCTCTTCAGTTGACACCTTCTTCCCGAGGCGATGTTGGAGGGGCGTTGACGATTGCAGCCGCTGGAACACGGACTGGCTTGGTGGGACTGCTGTCTTGCAACAACAGTTGATGGTGACTACAGCACAGGTGTGCCCTGTGAGGGCGTATTGTGCTTGTCAGTCGACTCTCCTGATCGGCATTTATGAGTGATCACGTTACGCAAATCGTTGGAGGAGAGTTCCACCTTCACACCCCCATCAGGCGCATGTCAAGGCCAAGCGCCGGGGTGGTCAAGTGAATGCTGCACCCCCTGATCTGACGCAAAAGATGCGCCCAGATCAATAGTGGGGGAGTAACATTTAGAGTGACTTGAACCAGCCTCAGACGCACAACCAATGTAGGCGCGGGGGTTCAAGACCACTGAGTTTGTCTTGCACGACTTGGTTGCGAACGCAGCAGATGCGCCCAAGTGTGACAAGGACTTTGAAGGTTGGCCCGTTCGCGGCACAGAAGCACCCGAGTCAACCCTGTACAGTTTACCATTGGCAGTGCGCATGATTGTGAGCGCATGCCTCTGGCTCACTGCTGGCATAGCACATTCGAGGCGCATGGTCCGTGCTGCCTTAGACTTCTTCGTACCAGCCTGCTGGGACGCATAGTACTCAGAGTCCAAATTATCCTCGCCACGACAGAGAGTGAGTCTGTCAAAGACAGATGCCTTCTGTGGCGCATCAGAGTTAATGTGCAGGGCGTTAGCTGTGCCCCTGCTCCGTCGACGCATCTTTCTTGTCTGAGAAGAAGAAGGTTAGGGAATGTGGTCGGCCCCACGCTTCCCCGAGGGATGTGCTGCACCCGCAGGCGCATCTTGGCTGCTGAGGACGTCAGCGGGAAGGGTAGGTTGCATCGGCGCATCCCCTTCAGTGGTGGTGCCAGGGGCCTCGACCTTGCGCACCCAGGCTTGGCGAGTCTTCTTCGGCTTCGGCAGCCGCTTCGAAGAACTTGCACTGCCTTCAGAGATGAACTCCTCATATGCCTGTTGATTGAGACGTACGACCAACGTCTTATGGGAGGAGCCCACCTTCACGTCGTCAGATTGTGACACAGCTTTCTCAGCGGAGGAGAAAGAGGTCCCCAATCGAGTCGCCAGCTTGTTTGCCATTAAAATCTTTTGATTGCAATTTCAACTACAAACATAACAGTGTTACAATGTAGGACTTAGATGTAGTCCTAGGAGTACACTTTTGTTTATCTGGGTCCCTGTGTCGATGGAGCGAGTGGTAATACGTTGACTCCGTTGACGATCTGACGACGGTTTTCGGTTCTCTGAAGGTCTGAGTTGCTCTGGGTGCTGGAGCTTGCGGAGAGGAAGAAGACGTTGAGTGTCTTCGTATATGTTTGTCCCTCTGTGTGTGTGTGTGTGTCCGGAAGAAGGAGATGATCCCTCTATTTATAAGCAGCATGTTGGGCTGCTCATACGCGCATATGTAGGATGCGCCTATATGTGGGGACGCCACGTGGTTGAAGCTGTGGGAGGCGTATGGATGATGCACCATCATTTGTTGGTTGAATCCTTCATACTGTATTTGTGGGCTGGCACGTAGCAGGGGAGATGATCTTTCAGTTGCTGAGATCTTGGGTGATTAGCACCCCTTCATAGGCTAAATTGAGTCAAAGGACACGTGGCGCATGTCCGTAGCTCAAAGAACTCAGATTTGGTGGAGGGTAATCTGATAGGATGCGCCTGGGATTGGGCGCATGAGAAGACTTTGGCTCGCAACCTTCAGGAGTTACGAACCAGTCTGGACCCACGATTTTTGAGGCGCATGCGAGGCTTTAGTAGCGACTTGACCTCTGTCTTTAGGGATCAGAGGAAGGTCCGAGGCGCATGGCTCTTGAAGCGCATGCAGAGGTTTGGGCGCATAGCTGCATAGGCGCATGCGAATGGTTGGGCGGCCACGTGGCTTGTAACCGTCAGAAGAGAGTAATGATGACGCTGACGTCAGCGGCGCTTCATTTTCTATAAAAGTTGTTACTGCTCTGTCATCGAGGCATGGCTGCTGTCGTGTCAGACTTCAGCATTTAATGTTCTTTGATGGGTGATGGGCTTTTGAGTGGGTGCATTGATCTGCGTTCTACTAGGCGCATGGGGACGCGTGGGACGCGTCCTTATAAGGCGGTTGGTGCTGATGGGAGCATCTGTATGATGCACGGTCTGACCGGCGCATCCGTTTGTATGACGCATCTTCATTGGTCCGACTGTTGCGTTCTTCGAGTGCTTTAAATAGCCGTTTTGACTTGGCCGAATTCGAAGGGTCAGGTTCATCACCATAAATGCAAATTTATTGCACAGGATTCGGAGAGCCCGCCACTTGGCGCATGGGTTTGATTTGCCCGACCTATAAATAGCAGCAAAGAGAGAGTTTGATTCTCGTTCTCTCACGTCTTCCCGAATGAACTTATTTGCTCGAGTACATTCTGTTGACAAGATGCTCACGAGGGTGAAAATGCGACGAGTTGTCTTCGTTCATGCACTTGAAGGTGACTGTTACATCCAAAAGTCGGGGTTGCCGGCTTCTGAGGCAGACGGAAGGTACTTATTGCATCCAAAGATCGGGATGCCCGGGCCCCGTCTCCGATATGCCGAAAGAGCCACAGATCGGAATTGCGGAGCTCTCCACTTCCTTGGGCTTTGGAGAGATCTTCCTCCAGCTAGAGTGGGGTTAGCTGCCTGTCATGACCCGCACCCGCTTTTCGGATGCGAGAGCGTGAGCAAGCCAGCTACGTATCGAACGGACTCCAGCCCGACTCGAATACGTAACGCTGTCACGGCTATGGTAAACTGCCAAATCCTGGCAAATAAATCTATATCTCAATCCACAATAAGAATAATAAATAAGAATAAACAAGTATGGGTCGTGATCTGCAGCCCACTAGCATATATGTCCGATAAGACTCTAAAGATAATAACAAGAGTCTAAACTGAATCAGAAAACATGATAAAGTAAGAAAGCACGTAATAATGATACCTGAATCCCACAAGCAATAGTATCACATTTGGACCCCACTAGTGTCATAAACAGCCGCCATCCGGAGCTGCTAACTAACTTCCCGTAATAACTAACCTGAAGAGATCATCAGGTCCTCAGGAGACATAGCAAGATACATAAAAATATGCCTATCTAGCAGTTTATCATACAATAAAGAAAATACAGAAGATAAACAGGAAAGGACCAATCAGCACGAAAACACGACTATACACGACTGAAAGAACCACTACGCCTAAACGAACTGCTGAAGAAGAACAAAAGAACACGATATCACGATGTCAATGGATAACCAAATCGAATACTCAAACCCTCGTCCCTAGTGTGGACTCGCAAGTTTGAACAACTACTAACCCTCGCCCCTAGTGTGGACTCGCATGCTAGCATCACCCTCGTCCCTAGTGTGGACTCGCAGGTGTGAACCATATACTACTAACCCTTGCCCCTAATGTGGACTCGCAGGCTAGCATCACCCTCGTCTCTAGTGTGGACTCGCAGGTGTGGACC
The DNA here is from genome assembly GCA_029216955.1 of Iris pallida. Lineage (NCBI taxonomy): Eukaryota > Viridiplantae > Streptophyta > Magnoliopsida > Asparagales > Iridaceae > Iris > Iris pallida. The sequence continues at coordinate 11,460,356 of JANAVB010037420.1, forward strand.
AATAATACTAACCCTCGTCCTAGTATGGACGCAGGCTAGCTTAACTACTAACCTCGTCCCTAATGGACTCGCAGGTAGTTTAACTACTAACCTCGTCCTAATGTGGCTCGCAGGTTAGCTTAAACTACTAACCCTGCCTATGGACTCGCGGTTAGCTAACTACTAACCCTCGTCCCTAATGTGGACTCGCAGGCTAGCATCAAGACTTCAAGACAAGGAGGTAAAGCAGTTCCGATATGACGTATTCATCCTATGACACGATGCGACTCAGTCCAAGTACAAAAGATGACACGACACGACCAATCACGATACACGAGAAAACCAATCCAATATGAACTACAAAATTAACTATGAACAAGAACTATATATACGTATATCCAATTTAAACTACAAAGCTAATTATAAACAAGACTTTATATATACTAGCAGGCATGATATACAAATCACCTATAATAATCAACTAGTAAAACTGTATAATAATATAAATATGCATGTAAATAAACTGTAGAGGAAGGCAAGGTATCTTGCCTGGAGGTTGCACGCAGATCCAACAAAAATACAGTCAACTGCCAAGCCATGAAGTCCAAGTCCTTACAACTGTCTCCGAAAGCTGAAACAGACATTGCCAACATTCTCAGAATAGTCAAATTAGCTAGGATTGTCTGTCCTTAAGTCCAATTCTGGACACAGGGGCAAAACGGTAATTTCGAACAAAAATGGTGTCCGCCGTTGGACCCACTTTGCACCGAAAATCGTGCCAGAGTCAATGGTCTCTAAAGTTATCAAACTACATGTCTACGGATTCGTTTTGATGATACGAACCCAACGGTATGTCCAATTTTAGATTCCGGTGGGCTGTGCACAAAATTGCCCGTTGAATCGGATCGTGGGGCCGCGAAACGGCGATCCGATCAACTGTCTCAGAATCGGACCAAACTTGACATACAGGACCAGAAAAGCGATACGGTCCTGATGGCACAAGTTTCGTCTCGATCTGACGAGCGTGCACTAAGTAATTGAGAAACTTGCACAGAGGCCGATACGGTGAATTTCGACGGATACGTATCAAATTCGTCGCGCACGCGACCAATTTGAATTCCGTCAAAGCCCACACGTCCACGAAGCCGTTATGCACCTTTCGATGCTTTCGGGTCGCGGCCACGTCGTCCGGAATGGCGGGACGCACGTTGGCTCGGAAGAATTTATTGGATTTTCAGTTTTCGAAAACGAGTTTTTCCAGGATTTTGGAATCAAATATCTCTCTATATATTAGATGAAAATAAATCTACAAGAAGGATCCTCATCTTATATATGTTGTCTTCAATTCTATTTAAATGGTTCTCGAAATTGTTCGAGGATCCGATAGAAATTGGCCTTCCAAATCGAGGATCTAGGACTGAATAACGTTCTGTTTTGGCAGGTTTTCACCGATCTTCGGGCTCATTTTTCGATGCACATGACGCAAAACAAATCTAAGTATTTAAAGGGAATCGGAGTGGGTTATGTCGAGATTGTACCTGAAGAAACGGTTCTCAAAATGGTCGAGCGATCCCACGGGAAAATATCGCAAAAACAGCCCGATGCATAGCTGCTACTGCTGCTTTGCCTGCTCTAGCCGTGGCTTCTGCCGGCCTGCCGCCTCTGGCCAGCGGCCGGCGCCCGACGGTGGCGCGGAGGACGCACGCCGCGCGCGGGGATGGGGGCGCGTCGAAGTTTTTAGGGTTTGGGGTTTTCGTTTTGTATGAGGGATCCTGTTATATATATATACGGTTTGGTGGAAACAGATAGCAGTGCTCTCGGGCTCGCCTGCTGGCCGTTCAGGCTGTGGGTTCAGCTGCTCCGTTATGGGCCGACTGGGCTGTAAGTCTAAAGGCTGGGCTTGGGGGTTAGGCTGGCTGCTACTGCATAATGCAAGAATACAAAAAAACATTGTTCCAGCTATCATCAATAATATTACAAATTGGCACTTGACATTTTCACCAAAACTTCTTTTACTCATTCTTTGTTTTTTCTATTTTGACCGAAATATATATAATATATCTATATATATATACCATAAACTTCAAAATCAATTTACCATTATAACACTATATATCCATATAGTTAATATATTAAGCATATGTGTACATAGATAAATTCAATTGACAAATAATAAGAACCACCAAATATACTTAATAGTAATAAATGTGTTATTTTAATTACCACATAATAACTTTATCAATAATAAAATAATAAGAAAATTCAATGATTGTCTTAGTGCATATGCTACATGCCCATATCAGGATACAAAAATTGTACAAAACTCTGTAAAACATTATTAATAATAATAATACCAATTAGCACAAATAGCAAATAACCAATTAATAGGAGGAGTACTGGTGACACAATATTCTCACTCTATTCGGGTCCACATAAAAATGGTGCTAGCAATCTAGAAATAACATTATAAAATATTAATGCCATTTACATATAGTCATATAACCATTATTAACAGAACATCATTTTGTAGAACATCAAGTTAACATACGAATTGCACCCAAAATATGTCGATATGGACATCTCTGGGCGTACCACCTCACTATATGGGCTTAGGCTCAGTTCAGATCCAGTCCGGACTAAAATGGTATAACCGGTTTCTGCAAAGTCAATAAATCTAATAATAATTAATTAAACTATTTCTAATGGTCTTGCTATAACTTGGCCTGATTTTCCTAGTTAGGACACACCGATGGCTTGGCACTCCTCTACCATGGCTAAACACTAGTCAAAACATGCTACTGCACTACTCGTGCCATGATTTCTAGTTGTCTTGTATTTCAAAACTCAGCTATGGCTAAAGTCTTCTACCGTAATAACTAACTAAATAATTATTTATAAAAAATAAATTCTAAAATCACTATTTAAATCAAATAAATAATAAAAAAAAATTTAAAAAAATTTCGGGAAGGGAGGCTACACTGCCCACTCTGGTTATGCTCAAAGCTCCTTTAGCCGCAGCACTTGATCGGGCCGAAGTGGAGCGCATATGCCGAGACTTCATGATGCGCCTAACTGAGACGCTGAAATAGATACGCCTAACTGAGACGCTGAAGAGCACGCCTGACTGAGACGATGAAGTGATGCGCCTGGCAGGAGGCGCATGGCAGTTTGCTGCGCCTGGTTGTAGTCTTAGGATCTTTTCTTTTTGTAGAAATTCTCCTTTGTAAAGCCTTTTTAGACATGTAATAGACTTTTATATGAAATAAAAATCTTCTTTTGATAATTTATACTTTTTGCTGTTCTTTGCTGTACCAAGTACTTCGATAGAGCTCCCTGGCGCATGTAGTGTTAAGCGCATAGGAATTCTGGCCTATAGATGCGTCTGAAATTCCATGCTTCTACATGAACTACGAACGATCTTTGCGATCTCTGTTGAAGATGAGAGCAATGGAATTCAGATCTCCCATGAAGAAGAAGACGAAAATCGCAATCCAAATATGAGTTTGTGCGAAGGGTAGTTATGGTATTATAAAGATGGCAATTTTGTAAATACAGAACATCTAAAGAGAATCTTGGAATATTTAACGTGGAAATATAATTATGGGCATTTCATAAAATCCATCCTGCGGGTGGGTTTTTCGTACAAACTCATTCAGAATTGGGTTTCTCTGCAATTTCAGTTTATTTTTTACTAGGTAATACCCGGCGATGCCCCGTTTTTTAAAATTACTTCATGTACAATTATTAATGATAATTAAATTTTGTCACTCTCCATACTTATTATTTAATTTTCTATTCTTCCAATTTAGATTAATGATACTAACATTAATATTATGAAAAAGATTTATTAACATTATTAACACCAAAAATTTGAATTTAAAAGAAAGAAATAACAAATTTAAAATAATGAGTAACTTTCAAAACCGGCAATGTAATTTCCTCAAATAGATTTCTTTTAAAACATAATCTCCTCAAAAAGAAATGAAGTAAAACAAATACAAGTATATGTTTGCATAGTAATTAAAAATAACAAATAACAAATTAAAAATTAAGACATAAAAATAACAAATAAAAAATTTAAAAAAATAAAAATAAAAATAAAAACTAAATTAAAATTAAAATTTAAATGTAAAAACTAGAATAAATTAAAAACTAAAAATAATAAAAACTAAAAATTCAAAATTCAAAATTTAAAATTTAAATTCAAAAGCAAAAAGTAAAAAAAAACTAAAACTAAAAACTAAAATTAAAAATTAAAAATTAAAACTAAAAAATTAAATTTAAATTTAAAATTTAAAAACAAAATTCAAACTAAAAATTTAAATAGTATTAAATATTAAATATTAAAATTGAAATAATATTAAATATTAAAAATAAAATATAAAAATAAAAATATGAAATAAGAAATAAGAAATAAGAAATAAGAAATAAGAAATAAGAAATAAGAAATAAGAAATAAGAAATAAGAAATAAAAGAAAAAAAGATAAAAATAAAAAAAAAAAATTTTAAAAATAAAATTATAAATTAAAAACTAAAAATTAATAAAAAATTAAGAATAAAAATAAAAGGAAAAGGTATGTAGGTCTTTTTCTTGGGTTTCATAATTATCTTATATGAGGGTCAGGGCTTGAAGCAGGGTAGTTGAATAGGAATTCAGCTAATAAGCTTGAGTTCAGATAGTCAGGTGAGAATCTAATCCTTTTTGCGTTCTCGATGGAATTGGTCTTCTTTGCACCTTAGTACAAGTAAAGCTCTGACTACAAGAATGCAAATGCATTGGATGCAAACTCATCACTTAAATCCCCAGATATGTCAATCTCACTTCAGAGAAAGTCTGATGTGCTATTTGACTGATCCTTAAGACTAGGATTTCGGATTCTCTTAGAACAAGGGCGCCCAATGAGCCAGAAAGAAGAGGATGCGCGCACTAGCTAGAAAGCCCCTTTCAGCACCCCTTTATCAAATAGTCCTAATGTCAGGCTTTTGTAAGTTCCTTTCGGGCTATGATCTCATGAACCTGTGTCCTCGTCGAGAGAAGACTTTGAAAGGGGTGATTTTCGATAAGCCTTTGTTTAAGCCTTATTTTGAGGTCCCCCGGGAAATGAGTTTGATTGCAAGGTCGTATAAAGAAAGGATTAGCGGCTAGCCGGAGCTATTAAGTCAATCGGTAATCGTTTTTAAGCATCTTCGTCTTTCTCACATCAATCAGTCTGAGACTTCCTTTGAGAATCAGATTCGGTTGTGTTTTCCTACTTGTTGCTGTACTGGTCATAGTCTGCTTCCGCTTGCTTCTTCGCTTTCTCGCAACTCAACGGATTGAATCAAATCAAATAAGGAAGTTCTTCATGAAATATAAGACAAGGAAATGAGAGAGAATCTAATCGTTCGATGCATTAGATTATGTATGTTTACGTATTATGTATGTTTACGTATTCCTATCGAATCAATAGAAGCAATGATCATCTACCTCATCCAAAGAATACAACTAGTGGAATATGCTCTAATTCCTAAACATTTGACTCCATCTTACTAGTGAAATGAAATTCTTTCCTTCAAAAAAGAAAGATGATTGTGGATTGTGAAGAAAAAATAAAGGGATGCAGATAAATAGAAGGATGATAAAAAGATAGAACACTAATATAAAAAAGATATATGATTCCAATATGTATGGTCTATGAATCACCTCATAAAAGACAGTGTGATAAAGCATTCATCTTATATATATAAAGAGCCTCGGGTTAATATAAACTGAAGCTTATCCCTTGACCCTTTCTATGTCAAAGCAAAGCCTTGATCATGCTTTCCTTCACTTTCCATACAATTTGTATCGAACTTCTTTATACGAATAAAGAACTGAACTTCGTGTCGAAGAGAAAGAAAAAGAACTTTGGCTTCCTCCTATTCCGGATATATACTTTCAGTTTCGCATTTTCGTTGCATCCCTAACTTTAGTGAGTGAACGTGAACGACCACTGCTTTCCTTTGTGTTACATGAAATGAGGGGCCCCTCTCACTTAAAGGCAGCCTCCTAACCCGTGGAACCCGCTTGCCCGGTGGATGAGAAAGCGTACTTCGCCCTCAAAACCTGATCTGTATGGAGCAGGAAAGAGAAAAGGGTAAGTCAAAGAGAGTCAACCAACCCAAATATGACCTACTGCTGTCCCTTCACTTCTTCTTAAGTGTGAGCCGCAGATCGGGAAAGGAAGCATTCAGTGATGCCAGAGACTTTGGGCTTGGCTTGGAATGTGGAATGACTGCACTTGAAAGGCGTTGGTTGAGTGACTGCACTTGCCCCTTTGACTGCTGCCAAATGAGGAGCTACTGAATTACCTGATTGAGTTAAGGTCCAGCATAGGTAGTCATCAGTGGTAGTGAGGGATATGGATTTTAAGATAGTTGATGCTTGAGTAGGAAGCCTGGTCAATAGAGGTGCCAATAGAGATTGATCAACCAGGGCTTCAGCAATGGTCATATCCAGGTTATCTTGTGGACTGGGTTGTAGTTCCTCCCCACTCCAGTTATATTTCCATAGCAGTAAGTTGCCTTTGCCTATTATCCATCTTGAGTGTAGCTTGATTATAGGTAATAGAGGCTTCATGGCTCTCCAACAGTGAGAGCTAGTAGCATGACTTCTAGTGGATGGTAGAGATAGATTTCCATATTTGGACAACATGAAGTTTGCCCAAAGATCTTTCTTTTAAAAGATGATCCAACAAAGTTTTTCCTGCAGAGCAGTCATAGTGTGAGATAAGGATTTGATGCCCAGTCCTCCTTCCTCAGTAGGGGAGCACATCCTCTTCCCGCTTTTGCCAGCATGAAAGCAAGCACAAACTGGTATCAAGAAGTCAACTGAATGACCAAAGCATCAATTGCTTCCACGTGTTTTGTTGCCTTCTTCGACGCGACAGACAAGGTCTTCTTCTCTTCATGTATGTGGGTTGCCTGTCCTGTCCCGAATGGACGAATAGGAACAAGCTGAATAAAGGCGGAGATATCCGCAATATCCCTCTCAGGTACAGATTTGGCGACGAAACCTCCGTAATATCCCTCTCGAGTACAGATTTTATCATCGGTGCCTTTGGAGCTCCCGACGGATTTCGTACCAAAACTCCCCGCTCAAAGCCTACTAACCTAGGAGTTACCATAGCACCCAATCACAGCCTTCTTGTACCCGACATAAAGTTGTTCCCGTTGTTTCCCAGCTCAGTAATTAGAGCCTGCATTTGGGTCGTTTTCGGTAAAAACGCAAGGACAACTCAAACCATTGGATGTTCTGTGATCATTATACGGAAAAAAGGAAGTGCTTTCATAGTAAGGATGGATAGTTTAACAAAGTAAGTAGAGCGAGACTCATGGGAGGGTAGTACGGACAGTGAAACATTGGTACTTAGGGGAACAAGCGATTCCCGAGCGGAGCGAGAGCAATCGCGTAGCCGATCTGGTACCGAAGGGACCAAAGGAGGGGCCTACGAGACAGTCAGTCGCCTCCTAGCAAGGTCTTCCCCCGGCACAGTCACCTTCACTTCAATCATCGAAACTAGATCGAACTCGTCACTGACAACAAGAACGCCTTTCTTTATCACCGGAGGAAAGAGATCATATCCCCTACGGCCTTTGCTATCGCTTTCAACTTCAATACTTCCCATACCATCTTCAAAGCGACTTTCTCAACAAGCTCTAGCTCTAGGGCTTTCTAGGTCTTCATCTTTGGATGAACTCTGTTCCTTATCATACGAGGCACCCAAATTCGAATTCCCATCCCCATCTGAACCCGATGAGAAATCAGTCTCAGTCGAACCAAACTCTCGAACCCGTACAGAAGTTGAGGGCTCATACGCCTTATGATGAAATCGGTGTTCAAAAAAAGGTTTAGCTATAAAGAAGGCGGTTCAAGAGAGTTCTAACGTGGGGCGACAAATGGCATGCACGGGGGTTCGTCAAACTTGATGAAAATACATTCTCTTTCATAGGGCAAATCCACTTTTCATCAAAAAACACGGGTTTCGTCAAACTTGATGGATTTCGATGTCCGTCCATTAGGGCAAATCCACTTTCATCAAAAAACACGGGTTTCGTCAAACTTGATGGATTTCGGCCGGTCGCTTAGAGGGAAAATCCACTTTTCATCAAAAACACGGGTTTCTAGAAAGTGGACGGATTTCGGCCTGTCAATACGAGGGCAGCGCCGATGTTAATAAAAAAACACGGGTTTCTACAAATCGATCTTACGAACCGAGCAGGTACACCAGACAGAAAATCCAATCATGGCGCAAAGCACTCAAACTAAGCTCATGTCCCCCCAGTACGAGTATATGATTGCTTCTTCCAAGCTAACAGACTTGACTCGTGAGGTTTCGGTTAATATCTGTTAATCTCGGCTTCCTATATGGCAAGTACAGTTCGGCATAAGAATGGAAGGAATAGCATAGCACCCCGTACTCTGCTCCCTAGAGGCTAACGAACCTTCTATGACTGGAAGCTCACTAAGGAAGGAATGCAAGTTCAAACTCGTGAGACCCACGGGGCAATAATCGTTAGATTGTGCAGTTATAGGAAGCCAGATCGGTGTAGTTATTAAGCGTTAGATTTAGTTCAAGGGCGCAAGATCGTGAGGAGAACAAAGTGAGGCGACCGTGCCAGGAGCTAATAGAAGGAAGGATAGATTGTTGTAAAGGTAGCAAGATTTTATTCGAAACGCGATAGATTGTTGAGTGAGGCGACCGATAGGGAGTAGGCGACCGGAGGGAGGTGAGGTGGGTGCCGTCCAGTCAAACAAATAAAGAGGCGACCGTTAGGTTGCCCACTCCGCGGTGAGGTGATGCGACCGTGCCGAGAGGAAAAGCGTGGCATGATTGAGCTGTCTTGGTTGGACTATTGGTTAACAACTGGAATGGTCGAGTTAAGGTGCCTACGCTTGTGCTCGTGCAAGAGTAGGGAGTAGTATATAGTAGTTCCGATCGCTAGTTGAATCAAGAAGGAATGGCTTAGCAGACCTCATAGTTAATGCCCTAGTTGAAGTCGGTCAATCGTAGCGGTGAACTCGACGACGCCGGGAAAGGACTACTTTTAGTGTACCAGCGAACCCACGGGGCGGTGCTTGCCTCAGTGGTAAGGACATCCTCCCCTGTTCCTCGAGTGCATAGTCAAATGCCTTTCTCTCTATTACGTGAGATTATGAGTCGGCTTGGTTCACTTTCTTTCTTTGCATGTCATCTACATATGCCAAGGATCAAGGCTGGAACTACTGAGCTGACTAAACCTCAATCTCTGACCGTAAGGCTACCTGACTTCATGCTATGAGACTGGTTCGAGAGAAGGTAGCTATCCTACAACTGGGACTCCTACCGCGTGTTGAGGAAAGACGAACCGTCAGGTGGAAGAGGATATCCTTTCCTCAATCCTCAGTGAAAGAGGATAGAAAGAAAGTCCCTATGGGTTCGCTTTCCTGATTCGAGCTCTAGGGTGGCTCATGGGACGAGACGGAAATCCATTCGATTCGATCTGCCCATATGGGCTTTCCAAACTTCGATCAGACGATTCCCTATAGGGTTTTTCCCATTCATCAAGTCATTTCAGTCAATCAAGCTTAGACGAAAGCGGGACATTGGAAGAGAGTGGGACCTAGCTGCCTCCATAGCTGGTTACGCGGAGTGGTTCGCACGGACCCTTCCTAAACTTGGTCAAAAATGAAGAATCTCATTCCACTGGGGAACTCATTATCGATTCACTACACACCAACAAAATCGGAAACATCTCAATCCACGGTCGCCACCCCGTGGGTTTGCTTGCCTTCGGTTCGACTACTACGACCTTGCAATTAAGCTTTTGGATGGCCATAGCAAGTGAGGGACGTTTAGCTTGATCACCTCTCCCCTACCTCTCCTTTGCTTCTCATGTTTCGCTATACAAATTAACAAAAAAAAACATAAATTAAATTAAATTAATAAATAAGTAAGTAAATAAATATAAGTAAATAAATAAATAAATAATAAGAATAATAATAAAAATTGAAATTTAAAATAAAATAAGAAAAAAAATAAATAAAAAATAAAAATAAAAAATAAAAAATAAAAAATAAAAATAAAAAAAAAAAATAAAAAATAAAAAAATAAAAAATAAAAAATAAAAAATAAAAAATAAAAAATAAAAAAAATAAAAATAAAAAATAAAAATAAAAAATAAAAAATAAAAAAATAAAAAATAAAAATAAAAAATAAAAAATAAAAAAAAAAAAAATAAAAAATAAAAAAAAAAAAAATAAAAATAAAAAAATAAAAAATAAAAAATAAAAAAAAAAATAAAAAATAAAAAATAAAAAAGTAAAAAGTAAAAAGTAAAAAGTAAAAATAAAAATAAAAAATAAAAAAAATAAAAAATAAAAAAATAAAAAATAAAAAGTAAAAAGTAAAAAGTAAAAAGTAAAAGTAAAAAGTAAAAATTAAAAATTAAAAATTAAAAATTAAAAAGTAAAAATTAAAAAGTAAAAATTTAAAATTAAAAATTAAAAATTAAAAATTAAAAAAAAATAAAAAAAAAAAAAAATAAAAATAAAAATAAAAAAAAATAAAAATAAAAAATAAAAAATAAAAAATAAAAAATAAAAAATAAAAAATAAAAAATAAAAATAAAAAATAAAAAATAAAAAATAAAAAATAAAAAAAAAAATAAAAAATAAAAAAATAAAAAATAAAAAATAAAAATGTAAAATATAAAAATAAAATATAAAAAAAATGAAAAATAAAATAAAAAGTTTTTTTTTTAGTAGATGCAATCTAGAAAAAAAAAAAACCGAGAGATCATAATCATAAACTCTTGTCTTTGGAAAAGAAAACAAAAATAATAATATTTAAATAGCTGGGTTTTTTTTTCAATAGATATCAAGAAAAATCAAGATTGGTATTAGAATAACTTATCAAACATTGTTGCTCGATTGCGTCTTTCCAATATGATATCTATTTCTTTTATCAAAGCTTCGATCAGACGATTCCTTATAGGGTTTAAACCCCTTTTAACACATTGGTGCTCGAATTCATCTTTCCAATGATATAAAATAAACAGAAATTACCTTCGTAGCACTAAACTTTGATGATATTAGAAGAGGGGTACCAAGTTTTACAAAATTATAAAATGAAATACATATCGCCATATCTTATGACGATCTTTGTGTTTTTGCACACATATCGCCATAATCTACAACGATATAGGCCGTGTACATACAAGTCGCCAGTAGTAATGGCGATTTAGCATTCAACTCGCCATAGGCGAATTGTGTGTTAATAAAACACAGGCGATCCATGTGCATACTTATCTCGCCATTGGCTATGGCGACATGGGTGCAAAACACTTATATCGCAATAGCATACGATGAGATGTGTGCAAAACACATACATTACCATAAGCTATGGTCATGTGTGTATATATGCATTTTGAAAAACTTGTACCCCACTACTACTCCTCTTTAATATCATAAAACTATAGTATCTTGTACTTAATTTTGTTGGGAAAAAACACCACCAACCAAACAAACTTTTTAGAACTCTAAATAAAGAGTTCAAAACCTTTATAGAACACATTAAATCCAAAACCTACATTTCAAAAACTAGTTTGTAGAACTCTAAAAAAAACATCAAAAGCACATTTAATTACTTGAGAAAACACTAAAAATGAGTCTTCAAAGCCCTTTTAACACATCATCTTCTTGAACATGATGAAAACCATAACATCAAGAACTTCAGATTCTTTTCTTTTATAAATACAAGAAGTTTTTACACATTCATCCCTCAAGTATAATATAAACACTTAAAATCAAGAATCTATGTTCAAAAACTAATATAATTTTAGTCAAAGTAAATAAGGAAACCACACCATGCACATCAGTCTTGAGCACGCAATACAAAATAATCTACAGGAAACCTATTTTCTATGGAAATGGAGCATACTGAATGAAGAAGAAAAAAAACACATAAAACAATGGAAGAAGAAGAAGAAGATGCTTACAGTAGTCCTATAATCTTTCTCCTTCAGCAACAAGTTTTCGTCAGGTTGCGCTGTGCGTACACAAATATATAGAGTTTTGGTTGAAACTTTGGGAAAATAAAATAAAGAAAGAAACAAGAGCTCGGTTCTATTTATATTCAAATGGGATAAGTATGGTCAACTCATTCATGTTTTTTTCCTAATCGATAAAAGTAGATAAATAGTAAAGAAAAAATGCACAGAGAGATGTGAGGGGACTTACATTGTGTTTTGTTTGCGTTGCATGATTAACCCTTTAAATAAGTGCTTAATTTGTGATTTCCAAGTCAAATAGATTGATGTAAGACTGTTAAAACTGAATTTAGTAAGAATTTTAAGGTACTTTTAGGACAATGTTGACATTTTTGTTTATGTAGTTTTGTGCTTTTTTTTTTTGCGATTCCCGACATCATGAACATTACTTCGTACACGTTATGTTGTATGTCGTCCGGTCCACTGCCTCCACACACACCACGCTTTCCTTGCGGTTCGATTTCGTGATCAGTCAAGTAGGTTATACCTCTCCTCGTTGACCACAAGAGTCAGCTGAGTTCGATTTGTGCATATTTATAATTGTCAAAACATTCGTAGTTTTTGTTGCACTTATGATTGTTATAATTTTAGCAATATTAACTTCTTTTTTTACATATCTGCCAAATTTGCACAATCTACCATAAGTTGTAATGCCCTTTAATAAAATTTTAGTGCTTTTAACATTGTCCTATTTTTAAGATGAAAATATTTGAATTATAGTTATTAAATTATAGTTTTTTTTCCTCTTCAAATATAGATACCTAAACTACATTAAAAAATGTAAAACAATTAAAAAAATTAAGTTTTTTTTCTTCTAGAGATTTAAAAGGTGATCTTTGTGCAGAAAAATAATTTAGTCTCTTTCTTGAATATTAGCTCGAATTATACATTGGCATCATATACCTGAATATAGAGGCAACATTTTGTACTCGACAAATGCTATTTGTTTATGTAGAATTTCTTTGAACACCAATATTCTTAGCCGAAAAATAAAAGCATGACAAAATAATTATGAAAAATAAGACACATGACCCTCACATATACATTTTTATCATTTTCCATGAAACAATACCAATAGAATCTAGTTTAGACATTTTTAAACTAAAATGCAAATATTATATATCAAATTAACCCCCCAAAAAAAAGTTCGATCAGCAAACGCAACTACTATATTTTTTATGCACCATTTGGATAATTAACTCTTTGTTAAAACATTAATATTAATGATTCCCAAAATTTACATGATTTGCAGTACATAAATTGTCAACGAAAAAATTGTCATAATTGTGGAAGACACCAGTTGACATTTGTTCATCTAGAAAAAAAACATTTCAAATTGAAATCAAACTAGTAGTTAGTTTTAGACCAATTTTCATTTACAAAATAGCATGATTGTTCATATATACATTTGTTACTTTGAAATTATCTAAAAAGATAAGAATAAAATTTAGTGTTGTGAGTGGACCTATTTATAAATATTCTCCTCTTAGAGCATCTCCAACCCTATTGTCTTGTTAAGTATTGTGAGTCTTAGGTGGTTCTTATGTGGCATGAGCCACAAGACAATGTCTTGTTTATGTGGCAAAACTATCTCAAAAGACAATGAGATAGAAAAACTCTCTCCAATGCAAAAGTATTGAGGAGAATAAAAAGTATTTTTTTCAACTTCCAAGACAACTCCTCCACTTCTTCAACTTTTTATAAATATTTCTCATAATTGATGATGTGGAGACAAGTCATTGTGAAGTGCATTGTCTAGATCTAGACAACAAACTTCACATTCTCCTTACATGTCAACTTCATGTTTTATTCTATATTTGCATTGGAAAAAAAATTTGAAATAAAAATTTGTCATTCCTATGGGCAACCATTTTTTCTAAACTCACAATAGAGTTGGAGATGCTCTTAAATTAGAGGTTGCCATAGTAGTAACTTACATACGATGCCATAGTTATTTGGAGCACAAGTGCATATTAATTTCACATCTTTTCTTATCCTCTACTAATTAAATATAAATATAAATAATCTGACCTCGTTATTATAACAACATTGGACCTTTCTTTGTCCTAAACGATTGGTTTTAATTTGTCAATAATATTGGATACAAAAGAATAAAAATGGCAATAATTTGTACTGGAAATTGCTGAGAAGCCCAATTTCGGGGTGGGCTTTTATGAAATGCCCACCCGCTGGATTATTTTTATGAAATGCCCAGAATTAAGTTTTTACACGTTAAATATTCAAGATTCTCTCTAGTTGTTATGTATTTACAAATTTGCCATTATCATAATTCCAAAAAACCCTTCGCGTAAATTTGGACATCTATATAAATTATGAATTCGCAAACTCAGATTTGGATTGAGAAATTCGTATTCTTCTTCTTCTTCACGAGAATTTGAAATCCATTGATAATCTTTATTAGAGATCGCAGAATCGTTCGTAGTTCACTGTGGTTTTCGTCAGTCGAACGTCGATCATCCTTCATCATCATCGATCATCATCATCACATCATCTTCGTTGTTTTTTCCGGCGATTAGGTCAATTGTGGATAGAAGATCTTCTTCTTTTCTTTTTATAGATCTTAAAACAAGGTGAGAGTTCAGATCTGAGAAATTCATCCATCAGCTTCGTATCTCTCGAATTTTATGCTGAATTTGATTTTGTTATGAAGATTATTAAGTTAGAAAATGTAGTGAGATTTAATCTTGTTATTTATGCTAAAGCATTCTCCGTTATATTTTAAAGGAGAATGACAATTACTTCTTATAGATTATTATCCGTATGTTTTTAGG
>JANAVB010037420.1:11475188-11883321 GCA_029216955.1 Iris pallida
CTACCAGTGCGCAACCTGCCAGTGCGCCATCAACTCATGCACAAACTGTGCCAGCGCAGTCTAAGAGAGACAGCCCTTTGGCTAATCTCTCCTCTTCCTACAGCAAGGAGAAAAGCTCTGCTCCTCCTCTCAAGCACCCTGTTGCTCCTGCACAATCCACTGGGGGTAGACTTTTGACTATTCCTCCTCCTCCCCAGAACAAAGGAAAAGGCTCATTGGTCTTTTCTCAAACTTCCTCGTCCCATGACTTGGAAGACAACAGAAGAAAATGCTCTTTAGCTAACCCTTCTTCACAAAACAAAGAAAAAGGCCCTTTGGTCTTTTCTCAGTCTTCCTCGGTTTTTACCGTAGAAGATCAATCTGAACGTGCTCCGGCACCAATCAGTACAAGAACTCTCTCTAACAAGGGTTCTTCTTCCCTCCTTGCCAAAGGAAAATGTACTGATCAGAGAGGTATTCTGCCTACTCCGGTAGCAGAGTTCCAAGATCTCCCAACTCTCAAAATCTTCCGTTCAAGACAGGAAAAATTACTGGTGTCTCAGACTGAAACCCCTAGGGGTGAGTTTGCTAATCTAAGAACTTATCTCAATCGACCAACTTCGGTGAAACGCAAACAGCCAATGCCGAAGACCAACCAGCATCAGAAGCAAACCTCCAGGATCAAAAATTCGGACACCTATGCCAATGAAGTGAGTACTTCCCTGTACACTCAAGGGACAAAACATCTGAAGAACCGGAACCATGTTCCGAATATTGTCAAAGAACACATCCTTCGAACTTCTTCTCGTCCCGTTGCTGTTCCCGATCTCCAAGAACACCTCAAGCAAAAACGGGACAACATCTCAACATCCCCAGTGCAACCACTTGGACACCATTGTAACAACCAAGTTGTCATCAAGTGTTATTGTCAGACAACAAGACGATCTGTCTTCGATCGTCTGAACTTTACAAACTCTGAACCTATGTCAGAAGACGAAGACGAAGTTTTGTACGCTTCCGTCAACATGACTTCCAGAGACACTGGGGGTAGGAAGTGCTCCAAGCACGGCAAGCCTCGTAAGCCAAGCCAACGGTATTTGAATTTACTCCAAGAATCCTCCGAAGGAGTATTCCAACATACCCGATCCCGAAGCCGAGACACAATCGGTCAAAGGAATCTTCAAGATCCTTCCGGTCATCTTCCTCCTTCTCACTCAGGAGATGATTCTTTCTCCGATTACGATGCAAACAGCAAAAGTTCGGAACAGACAGTATCCTCCACTGTACCTAGAGAAGTGACAGCTTACGTTATCACTGAAGACCCAGATGCTTCCAGTTCAGCAAGTCAAGAACAACGGATTGCTGCACTAGAAGACAAGCTGAAGACTATGGCCGAAATGGTTGCAAATATGCATTCCATCATTGTGGCCCAGCATACAGTACCACCGACCGTACCTCCTACAAATCCTGAAATCATAGCATCGTCAGTGCTTGTCAATGCAGGGCTGGGGGTAGCAGCTACTCAAGTACCTCCTGTACAAATTCAACCCACGTCCAGTCAGTCAGGTGCTGGGGGTAGTGCTTATCATGCTGTTCCTTCTCCTAACACTGTGACTCAGCCTGCTCCTTCTACATCAGTGGAAGATGCCAATGATGCCATCAGGCTCCTGCACACTCAGTTCGAGGCCTTCAAAGAGAAGGACAACTTGCAGAGGTTGGGGATCAAGCAACCTTACCCAGTTGAATAGAAGGAAGTCCCATTTCCCCCTAAGTACAAAATCCCAACAATCTCGCTGTTTGATGGCAGCACTTCTCCTAGTCAGTTCATTAACCACTTTGAGGTAATGATTGTCCAACTTCAACCAAATGACGCTCTTCTTACCTGAGTATTCGTCGGCTGTTTAGCCGGCGTAGTATACGATTGGTACAGAAGCTTGCCCGATGGTTGTATCATCTCCTTCTCTGGCCTAAAACAAATCTTCTTGGAATGATTCTATGAGGGGATCAATGACATGACTATGTTAGCCCTCAATAAAATCAAATAAAGACACAATGAAACTGCTGAGAGTTTCATTGAAAGGTTCCACCGAGAAGCTTTGAAAATGCCTCCTGGAACTCCAGCCGCTGTCACCATAGACACCTGCAAGGCAAATCTTTTGCCTATCATCAGCATGTGGACAGGGTCAACTCAGTTCCAAGACTGGCCATCTTTCATTGTTAACGCTAAAGCAGCTGAAGTTAGTGCTGACAAATTCAAGCAGCTAGGGGTACAAATGTCTAACCCCGACCGGGATGAACACCAGACATCGGGTGGTGGTAATCGCCAGAAAAACTGCAAAAAAGAAACTTTGAATATCAATTTGAATAAGAACAAAGAATCTCTGGCAGTTAATGTGGCTCCACCTACGTCTGCTTCTACTCCTTCAGCACCTCCACCAAAGGAACCTCGTCCGAAAGTAGAGTACTTTTTTGACGAGAATGACACAGTGAGCATCTTTGATTGCTTGATCAAAAGCAATAAGCTCCAGCTCCCAGATCCCAAGAAGCCTGATGAAGTCGGTAAGACTGATCATCCTAAGTACTGTGTCTATCACAGGTTCATCGGGCATCCCACTCGAGCATGTTATGTGCTCAAAGGTAAAATCCAAGAGCTGGTCAACGCCGGTGTTGTCACTCTGCAGCAAGACGAGAAGACTGTTACTGCAAATATGGTCTCAGTTCAATTTGGTGACTTTCCACCCCAGATGGTACAATATGGTGTCATTCCTATCCCTAAAGCTACTCTTGAGATTGAGAATCTCCCTCCTCCACGAAGTGAAGGTCTCGTCCCCTTGTCTCTTGACAATGGCGAGATTATGTAGATTCATCCTGATCTTGCTTCAGAGTTCGAACTTCCCTCTTCCTCCAAGAAGAAGGACCGTTCCAAGGGCAAGACAAAGATTTGTAATATGGTGTCTTTTGACCCCATAGTTGACGAGGAAATCCTGTTGGGCACCAGATCAGGGAAGGCCTATCTAAAGGATTACCCTGAAGCTCAAGAAAATCCTGCTTCTTCTTCTGAGCCTGCTCCAGTGCAGCCTGCTTGCACTGAGGATATACCCTACTGCATCCTCACCGGTTGTAGTATCCATTCCTCCCAAGCCGACAGTAGCCGACAAAGGCAAGCAACAAGTCCGCTTCGACAAATCTTTGAAGAAGTCATCTCCTTCCGGACTTGAGAAGCCTTACAACTTTGATATCTTGGCTTAGTTAGCCAATACACCGGCCCGACTTTCTATCTTCGAGCTCTTGCGCCTCTCCAAAGAGACTCAGAAAACTCTGAATGAAGCTCTCATGCAAGCTGAAACTTGTCTAACACTTCTGAAGAAGCCGAAAGCAGAACCAGTCTCTTGCTTTCATTATCATATTGTGTTAGAATTAATTCCAAACATAACTTTCACACAAGATGACATGCTGATGGAAGACAATAGGCACGACCGTCCTCTCTACTATACAGGATATGTCGACTCGATGAAAGTCGATCGTATTTTGATAGATCCAGGGTCTGCCCTCAGCATCATATCGAAGACAATGTTGAATGCATTGAAGATCCCAGTGCATAGTCTCTCTAGTACAATCACCACCATTCTTGGGTTCAACCAGGGAAGGAGTGAGCCTCTGGGCAAGATTCGCTTAAAACTCCAAATTGGCAATCTTCGCACAAAGGTGACCTTCTATATCATTGACAACCATGGTTGTTCTTACAATGCTCTGTTGGGAAGACCATTTCTGCATGAGCATAACATTGTTCCTTCGACTCTTATCAATGTTTTAAATATGTTGATGACAATGGAGAAGTACAAAAGGAGGTTGCTGATCTTTATCCTTTCAAAGGCGTTGAAGCATACTGCAACGATGCCCGTATGTACAAGGATGAATTCATGAAGGTTGTCCTGTCTCTGGACACCGAAGAAGAACAAGAAGCAGTACCTAACGACACCCTTATCATACCTGTCAAAGGACGTGTTTCTCATCCTCAATCCTCCAAACCACTGGCTATTCACTTGCCAGTCCAGAAGCAACCAACTGATGCTGGTCAAGGTCAAAGGGAGCTCACCTCTTCTGAGCCACTTGTTATAGACTTACGTCATAACAAGGAAAAAAGACAGCTCACCTCTTCTGAGCCACTTGTTATTGATTTATCTCATAACAAGAAAAAAAAGGGAGCTCACCTCCTCTGAGCCGCTTGTTATCGACCTTCGTCGTAACAAAGCCAATCCCCCTCCACGTTCTTCTTCTCCCCCTTTTGTAATCAATCTGACCAAGTCTGCTAAGGCTAAAGGTCCTGCTGTAAATACAGATGTTATATCAATAAAAAAGTATCTACTTTCCAGTATACTGATGTCATTTATCATGCTAAGTGCTATTTGGACATGTTAGATAGCTTTCAATCATTTACGATAGGAGTTGTACAATCTCTTCAAACAGAAGTCTCATTTGAACACCCAAAGGATTTATATCGTATTGTTCCCGCTCGAAAGAAAGGCGAGAGTCCAATACTTTTTAGTAAAAGACCAGAACAAGAGTTCAGTTATACGGATGATAGCAAAAGTAACGACACGGGACCTCTTCAATTTCGTCGTTACAGTCAACAATCAAAAGACATCATCCAAAAACTGGGTTATGACTTCAAGAATGGCCTCAACTACGGTAAAGGTAGAAGAACTCCTATCCGTACAACTGTGCCGAAAGGGAAATCAGAGATGTACTACAGCAGGACCAAAAGAGGTCTCGGATATGCTTCTCCTCCGGTATTATCTCCAGCAACTTCTGAATCCGATAGTGAGGAGCGCTCTAACTCTTCTGATTCCAGATCATAGGATTCTGACACCAGCATCGATCAAGTTCATCGATTGACTGTATCTTCTAACATGGTCTCCGTTGAACTTCCAGAAGGCTATGACGAGGATGTTAAAGAAAGTCCTGAAACAGATCCTTGGGCTCAACGAATGGATACCCAATGGAAACTCTGATTCGAACAAAAGGAACCTCCTACCGAAGATCAATTAGTACAAATTGATGTAGGAGAGAGCGGGTCACCTCGTCCAATATTCATCAGCAAGAACCTCCCAGAAGCGGATAAGCAAGAATTAATTCTTCTTATTCAAGAATATATTGACGTCTTTGCCTGGAGCAATGAAGACATGTCAGGTTTAGATCCTAAAGTTGCTACTCACAAATTGAACATCTTGCCAAATGCAAAGCCGGTCAAACAGCAACAACGAAGTTTTAAGCCAGAAATAATGGACGCAATCGACGATGAAGTCAAGAAGCTAATCGCTTGTGGCTTTATTCGAGAAGAGCAGCATCTTGATTGGGTAGCCAATGTCGTCCCAGTTCTAAAGAAAACCGGTAAAGTTCGAGTCTGTATCGACTTTTGGGATCTTAATGAAGCATGTCCAAAAGATAAATTTTCTCTCCCTATCACGGACGTCATGATTGACAACACCTGTGGGTTCGAACGAATATCCTTTATGGATGGGTTCTTCGGATACAATCAGATTCGGATGCATCCTGAAGACGAAAAACACACTTCTTTCCGCACTCCTCGCGGAGTCTACTGCTATACAGTAATGCCATTTGGTCTCAAGAACGCTGGTGCAACGTACCAACGAGTTATGAGTACCATCTTTCGAGATCATCTGCGCAAGACTATCGAATGCTACGTCGACGATATTGCTGTCAAAAGTTGTCTGAAGGAAGATCACATCCAAGACTTAAGAACTATCTTCAATCTCATGCGCCAATACCAACTCAAAATGAATCCCACCAAGTCATTCTTGGGTGTCTCTAGTGACAAATTTCTCGGCTTCGTCATTACCTCTAAGGGTATACACGTAGATCCCGAGAAGATCAAAGCCATTCAAGAGATGCGTCCTCCACGCAACCTAAAAGAGCTACGAGGATTCCAAGGTCGACTTGTGTACATCAGGAGATTCATTTCGAATCTGTCTGGACGCTGCAGACCATTTACTCAACCAATGAAGAAGGGTGTATCTTTCGTTTGGACTGAAGAATGTCAACGAGCCTTCGATGACATAAAGCGGTATCTCATGAACCCACCAGTCTTGGTGCCACCAATCTCTGGCATACCATTCTTAATGTATGTCCGTGCTATGGACCATTCATTAGGTGCTTTACTTGTCCAAAAGAACAAAGAAGGCCACGAACAAGCTATCTATTATCTCAGTCGTACTATGATTGGTGCTGAACACCGTTATAGTTCGGTCGAAAAAGAGTGCCTAGCTCTTATGTTTACCGTTCAAAAGACTCGGCATTACATCATTGGCCAAACTATTCATGTCATATCCCGAGTTAATCCTCTTCGGGTGCTGATGAAGAAACCCAGCACACTCAATTCTCGGTTGGCAACATGGGCCATTCTGCTAGCCCAATATGACATGGTATATGTTCCTCAAAAGTTTGTCAAAGGTAAAGTACTGGCAGATTTCTTAGCAGCTCATCCTGTTCCAGAGACGTCCAAGCTCTACGATAAAATTCCAGACGAAACTTTGGAATCCAATACAATCTTCGAAGAATTTCCTACTTGGCGTCTATTCTTTGACGGTGCATCCAGGATTGGACCCAACGGTGCCATTGTCGCAGGAGTTGGAGTTGTCTTTCTTTCTCCAGATGGGTCAGCTATTCAAAGAGCCTACTCTTTAGATGAGCCTTGTTCCAACAACGTGGCAGAGTATAATGCTCTACTCATTGGCCTTCAGCTAGCCAAACACTTGACGTCGAGTATCTTGAAGTCTATGGTAATTCTAAGCTGGTGGTTAACCAGGTTAGAGGAACTTATAAAGTTCGTCATCAAGATCTAGTGCCTTACTTTGAAGAGGCAATCAACATAGCTACATCATTCAAAGCCTTCTTCATTGAATATGTACGTCGAGCTTGCAATATTAAAGCAGATACTTTGGCTAATCTTGCGGCAGTCTTAGCCATCCCTATCAAAAGGCAGCAGGTGGTGGTCATCTCTAATCGGGAATTGTTCTATGTTGAAAACAATCATAATATTGAGTTCAGTAATCTTACTGAAGTCAATGTTATCAATGAAGATTGGAGAACTCCGTTCATCGACTTCGTGGTCCATGACATACTCCCTGAAGATCCCAAGGAGGCTACGAGTATTCGTCGGCGGTCTCTGCAATTCTATTACAACCAGACCACCAAAACTCTCTATCGGCGGACTTATGACGGCCTACTCTTGCGCTGTCTTGCTGGTGATGAAGCAAATCAAGTATTGCGTGAAGCTCACGATGGTGTCTGCGGAGCACATCAACCCGGTCCTAAGCTACAGGATCGTATTCGACGCATGGGTTACTACTGGCCCTCTATGGTATCTGATGCCATTGAATATACGAGGAAATGTCGAGCTTATCAAATCCACGCAGATTTCATTCATCAACCGTCGGAATTCTTTCATCCGACTGCTGCTTCCTGGCCTTTTGAAGCTTGGGGCATGGACATCATCTGTCCCATCAATCCTCCTTCTTCTAGAGGACATCGGTTCATACTGGCAATAACCGACTACTTCTCCAAATGGGCTAAGTTAAGACCAGCAGCGTCATCAACTTCGTCAAACACCATATCATCTATAGATTTGGTATACCTCGAAGGATCATCCACGACAATGGACCTCAATTCATCAGCCAAAAGTTTACAAGGTTCTGTGACGATCATCGGATTGACAATGTCGCTTCGACAGCCTACAATCCTGCTGCTAATGGCTTAGCTGAAGCTTTCAACAAGACTATCATCAAGCTCCTCAAAAGTTTGTGTCTACTAACAAACAAAACTGGAGTAAAAAGCTTGGAGAATGTCTTTGGGCCTACCGTACTACGGTCCGCAACCCTACAGGCTGTACACCCTTTTCTTTGGTATACGGCTGTGAAGCGGTTCTACCTCTGGAACTTCAAATTCCATCTTTGAGGATTGTTATCGCCAACGAGCTCACAACAGAGAACAACGATCTTCTCCGACTTCAAGAATTAGAAGCGCTCGATGAGAAGCGGCTATTGGCTCAACAGCATATTGAGTTATACCAAGCCCGCATTTTGAAGACTTTCAACCGCAAAGTTAAGGTCAGAGCCTTTCAGAAAGGAGAGCTCGTTTTAACAGCCAGACGTCCTATGACCATGACTCACTCAAGCAAAGGCAAGTTCGATGTAAAGTGGGAAGGGCCATATATCGTGAGCAAAGTCTTCTCAAATGGAGCCTATCAACTCACAGAGCTAGACGGTCGAGTTGCAATGATGCCTATCAATGGCAAGTTCCTCAAAAAGTATTATGTATAAATATAACAGACACTGTTTGTAATCATCAGACAAGTTCATAAATAAAATTCAGTTTTATTTTATCTTGAATGATAGTTCATAATATCAAGGAAGGTCACTATCATCCTTCTCAAAATTGGGATGCGGGCCACTACCGTCCTTATCAAAAACATGATCAGCAAAAGAGCCGAGAACACTCTTGCTCGAACCCACCAGGAATTTGCAAGCTGCAATCCTCATGGCTTCTTCTTCTTAAGTCTTCCCTAGTTCAAGAAGGAAGTCCAAGATGTCCTTTGGCGGTTTGGGGGCAGATGAACCTTCGCCCGCTGCTATCTACTTTGGTTGAGCCGGATCGACTGGACGTTCTTCAGTACCCGCTTCCACTTTCGAGGCGATCTCAGCCTTCTTGGATGCATCTCCAGACGACATCTTTATGTTGAGAAGTGAAAGTGAATATCCCATCGGATTTTCTGTTCTATTTATAGACAGAGAGTCGTAAGACAACAAATCGACACATTCATCCGACGGTTCGCCCGTTCATCATCCGATGGTTCGCCCGTTCATCACCTTCATCTGACGGTTCGCCCGTTCATCACCTTCATCTGACGGTTCGCCCGTTCATTATATTCATCTGACCGTTCACCCCTTCATCACCTTCATCTGACGGTTCGCCCGTTTATAACATTCATCTGACGGTTCGTCCGTTCATTATAATTATTTGACGGCTCGCCCGTTCATTACATTCATCCGATGATTCATTTCATTCATTTACCTTGACGAATCATCCAGTTCGTTCTTATCAGCAACTTGTCATCTTTGATTAAGTTGTCTATTGAAATAATGATATTCAAAAAAATTATATTGCCACGTCCATTTTACCTCTGAGCAGATATAATTGGATATTATTATTTCCAGAATTAAGAAATATCATGTCTTGTACCTCTGAATATATTTTCTATCTCTATTATTTATATCTGAACAAGATATGCAATAAGTAATAGAGCCACAAAAATGTCTTTTTATTGATCAAAGATGAAATTATTACAAAGACACTATCATGAAAAAAATGAGAAGATACAAAAGATCCTTCTACTCAGCCGGTGGTGTCATCAAATTGGTCATCTGCTGCTTCAAGATTTGTAGTCGCTCTTCACGAGATTCCATCACTCGTTTCCTAGCTTCTTCCATCCCAGATTTATCATCGAAGGTTGGCAGGGTTATTAGTCTGCGAGTGACTTCAGCTTGATGAGCTGCAGCATATTCATCTCTTTCTCGAGTCAGAACACCAAGTTGTTGAATTGCAGCTTGATGTTGAGTAGCTTCATCCTCCAGAGTTAATTGAGCAAGTCTCAATTCCTCCTAAAGATGGGCAATTACCGCTTGCAATTCAGCAACTCTTCTTTCTTTTTCTTCAGCCACAGAGGCCACTGTTTCTACTTTGGAGTTGTACTCAGCGGACTTGGCAGTGAAAGTATCCAAGAGATTTGGAAGTTAACTTTCTCAACTGCGGCCTCTTGAGACATCCGTTCAAATTCAGCTTTCAAGGAGCTCTACCTCTCCCTTTCTTAGCTCTTTATAGCTCTTAACTGAAGTCTCCAATTCATCTAATATGATCAAGGAAAGTAGCTTGGGCTTTATCCCCTTGGCTGCGGATGGCATTAATCAAGTAAGAGGTTGGACCTCTAACTGTAGAGAAATCAGCTTCTTCCTTCTCTATCGCCCTATCTATTAAGGGTCCCAAAGAGCTAAAGAAGAAGTTGGTGAAAGAGCTGATCACAAATTGATTGGTGGCCAAAGCACCCGAAGTAGCAGCGACTCCTGTTGATGATGAAGCAGTAGGACGTTCAGCCACTTGGACGGAGGCTCTTTAAATAAGGGAGCTAAAGTAGAGCTGGTCGCTTCTCCCGGTTGTTCGTCTGCAAAAACAGATAAACTTTATCATTTTGTCTGTCATTTACAGTTATTGAAAAGATCAAAAGTAAAGGCAATCTTACCATGACTTGTCCTAGTCTCAAGCCTTTTATCTGCTGGCCCAGATTCCAGTCTAGCAGAAGTAGCTTCAGACATTATTGCCTAGCTACTGCCTGCCTCAGAGCCACCTGACAAATGACGACTGCTGCTAGCTATCGTCGTTACAGGTACTATATCCGTGCACACAGGAGGAGTTGGAGAAGATTCGATTTCTGCATGGATCAAAGATAGAGATGTTAGCTATTAATCTATAAAAAAGATTGATAATTTCATCTTATACCTTTGGGATCAACAGTAGGAGTTTCCTCCAGGGCCACTTCCTCATCTGCGATCTTTTCTGGAGATACCTGCACCTCAGCATCCTTTTCAGGATCAAGGGTGTCATTAGCAGCTCTGGGAGATATATGGACTTCCATATCCTCTTCAGGATTCTGTGTATCATCAACAGCCTCTGATGATGTACTCTCCTCACTTTTATTATCCTCAAGAGCTTCCTCGCTGGCCGCTGCAGCGACATTATCAATATCATCTTGCAGACCGAAGTCGCAATCATTTAATGCATCAATCATTAGACGATCCTCCTCTTCGCGAAGTGTTCCTGGTGTGACAGAAAGCTGAGTAGTTTCTACTGCTAGTGAAGGAGATCGTAAAGCTTCATCTTCCCTAGGCTCTGCAGCCTCATCTCTCTGTGCAGCCTCTTCCCTCTGTTCAGTCTTCTCTCTCCGTTATGGACTAGGAGTCTCTTGCCTAGACTCAGAGGCAGGAGTAGGAGATGACATAGTAATCCCAGCAGCAGCATTCACCACCACTGAAGACAGGATCACCTTCTTTCTTTTTTTAATAGCCTGCTTCTTTCTATGAAGAGGCCTTTCTGGGCTCTCCACATCCACTACATCAACTGTCTTTTGAATAGAAGTTGGCGTGGTTGCCTTTTCTCGTTGGATTGACTCGGCCATCTGCCGAGATTGTGATCTAGTAGTAACTTTCTCTGGTTGATCCAGGATAAGTTTCTTCTTGGCAGCTGGGGAAGAAGGTTCATCAATCCTTCTTTTCCTCTCTCTGGCCGAAGATTTAACAACTTTCAGAGAAATTCTCAGTGGTTGATTTACTTCCTCGGGGAAGTTTGCTTCCGTGGAAGCTTCCAATGGATCATCTACCGGTTCATGTTGTTCATCATTTGCTGGAGTTAGTGTAACAGTTGCTCCTTTCCTCAGACGTGTCGCTGTTGCAAAGCTATCCACCAGATTGAAATTCTCAGCAAATGTATTAGCTGCCGTATAAACAGCGAATATGTGTATAACATTTTAGGGCCATTATCATTCTTGTTTGGCATCGAGAACACTGTCCTAGTGTCTCGAGCGTTGTAGTAGGCCCATGCTCTGGCACCATCAATTAGATACCCCTTTTCTTGTAGGCAAGTTATGGCGTTGCCTACATGGAATTGGTCGTAACCAAATTGACGAGCGAAGCGACTCGGCATATATGGTTCTAGATAGCACTCCTCCTCAAATCTGTATACCAAATGTGATGGTCTGATCGCCTTCAGCCAGTCAAAAGCTGCTCGACCCAGAGGTTGCCTCCCAAGGTCAACCAGATTTGTTGCCATGAATTCATAACCGACTGGAGGGGCAACGCAAAAAAAATTCCATCCCTTCCCAAGGTTCAGGGCGCGTCTGCAGTCCATCAGACTTGTGTACACCCACTTGCCCCGGGAGAATCTACGCAGAAAGCTACCACCGACTGCTCCCATGTCGGGGTTCATCAGAGATGGATGATGCAGAAGCAACCAACCGAATAGATAGGTGTAGGGCAACTCCAGTCTAGGGAAGTTCCCCTTCTCACCTCTCCATTTGATCATGGAGTCGACATACAACGAAGACCTGTATTTATTCTACAAGTCATCGCTGATAGCAAATCCATCCGGTAGCCGAAGACTAACCGGACGGCAGCGAAGAGTACGCCGCGGTGGAAGCGGTCCACGGCACTTGTCCCAGGTACAATAAATCGACGGAGCCAGTATGTCAAAAATCCTGCCAGCTGAGCTTCTTGTGACATGGACCTGTAGCCCATTCTTATAAAGCTTTCAACAAAATCTTCGGGCTTGAGCGGAGGGTATTGGTGTTCATCAGTAACTTTGATATCCATCTTCTTATTCTCTTCCATCAGTTTTATTACCTCACTGTGGCTGAGAGATTGAAAGAAAGTTGGGTTGCAGGAGTCATGATCTTTGGTCTTTTTCTCAATGATATGGTTAAGAAAAAGATACGGCAACCACTTCGATGAATAACATGTGCCGGAAGAGCCGCTCTTGTAATACAGAGAGCATATGTTATAATGGCATAGTAGTTCGTCAAAACTGCTACCATCTCTACATTTTCCTGACGCAGTCTATCTAACTCGTCGTTTGTGGGAACATACTCCTCATAAGGGAAGTCTCCCGTTGGTAGGCATGAGATATACTTCATCTCATGGAGGGCTAATCCCATCTCCCCGTAGGGCGTCATGAACGTCCCTGTCCTATAGTTATACCTCTCTGCCAGGGCCAAAACAGATGAGGGTTTGGGTGGAAGCCATACACGGTAGCATATACCGCATTATAAAGCTCAATCTTTTTAAGTTTATCTTCAAACTGAGCCAATACCCAGTTGGCTATGCAATTCTACCTCCTGTTCTCCGGGTTTACCAAACCGGTCAGCCGGATGTCTTGATCCGGATATCGGCCCTCCGCCTTTGCATACTCATTAGCAAAAATCGGTATTCTTACCGGCAGCAACAAAGACGAGTTCTCAGGAGGGATACAGCCTGGCTTCAACCCTCTTAGTAAAGTGCTGTGTCGCTCAGAAGAGCTATAGAACATGTCTCTATTATTTGGACCTTTCTTGACACAGATCTTTCCTGTCCGTACCTGCTGAAGGGGAGTAATGTCCCAGTCCATCCTCCTGGGATGGCTTGCATGAGCATATCGTGCTACAGGGAGGCATCTAGCTATGTCTGGTAATTGGATCAGTTTCTCCTTCCTTTGGAGAGTTCTCGACTCAACACGGGGTCTAGGTTGAGAACTCTTGTCGATGGCTTCACCAAATAGGAACATGGGCTTCTTGTGGGTGATGGCGTCAGCAGACTGCAAAGGCTGCCCATTCATCAAACTTAACAAAGTCTCATTATCCTGAGCTATCAGGATAGCTTGGCGAGAGGATAGAAGGGCATATTGTGGGAAGAGCACATGGGATAAGTCTTCTTTGAATTCCGGCTCAGCAAGGGACCCTACAAATATTTCATAATCAGGGTCCTCTCTGATGTTAACTGCATCAAACAAAAAAAGCAGAATTCAGTATAAGTCAAATCAAAGATTCTGTCAGCAGACTGCGCAAACATCAGATTGCACAAGCATCAGATTACGTAACCATCAGATTGAGCAATAATAGCTTCTATGCGCA
Source organism: Iris pallida (assembly GCA_029216955.1). NCBI lineage: Eukaryota > Viridiplantae > Streptophyta > Magnoliopsida > Asparagales > Iridaceae > Iris > Iris pallida. Next base: position 11,488,894 of record JANAVB010037420.1, read on the forward strand.
AACTATCCAGTGGCGCCAACTCGTCCACTTGCACAAGCCATCAGATTGCGCTGAATAACTCGTGCAAAGTATCAGTTTGCGCTGGATAGCCTTGCGCAAATCAGCAGACTGCGCTGACTTTTGCCAGCGCGTTCTAACCAATTGCGCAAGAAAATAATCTTCATAAAAATAAAGATTATTGGTTTTGTGCAACCGAAACCCTAAACAGGGTGGCGCAACGAAACCAAATCTCTAAAAGAGATCGGTTTTAAGGTACAACAATGGCGAAGAACCCTAAAAAGGGTTTTTGATCGGATGTCTACCTTGTAGTGCTGGGTGAGCCACCTCATGACGTGAAGGGTGCGACGCAATACGAGTTGAGGACTCGGCTGGGGCCTTCCCTTTCTCGGCGGCGGAACGCTTTGGGGCCATGGAGATCGATGAAGAAAAAGAAGGAGAGTCGAGAGAGCTCGGGAAATTCTTTCTTTCAAATGATTAGAAGCAAGTAAAGAATGACAGAGAAAAGAAAGAGAACTATTTATAGTTTTCGAGAATGAACAGACTCCTCAGATTACGTCGGATAAATAGAGCTAATTCCTCCGATTGCGCAGACAGGTCATCATATGCGCAACTTGATTTTCAAATCAAAATTCAAAGTATTTTGAAGCTTTGACTATCTTCAAACTTCGAAAACTTTGAAGGGGTCTTGTAGGTCCTAAAAATCATGTTGCACCCATCAACAAAGTCATCAAAATCAAATAATACACCCTTCAAGTGAACTGCGCAGAAGACAGATTGCGCAACAATTCGATTGCGCAGGATGAACTGCACATTCATCCAAGTGCGTATGCTGACGTGGCCTCGTCATCATTACCTGACAGAGAATCAGATTTTCTGACAACTGACAGCACGGAGAATGAGGAAACTGTTTGTTTATCGTGCAGCACAGCGCTCGAGGACAGCTGTACATGCAGCGCAATCTGCCTGCAGTGTAGTCCATCTCAGTGCGGTCCATCCCAGCGCAATCCGAAGCAAGCGCAATTCAGTTGGCACACTCCATCAACTGACAAAGTACACGTGGCCTTCATGCCATCAATGACTCATTACGTGGTAACCGTCTGGACACGATCATGCGCATTTCAATCAAATAATGCCATGTGTCTAAGACAGTTAGCCCACGATTAAGTAACTGCCAGCACAATCTGATACGTGCGCAGTCCAATACAGCGCAATCCAACTTGCATAGTCCAGAATAACTAAAAAGTAGTTATTTTCAGAACTCTATAAATAGAGTTTCAAGTCCTTCCTAGAGGGGATCATACACAAGCATTCAGAGATCAGAGAGTTCAGGAGTTCTTGCCAAAGTGCTGCTGCATTCTTCAGAGGCTTTTGCCTTCAACTTCGGAGGCTACCGTCTTCAAAGTTCACATCGTCCAAGGGATAAAGCGATCGTCTTCTGATCGGATTCCTATAGTTGTACTTTTCCAGAATTCTTGTAATCTTCTTTACAAAGTTTGTTGAAATAAAGATCAACTTTTGTTTTTGCAAACAGACGGCTCGTTTGAGTCGTTGCACTTGCCGTTTGAATCAGCGTTCCGCTAGGGCGGAGCGGGTCATTACAGTTGCAGCCTCGCAGATTGAGGTCGGTAGGTCTTCTTCAGGTCCACTGTCCAGAGTAGCTCCTCCAACTCCTGCTATGACGCCTCAGGTATTGGCATACGTGGACGAGTATGTGAAGTTTGTTGTTAAGGCAGTGTACAAGATGCTGCAGAGAGGCGTATCGACAGTAATGAATACAAATAGGAGTTTTGCGACGGCGAAACCTATGGCGCTCCCTTACATTGGTCTGATACATTCTTACCAGGGCCACGATCATATGGCCGAGGTTCTGGAGGCGTCGGTGGCCGAGCTCGACCAGCTTCTTTCCGAGCTTCAGAGTATCCGACGAAATGACTTTTCTGCTCTGATAGAAGCAAAAAAGGGAAAATTGATAGCTGAAGTCGAGTCGCCATATTAGGCCACGATGGCCGTGTGGGACCGCGAGGTGGCCGAAGCTGAGGCTGCGGTGGAGAGGCTATCTCAATCCACGCAGAAAAAGGTAGAATTGCGGGCCTCGTTGGAAGCTAGCATAGAAGAGGTCACTGCCAAGATCCGCCTCCTTGAAGATCAGCGAGCCCAACTCTTGTTAGATGCTGAGCGAGTCCAGGCTGAACATGTAGCATCTAAGGAGGAGGAAGCAGCTTTTACCTGCCAAATTCTTTCCCTGACCCACCAGCGGCAACAGCTAGATGAGAAGTATGAGAATGATACTGCCCCTGAAGCTGTAGAGGTGATGCGTCAAGAAGCCGAACGCCGGGTCTTGGCGACCGCATAGACTCGGGTGGTAGACTTGAAGCATCGAATTGAAGAGCTTTCTGCCAATCCCAGTGATGCTTAGGGATTGTAGCCTCTTTCTTTTTTTTGTTATTTTGTAGTTTGCAACTTCTGCTGGGGATGTAATCCTTTACTTTTAAATAAAAAATAAAAAATTTTGTGGTGTGTTTATTTTTTGCTGTCATGAACTGATGATTTGTGTAGACCTATTATCTTTTGTGCACCTTAGTTTTTAGGTACAGATAATAAGTTTGAGAGAACCGACATGTTTGCTCAGAGGTAATATGGACGTGGCAAATACGGGATTCAAATGACAGAATCTTCCTACTCAGAGGTGTTATGGACGTGGTAGGAGTGACTCTGGAGGGATACGCAAACTACTCAGAGGTAATATGGACATGGAAGTTCTGCGGTCGATGTACGGCAACGCAGGGGTTGTCCGTACGGGGTGTTTACTCAGAGGTAATGTGGACATGGTAAACATGATAAGCAGCACAATCCTACGTGGTGTAAGATTACGCTTTGCAGGGCGTAAAGGAGCAACTCAGAGGTAATGTGGACGTGGTTGTTCTTCTACTGAGGATAGAATGCCACGGAACAACTGGGTTCCGAAAGCATAGGATTTTGTGAAGGGGAGATGTATGTGAGCTCTGATGATCAGGTCTACTGACTCCCTTTTTGGGTAGAGATGAAAGTACATGTCTGAAAAATGTCATAAGTAGTACTTCTTTAGGAGCTTGCCGTTGATGGGCATCATGAACAAGTTACCGTTCGGTCGAGCGAGGCGGTAAGCACCGTTTGAGTATACCGTCTCTATGATGAAAGGTCCCTCCCACTTGGGCTCGAACTTTCCTGGTGTTTTGTGAGTCAACACCATCGGCCTCCTGACTGCCAAGACCAGGTCGTCTATTTGAAAAGTCCTCTGCTTGACCTTTTTGTTAAAAGCCTGTGATATACGGGCTTGATAAAGTTCAATACGCTGCTGAGCTAGGAGACGTTTTTCGTCAAGTGCCTCCAATTTTCGCAGACGGCGGCATTGATTGTCTTTTTCTGTCAATTGATTTGTGATCGCTATACGAAGTGAGGGTATCTGAATCTCGAGAGGCAGTACCGCTTCGCTCCCGTAGACTAAGGAGAACGGTGTGTTGCCCGTCGGAGTCCGTACCGTTGTACGGTAGACCCAGAGATATTCGTCGAGCTTTTCGTCCCAGTCGCGTTTGTTGGATGATACGACCTTTTTAAGTAGCTTGACGATAGTCTTGTTAAAAGCCTCGACCAATCCATTTGCTGCCGAATTGTATGCGGTTGATGCCACGTTCTGAATGCGATTCTTGTCACAGAATCTGCTGAAAGCATGGCTGGTGAACTGTGGACCGTTATCGTGGATAATCCTTCAAGGGACCCCAAAACGGTAGATGACATGATGCTTGATGAAGCTGATCACCCTAGAGCTTTTCATTTCCGTCAGCGGAACTGCTTCTGGCTATTTGTAGAAGTAGTCGGTGATGGCTAGGATAAAGCGGTGTCCCCTCGATGAAGGAGGGGTGATAGGTCCTACAATGTCTATGACCCAAGCTTCATAGGGCCAGGAGGCGATCGTAGGATGTAGTAATTCCGACGGTGTATGGATAAAGTCAGCATGAAGCTGGCACGCATGACACTTTTTAGCATAGTCGACGGCATCGGCTGCCATGGTTGGCCAGTAGTAACCCATACGTCGCAGTCGATCCTGCAACTTAGGGCTAGGTTGATGAGCCCCGCAAGTCCAATTATGAGCTTCCCGAAGGGCTTCGGCTGCTTCTTCGTTGGATAGACATTAAAGGAGAAGCCCATAGAAGGAACGTCGGTACAGCATTTTAGTAGCTGTATCATAATAAAATCGAAGGAAACACCTTCTAACCGAGACGGCTTCTTTCGGGTCTTTTAGGAGAATTCTATAGACAGCGAAGTCGATGAATAGGAACCTCCAGTCTCGGACATTAACACCGGCACTTATCATCATGGCATGGACCATTTGTGTGCATAGATTGTTTTTGGGCCAGACCAAGTCTCGTCCAACTACCATGACGTAGTGTTGAGTCCCGAGGGGTACTGCTAATGAAGCTGCGAGGCCAGCCAGAGAGTCAGCCTCCAGGTTTTATAGCCGAGGTACGTGTTCTATGAAGAACTTAGTGAAGGTTGAAATAATATTCAATGCAACTTCATGGTAAGGAACCAGATCTTTATGGTAAACTTTGAACTGCCCTCGGATTTGATTAACGACGAGTTTTGAGTCGCCGTAAGCTTCCAGATGATCCACCCCCAGCTGTTGCGCTAGCTGGAGTCCATGATGAGAGCGTTGTACTCGGCAATATTGTTGGAGCACGGCTTCGAAAGGGAGTAAGTACGCTGGATGACCAGCTGATCGGGGGAGACTAAGACCACCCCCACTCCTGCGATGATTTGGCCTTTGGGGCCTGTTCTCGAAGTGCCATCGAAAAACACCCGCCAAACGAAGCTTTCTTCGGTGATGTTTGACTCTTGGACCTTATTCGAAATGTCTTCATAGAGTCTAGAGGACTCTGGGATGTGGTGTGCAGCTAAAAAGTCGGCTAGAGCTTGGCCCTTGACGGCTTTTTGAGGGATGAAGACCATATTATATGGTGTCAACATGATTAATTGCCCATGTAGCTAGTCGGGAGTTCAATGATCCCGGCTTCGTCATGAGAACCCTGAGTAGATTGACTCGGGAGATGACATGAATTGTCTGGCCCAAAACATAATGGTGAGTCTTCTAGATAGCGAACACCAAAGCCAAACACTCCTTTTCAACAGGGTTGTACCGGTGTTCGGCCCCGATCATTGTTCTACTAAGGTAGTAGATAGCTTGCTCATAACCTGCATCGTTGTTTTGAGCCAACAAAGCGCTGAAGGAATGATCCATGGCACGGACGTAGAGGAGAAATAGTTTGCCTGCGACGGGCCACCAGGACTAGCGGGCTCGTCAGGTAAGCTTTGATATCATCGAAAGCTTTCTGGCATTCTTCTGTCCAGACGTAGGAGACTCCCTTCTTCATGAGCTGGGTAAAGGGTTGACATTTTTCAGAAAGGTTCGCTATAAACCTTCGGATGTATGCCAGACGTCCCTGCAGGCCTCGAAGCTCTCGGAGGTTCTTTGGAGGGTCCATGTCAAGGATGGCTTTGGTCTTCTCGGGGTCGACATGAATGCCTTTCGCCGTGATAATGAAGTCCAAGAACTTTCTGCTAGAAACCCCAAGGAAGGATTTAGCGGGGTTCATCTTAAGTTGATGCGCTCACATGAGATCGAAGACTGTCTTTAGGTCTTGTAGGTGATAACCTTTGAGACAGCTCTTGACAGCGATAATCAACATAGTATTCAACTGTTTTGCGTAGATGTTGACGGAAGATGGTATTCATAGCTCGTTGGTATGTAGCACCAGCGTTCTTCAAGCCAAAGGGCATCACTGTGTAGCAGAAAACCCCTTTCGGTGTCCTGAATGACGTGTATTTTGCGTCATCAGGTAACATTTTGATCTTGTTATAGCCCGAGTACCCATCCATGAAAGACATGCGTTCGAAGCCACATGTATTGTTGATCATCACGTCAGTGATTGGAAGCAAGAATTCGTCCTTCGGGCAAGCAGTATTGAGATCCCTGAAGTCGATACAGACTCATATCTTTCCATTCTTCTTGGTGACAGGGACGACATTGGCCATCCAATTCGGATGTTACTCTTCACGGATGAACCCGCTGCTCAAGAGTTTGTCCACCTCCTGATCGATAGCGTTCATGATGTTAGGACAAAAACGTCGTTGTTGTTGCTTTACAGGCTTAGCATCAGGCAAGATGTTAAGTCTATACATTACAATCTGGGGATCAAGTCCTGACATATCTTCGTAGCTCCAGGCGAAGACATCGATATATTCTTTGGCTAATTGGACCAAAGACTCCCGGTCTTCTCCCTTTAGACTCTTGCTGATGAAGACGGGTTTGGAAGGAGGTCCATCCTCGAGGTCAACTTGTTCGACCTCGTCTTCGGTAGGGGGTTCGCGTAATTCAAAATGAGACTCCTACTGTGCTCCTAGGCATTGAGCCCAAGGTTCTTCCTCAAAGAATTCTGACGTTTGGTCATCGCCTTCATCCTCTTGAGATTGTACAGATGCCATGTTGACTGATAGCACCTTCCTGAGGATTGAGCCGATACTGTTATCGGAATCTCAAGTTGATGTTTCGGACGAATGAGAGTATTCCATTTCTTCTGCCTCCGAACTTTTTGGAGTTGCCGACGGCGTAACATAGCCCACCCCCCTCGAGTACGATGATAGTAGTCCTGCAGCTTTCCTTTAGGCGTTGGGAGCCGGAGAGGAACGTCGACCCTTACTGTAGTTCAGACCTTTGTTGCTTTTCAGATCGTAGCCCATCTTTTGGATGAGTACTTTGCCTTGTCCGTGTACCGATAGACTTGAATTCTGCCGGTATCTGGTTCTAGCTCGAGTGACGGAAGGTCTTGATGACGCTCGACTTTGTCGAAGATGATGGGTTCTTCATCCTGATTCTGCGGTGGGACAATAAAACAGACTCCTTGGGACGGGACTACTCGATTTACATGATTGGCGGTCGTTATTTGTGTTTGTAACGACCGTAGAGCATTATCTAGTGTATACATGGCATTCCAATGTGGAATAGAATAATTGAAAGACACTCTATCATTGATAAAACATGAGATTTTGTCCTACGGGATTATATTATCAAGAGAAGGTACATCTATATCAGCAGATATGTACTCTCCTAACTCCTTATCTATGAGCACTAGGGCAGGTTCAGGAGAGTTCATCGCAGATTTGACCTTAGAATCTGAGAAGGCTATGTGGGCCTTCTCTTGCAGCTTGGATGATTACGGAGGCTTGCCTTTAAGACGAACGTTCAAGGGTGCCTCGACTGCGCCTTCTATGACAGGTGTCTTCCCCTGTAGTTTTGCCACAAGGGGAGCCGACGTTTGAGGAGGTTTTTCCTTGAGCCGTATCTTCAAGGGAGCTTTAGTAGGTGCTACCTAGAGAAGTCGATGCTTTTCCAGGTAGCTTGATGGTCATAGGAGGCAGCATCTGAGGCGGTTTTCCTTTGAGTCGAATCTTCAAAGGAGCGTCGGGAATCATCTCTGGCTCCATGTCCGGTTCTGCTGTTTCTGCTTCGTCGTCAGCATCGTTGGCTTCTCCTTCATCGAGCGACTTATATAAGCTAGCGTCGGTGAAGTAGGCTTCGACCCCTTTGAAAGGGTCAATGTCCGCGAACTCTGTCTGGATGATGTCGTTGGTAGACACGTACTTCATACATTGGTGGAGTGTAGATGGCACCACCATGTACTCATGCAGCCACGGACGACCCAGCAGGAGGTTGTAGTTGACGTCGGCGTCCACGACATAGCAAGTCACCTCGGTTCGGAGGTTACCGATATGACATTTCAGCCGTATTTTGTCCAGCGGTTCACCTTTGCTAGCATTGAAACCGCTGATTGTAGTGTTGGAATACGCCAGACGGTACATCGGGATCTCCAGTGTTGATAGCAGAGTCCTAGGTGATGCTGAGGGAAGACCCTGGATCAATCTGAATTCGCTTCACCTTGACGGAACCCACATACCCTGTGTAATATAGTGGCCTGTTGTGCCGGTTGTGCTTGAGCAGCATGTCTTGTTGGGTGAAGGTTATTTGGGGATGACCTCATCCGTACAATGGCAGCACATACATGTGGTCGGGAGATCCTCAGGCTGCTTGACCTGACTGATGAAGGACTCAGCATCCTTCAAGGCTTCACAGAGAGCTTTACGGGTGTCTTTGGAAAGACGAAGAAGCTCGAACAGTGACAAAAGGGCAGGAGTATCGGCAAGTTGTGCCAGTATGTCGAAGTTGTAGGGCTTGGCTAGCCCCGAAGCATTTTTCCTTCGCAAAGGCTTATCGAAACGGGCCTCTACGTGCTTCTGTTTATTGGCTGCTGGAGGTCTGGATGGGCCCTCTTCCTGGGCAGCAGGGGCAGTGCAGGGAGGCACTACCTCGACGACAGCTTCGTCGGGTTGGGCATTCAGCTGTGAACGTGTTTGTACAGGCAGTGCCTCTTCCACGAAGGAAGAGACCATGCGACAAGACTTGATCTTCTTGCCCTTAGCTTTGGAGGTAGAGCGTACCCCCGGTTGAGTAACTTCGGAGACGATCGGAGTAAACCCATAAGATCTCTCCCCGAGATGTGGTGAGTGGGATGAGTCCACTCACGTTGTCACGAGTATGTGGTAGGTTGACCACCTCCATTGTCGCCTTTGGGATGGGGACGACGCCATCTTGTATTGTGGTTGGCGGCAAGGTACCGAATTGGAGCGACACCAGGTTGGCCGAGACTGTCTTCTCCTCATAGTCGACGGAGATAACATTCGCATTGATCATGCGCTGGATGTAGTTCTTGAGGACGTAGCAGTCCTGAGTTGGATGTCCGACAAACTGATGGTAGTGACAGTACCTCGGATTGTCCACTCTTCCAACCTTGTCGGGACACTTCGGGTCCGGCAATTTGATCTTATCACCCTGCTTCAGCATCTCGAAGAGTTGCAAGGTGTCTTCATCGTTGAAAGAATAGACCTACTTTGGCCTTGGCGCAAGCGGAGGCTTCTGAGTAGGTGCTTGTGCACCTTTGGAGACATTGACAGTCAGCGCCTGCTTTCCCTTGTCTCACGTCCAGGGTTATTGGCAGCAGGCCGTTTTCTCTTGTCTTCAAAAGCAGGGAAACTGACTCCCAGAAGGCGAGCATTGGATGCCTTCTTTTCAGCTGCTTCAGCCTCAATAATCAAGGAGCTCCAATCGGAGGAGGAGTGGAGTTGAGCCAGAGCTTGATCGCAGGAAGCATGTTCACGCTGCAGGAGGAGAGGAGTGCATGTTCTGGCATACCCGGGTGTAACCCCCTAAATTTCTACTAAGAGTTTTTTTATATAAATAAATTTGGTATTTATTTTGCTTCGTATCTACGCGTCGCATACGAGTTCGCATTGTTGTATTTTGCGTAGCGTACGAGAATTGCGTTTCGTATTTGCTCGACGAGTGCGAATATGTGCGAGATACATAATCTTGTAAAAATATTTTATTTTAGAAGTACGGTTTTTATAATAAAATGATTGTTTGAAGTTGTTACCAAAACCTTATTTTTATAAAAGGATTATTCATTTTGCTATTCAAAAAATAAAAATAGTAGTTTAAATTTAAGTTTATAAAAATGTACTTTTGGGTAAGTGACATGAATCTATTTCATGTTGATTTTCTTTTTCGAAAACAAATTGTAGTTGTTTTCTTTAATATAAAAATATATTTCAAATATTTAAAGTAATTTTGAAATTTAATTATTACCATAAATTGCTACGTCAAAAAAGATATTTTTTATTATTGCTTAATTTAATATTTAACAAAATATGATGATTAAATTTGAAAAGATTTTTATTGAAGTATAGATTTTAAAAAGCATTTGATTGGTTTTGATCCAACTACTTTTAAACAATTTAAATCAAATATGACATTATCTATAGGATAATTTAAATCCCTAAATTTCTATCCAACTGGGAATCTCACCTCCTATATAGGAGAGGTACTCCTTCAAATTTTTTTCCATCCACAATAATCCGCATCGTGTCTGTGTCATTGCCTTTCCACTATAATTTTGATTACAATTACAATTATGACTCTGCCGTGTCCGACACCTCGGACACGACAGCCCTCCAACCAGCAAACCCAATACAGACCACATCCAACTCCACCACGGCAGCCACCCCTCGTCATCTCCTCCTTCCTGTAGCCTCGACCTCCGCCACCACCTATACCGGTACAAACCAGAACTACCATCAACAACAGCCCCCGTCCTCCCCACTCCGCTAAGCACCACCCCCCCTCACCCTCATCACGACCCTCCTGAACTCGCCAATACCACCACAACCACCAATAGCTGAACCACCAGCCCCGGCCAAACCCCGATACTGTCACGATCGGACCCCTTTCCCGACTCCCTGTCGCCTCGTCCAACTACACACCACCACCATCGCCACCACAAATCACCATCACCACAAAACACAAGAAACCAAAATCCAGAGTTCTCACCTGAGTCGTCCCACCGCCGACAGGGACGTCCACGAAGCTGTTGCGGTGAGATCCCTCCCACGTGGTGTCACCGGCGAGGCAACACCCCCACTCTTACCTGTGCTCATCGTCGCCCTCGACGCGCAGTCGCTGGCGTCCCGCGCCACGCAACAGCGCGACGAGCCATAGCCCCCGCGTCCGACGAAGCGGTACCGCAGACCGAAAATGCGACGCTCGCTGCCGCGCGCCGACCGCCGCCTCCTCGCTACACGCCGATGCCCCCGTCGTGCCACGCACAACCCTCCGGCGCCGCGATGCTTTTCGCCGACCCCTCCGAGCCGCCTCCACCCGGCCGCCGTGCCACCAAGATCCCGCGCCGCCTCCGGCTTCCCCCATCCTACTCCGCGCGCCCTGCCGCCGGCCACCGGCGCCCATCCACATGTGAGTTCCCTCTCCTCAATTTCTCTCTCACCGAATAGATTGGGAGAGAATGGCTGATTTTAGGGTTTATTATTCTTATTATTATTTATTTATTCTTCTTATTATTATTATTACTTATATAATAAGTTTATTATTTTTTATTATTATTATTATATTTTATTATTATTATTATTATTATTATTTTGTTATTATATTATGTTATTATTATTATTGTCATTAGATTATTATTATTATTATTTAGTAGTTCTATTATATGATTATATTAGTGTTCTATTATGATTTTTGAAGACAACCTATGATTGCATTAGTAGTTCTCCTCTCCCGAGGAGCAGTTCTATTATTATTATGAAATAATAGTTTTTATGTTACTATTTTAGCTGGTATTTACATTATAAGGTATAGTGGTGTTGATTTATAGTATATAAAATATTATGACTTTATTTTTAGAAGTATTAATATTATATTAATCTATTTTTATTAAATAAATAGATAATTTTTCTAAAATTTATTAAAATATTTTTGACTAATGTAAGGTTAGCTTTTCTACAATATTTTATATTTTACAAACTTAAAGTTTACCCTGAGACGATTTCCAAATATTATAAATATTTATTACTTTTAACTACTAGTTTTCTATCTATAAATTAATTTTTACAAAACTATGGTATTTGCTTAAAAACGAGTTTTCATTTTCTAAGTATTGGTCTAAAAACCTATTTTTACTAATAAGGTTAGTTTCTGGTATTATATATATTTTCTAAAAATAGGGACATACATAGCTTTCTATACAAATTCTTCTCGACTACCACCATTAATCGTGACTAAATCATGCTTTCTATTTTCTTGTGGATTCGTACCTTTACTCGTTGATCATAGCTATTGGACAACCAGGACTTGTCGGATCATCGTACCACTCCAGGAGATACCCCAGCAAGATACCTTGCTTTACTGTTTAAATTTCTTGCTAATATCATGCATGCTTTTTCTTATTTTCAGTAATAAAATATTGTTCTTTCAAAACTATATATGATGCAAATTATTATACTTTATGCAATTGGCTTAGAGTTAAGGGACTACATATGTTTAGAGCATCTCATAAACTGTCACGATGTGCTAGGTTGTGTGCGAGTTGTGTGTCGTATATAGTTTCGGACTTGCGTACCGACGTACATCGGTACGTACAGCCGTACGTTAGGATATGGCTACTAATAGATTTGTGTAGAAGACTTGGCAGTTATTAAGGATTAAACAGTATCGTGGAGTCGACACATGTATAGTATCATGGAGGGAGGGGACAGTTATTAGCGTAGGACTACATTTATTTTTACACATATTTTGGGCCGATAATGACTCGGATGGCGCTACTTATGCCCCGGGCCGATGGCCACTCTTTATTACTCTGCTGATCCTATAGCCCCTGCGTAGAACGTTGTCCTCAAAGTGCATATCACATAGAATGGTTAGGAACCTTTACTCGTGCATACTTTTCTGTTGAGCTTTTATTATTCAGTTATTGCATATATTATGTGTCTTGTTACGTCCTCTGAGGACCTGGTGATCCCTCCAGGTGTGTTTCGTGGTTTCTTGCAGGTGCTCTAGCTAAGGCCACACCTTCCTTCGTGACGATTGCTCTTGGACTCGTCACTTGCTCTCGCTTGTCAATTCTTTCCTTGTATATTTTTCCATATTTAATTTAGTTGGTAGTGATTTGTCTCCGCCCAACTATTGTGTACATGACAAACTCAAAGTTGCTTTTATATCATTATATATCTTGTGATGAGATTTAGTGTCTTGGCTTTCTATATTTACAGCTTATGTATACATACGAGCCGTATATTTACTCGTATGTATACAGCTGGCATGATACGTATCTAGTCCCAAGTATTTTGGGACTGGACGTTACATATTTTTGTGGTGGCCATACAGGTCGAGTTTGCCGTTTCGGTTACATGACTGTACCGAACGGCCAGCAATATAGGATTAGAGTCTAAATCTCATCCACCTACTTGACACCCTTTCTTGACTTCAAATTCGAACTCTCGTTCGACCTCCTTGATTTGCATCTTGCTTGAGCTCTTCTACCGTAATCCTTATTTCCATACTTGATAGGAAGATGACTACACTAGTATATGCTCATAGGTTAATCACATGGCTGAAGGATTACATTGACCATTAATATGCATTGAGATTTTAATTGAGTCATAAAGGTATTATTTTCTAGAAATATGATCTTAAGGATTAGTTAATTCCAAGTTGGGTAGTAGCATATTACCGCCTTCAAAGGATAGTGAGAATATTATTTTGTTATTACAAGGGGTATACACAAGAGGATAGCTGGAGCGAGAAAACAAATTTTGATTTACGATTTTTTTGAAATGGTGAAATAGTTAGGATTTATTAGGGATATAAAATCCATTGAGGAATAACTTAAGTTTTTAAATTATGACGCATGATTTACGGTTAACTTTAAAAGTTTGGATTGTAATATTATAAAGTTTATCTCGAGATTATTTAAGGAGTTTTAATTATGATCTTTAAACAACTAGAGAAGACGAAAGTTTAGTTTGAGAGAGCTTGAGGTTTTAAAATTGAGTCGTATTTTATAAGTTTATTTAATTTTGAGTTGAAAAATGATGGTAAAATTTTGTTTAAATATTTGGAGGATATGAAAGCGACTTTGAAGGAAAATTTAAATTTTAATTGTGTCGTATGATCTATGATTTAAAAAGTTAATTAGATTTCAAGTTTAAAGCCTTGATTATGGATATTTAAATTTTGGTAAAAAAAAGATTTGCGATTGATGAAACGGGCTAAGAGTTTATCTCGAGGTACATTTGAGAATTGGAAAATTTTAAAAGTGATGGCTTATTATGAAAGTTTAGTTGTGCCGCATTAGATATGATGAAGATTATTTGGAATTTATTTAAAGAAATTAAACTTTAAGTTATGATTACATACTTGATGGAGTATCTTGAGATTTTATTTCGAAACTATGGAGGAACTTAAATTTGAAATTAGATCATATATTGGTAGAGGACCAAGAAGCAAGCAAGTCACCCTAATGGGATACAAGTATTCCTCATTAATTGCCATGATAGTTGCATGTACTCGAGTGTAGTTAAGTCATCTGTCAAACTATGTGAAGATATCTCAATCTGACTCACTCGACATTCCTCAAACCTAGATTTTATTGTGACTTTCTAACCATTTGAAACTTGAGGAGCGATTAAATTGTTCCTTGATCATACTCCATCTAAGTGGCTATCATATCTCTATAACTGTACTCCTAACTTATTTTACCTTGATTTGTTAGAATCTAAATTATCTTTATTCTATGCTTTTAACTTGATAAATTATTTTGTGCGTTAATCATTATCCATGAACTCCCACTTTCTATTTTAAATTCTTTTGTGTCCTTTACCGTGACTTGGGTATTTGGAGCACAATACTAGACTTTTTCATCCAACAAATTGTATATGCAAGACCTAGACGAGCCACCTTCATGTAGGTATATCACATGCCACTCAAACACTTCTCCTTGTATTCTATTTTCATAATATGACTTTGGGTCATAAGAGACTAAACGGTAACCTTTACCATGATACCGATATATTTATCGACCATGGACCTCGACCCAATTTCAAACCGATATGTGGTTGTGTTCTATTTAAATTCCTTAAATGCTCAGCTTGTGCTTTATGTTGATTGCTACCCGTGCCTTTTATTTTTGTGCCTTATCTTGATTACTTAGACCCATACCATCTTTACTCCCCATGCAACATTAGCAACTTTTAATTTCCTCCTTCCGATTAAATTGCTCCACTCATATTTCACCTTAATTCCCCCGGTTCATGCAACTGTGTTCATTTTATGATTTCCTCGTTTTAAGATGAAAATGGATCATGACTTCCTTTGGATAGAAAGAGATTGGATAGAAAACTCCATAAAGGAGATTAGTGGTATAAATAAATAAAAGAATAATGGGATTTTGAGGCATAAGTTGAAATAAGTGATAAGTGATTAGTGGGATTGGGAAAGGTGTATGTTTTTACAAGTGTTATTATCAAAAGTATATACTGGCGATTGACAAATTAATTCGGAATTTAACAGATGATTGAAGATGGAATTTTTTTTTACATTAATAAATGAGTATGAAATTCTTAACAAAGGAATGGTTTTGTTCGATGAAATTGATTAAAGGTTAATTAAAAGTTCAAGAAGGTTATAAACGACAAATTTGATTTAAGGAAGATACTTATATCTATATATGTGTGTTGGAGAAGTAAATTTTGAGGATCAGTAAATTAAAACTTTTGGGACTTAATGAATTTCTATCTTTGAGATATTAGATTTGATATATGAATATAGATAGGATTCCAAATTACGTGAGAAAATTTTGGAGGTTAACTATCAAATTGAAGGGAAGAAAAGAAAAATAGATTTCAAGAAATTAAAGAAATTTGAGGAAAAAAGAAAAAAAAGAGATTTATGGAAAAATTTAATTTTGTGGAATATGAAATTTGAAGAGACTGTATAAAGTTACTATTGATAAGACGATTAGAGATGTAACGATGAAATTTTGAATCAAGAGTATCGAGCTAGTAAATTTTTTTGAGATTTGGGAAATTGTTGCATTTTTGTGAGCTAGCACGTCTTGGATAAATGATATTTTTTTTTAATTTAGACATTGATTGGGATGTCGTGAGATTTCTCCTAGACTATACCAAATTTTTGTTTGTCTAGATTATTGTTGTTCAAATTGCTTGCGGGATTCAGTTCCGATAAACTCTCGTGCCTATGATTTTACCATCTTGACTAATACGCTACTATAATAGTTTTGCAAGCATTGATTTATCGAGCTTGTTCATGACTTATGCTATTGAGCGCGCTCACTAACATATTGTTAATCAGAACCGGTGCATGATGGTCTGATCAACCAAGTGCACTTTGGTTCGCTTTTACCTATTGTTCTACGTAGATGGGACATATTAAAACTTGGCCTCTAGAATCCCATCCACGACTGCCTTGACAATTCTTTTGAGATTATTCGGTCGTCTTTGAACCACGTATTCGTAATATCGTCTCTGAACTTTTTATGCTTCCGCCTTAACCTATTTTGGAAAGACGAAGGCATTTATACTAGAATTTCCTTAGCGTACCTATCACTTATGACCCTTATCATCCAATGTCACCACATCTTCGTCTTAAACTCCTCGCCCTTTCCTCGGCCTACATTTATTATCACCACTCAAGTTAGGAGTGAATCATTCTCGTAATCAACCATACCTATTCCTAAATTTCGAGGATAATTTTTTAAGTTGGGTAGGATGTAAACCCCCTAAATTTCTACTAAGTGTTTTTTTATATATAAATAAATTTGGTATTTATTTTGTACTTCGTATCTACGCGTCGCATACGAGTTCGCATTGTTGTATTTTGCGTAGCGTACGAGAATTGCGTTTCGTATTTGTCGACGAGTGCGAATATGTGCGAGATACATAATCTTGTAAAAATATTTTTATTTTAGAAGTACGGTTTTTATAATAAATATGATTGTTTGAAGTTGTTACCAAAACCTTATTTTTATATAAAAGGATTATTCATTTCGCTATTCAAAAAAATAAATAATAGTAGTTTAAATTTAAGTTTATAAAAAATGTACTATTTTGGGCGTAAGTGACATGAAATCTATTTCATGTTGATTTTCTTTTTCGAAAACAAATTGTAGTTGTTTTCTTTAATATAAAAATACATTTCAAATATTTAAAGTAATTTTTGAAATTTATTATTACCATAAATTGCTACGTCGAAAAAGATATTTTTTATTATTGCTTAATTTAATATTTAACAAAATATATGATTAAATTTGAAAAGATTTTTATTGAAGTATAGATTTCAAAAAGCATTGATTGGTTTTGATCCAACTACTTTTAAACAATTTAAATCAAATATGACATTATTATAGGATTTAAATCCCTAAATTTCTATCCAACTGGGAATTCACCTCCTATATATAGGAGAGGTACTCCTCCAAATTTTTTCCCATCCACATAATACCGTACATCGTGTCTGTGTCATTGCCTTTCCATAATTTTGATTACAATTAATTACGACTCCGCCGTGTCCGACACCCCGGACACGACATCAGCCTCCAACCAGCAAACCCATAGACCACATCCAACTCCACCACGGCAGCCACCGCCTCGTCATCTCCTCCTCCCTGCAGCCTCGACCTCCGCCACCACCTACACCGGTATAAACCAGAACCACATCAACACAACAGCCCCCGTCCTCCGACTCACGCCTCCGCCAAGCACCACCACCCCCGTCACCCTCATCACCGACCCTCCTCCCTGTTCCCTGAACTCGTCAATACCACCACAACCACCAATAGCTGAACCACCAGCCCTGGCCAAACCCGATACCGTAGCGATCGGACCCCTTTCCCGACTCCCTGTCGCCTCGTCCAACTACACACCACCGCCATCGCCACCACAAATCACCATCACCACAAAACACAAGAAACCAAAATCCAGAGTTCTCACCTAAGTCGCCCCACCGCCGACAGGGCCGTCCACGGAGCTGTTGCGGTGAGATCCCTCCCACGTGGTGTCACCGGCGAGGCAACACCCCCACTCTTACCTGTGCTCCTCGCCGTACTCGACGCGCAGTCGCCGCGTCCCGTGCCACGCAACAGCGCGGCGAGCCGTAGCCCCCGCGTCCGGCGAAGCGGTACCGCAGACGAAAATGCGATGCCCGTCGCCGCGCCGACCGCCGCCTCCTCGCTCCACGTCGACGCCCCGCCGTGCACGCCACCGCGCGCAGGACCTCCTCCGACGCCGCGACGCTTTTCCGCCGACCCCTCCGAGCCGCCTCCACCCGGCCGCCGTGCCACCAAGATCCCTCCGTACAGCCTCCAGCTTCCCCCATCCTACTCCGCCGCGCCCCTGCCGTCGGCACCGGTGCCCATCCACCACAGGTGAGTTCCCCTCTCCTCAATTTCTCTCTCACCGAATAGATTGGGATGAGAATGGCTGATTTTAGGGTTTATTATTCTTCTTCTTATTATTAGTTTATTATTCTTCTTATTATATTATTACTTTATTATATAAATGTTGTATTATTATATTATTATTATTATTATTATTATTATTATTATTATTATTATTATTATTATTATTATATTACTGTTATTATTATTATTATTGTTATTAGTATTATTATTATTATTATTATTATTTTAGTAGTTCTATTATATGATTATATTAGTGTTCTATTATGATTTTTGAAGACAACCTATGATTGCATTAGTAGTTCTCCTCTCCCGAGGAGCAGTTCTATTATTATTATGAAATAATAGTTTTTATGTTACTATTTTAGCTGGTATTTACATTATAAGGTATAGTGGTGTTGATTTATAGTCTATAAAATATTATGACTTTATTTTTAGAAGTATTAATATTATATTAATCTATTTTTATTAAATAAATAGATAATATTTTTCTAAAATTTATTAAAATATTTTTGACTAATGTAAGGTTAGCTTTTCTACAATATTTGTATATTTTACAAACTTAAAGTTTACCCTGAGACGATTTCCAAATATTACAAATATTTATTACTTTTAACTACTAGTTTTCTATCTATAAATTAATTTTTACAAAACTATGGTATTTGCTTAAAAACGAGTTTTCATTTTCTAAGTATTGGTCTAAAAACCTATTTTTACTAAAAAGGTTAGTTTCTGGTATTATATATATATTTTCTAAAAATAGGGTACATAACTTTCTATACAAATTCTTCTCGACTACCACCATTAATCGTGACTAAATCATGCTTCCTATTTTCTTGTGAATTCGTACCTTTACTCATTGATCATAGCTATTGGACAACCATGACTTGTCGGATCATCGCACCACTCCAGAAGATACCACAGTTAAGACACCTTGCCTTTACTGTTTAAATTTCTTGCTCAATATCATGCATGCTTTTTCTTATTTTCAGCAAATAAAATGTTGTTCTTTCAAAACTATATATAGATGCAAATTATTATACTTTATGCAATTGGTTTAGAGTTAAGGGACTACCATATGTTTAGAGCATCTCATAAACTGTCACGATGTGCCACGGGTTGTGTGTGAGTTGTGTGTCGCATATAGTTTCGGACTTGCGTACCGACCGTACATCGGTGCGTACAAGCCGTGCGTTAGGATATGACTGATAATAGATTTATGTAGAAGACTTGGCAGTTATTAAAGATTAAACAATATCGTGGAGTCAAAATTATGGGCTACATTTATTTTTACACATATTTTGGGCCGATAGTGACTCGGATGAGCGCTACTTACTGTCCCGGGCCGATGGCCACTCTTTATTACTCTGCTGATCCTACAGCCCCTGCGTAGAACGTTGTCCTCAAAGTGCATATCACATAGAATGCTTAGGAACCTTTACTCGTGCATACTTTTCTGTTGAGCTTTTATTATTCAGTTATTGGTATGATATTATGTGTCTTGTTACGTCCCTCTGAGGACGTGGTAATCCCTCCAGGTGTGTGTTTCGTGGTTTCTTGCATGTGCTCTAGCTAAGGCCATACCTTCCTTCGTGATGATTGCTCTTGGACTCGTCACTTGCTCTCGCTTGCTCAATTTTTCCTTGTATATTTTTCCATATTTAATTTAGTTGGTAGCAGATTTGTCTCCGCCCAACTATTGTGTACATGACAAACTCAAAGTTGCTTTTATATCATTATATATCTTCGTGGATGAGATTTAGTGTCTTGGCTTTCTACATTTACAGCTTATGTATACATACGAGTCGTATATTTACTCGTATGTATATAGCTGGCATGATACGTATCTAGTCCCAAGTATTTTGGGACTGGGACGTTACACCGGGGGCAGTCTAAAACAGGCTTGTCGGAAACGTTCGATGAATGCTCGAACCGTCTCCTTCTCCTTCTGACGCACCTCTATCAGGGACGCCATTGTCATGTCTTTTCCTCCGTCGTAGAAACGATCGAGGAAGAGACGCGTCAAGTCATCGAAGGAGATATGGAGTTGTCGGGGAGACTGCAGTACCACTCGTAAGCCACTCCTTTCAGTGCCCCGACAAACAAGCTAGTGAGTAGCGCATTTTCCTTCGGGAGATGTCCCGTTCGAGACTGGAAGTACATCAGATAACGGCGTGGAAAGTCCTTCCCGTCGTATGGCATCAATGTTTGCGGTTTATACTTGGGAGGATAAACCACTTTGTTCCGTTCGAGGGGGTATGGTTGTGGGATCTCCATCTTCTGGCGCTCCTCCTGTCTGTTCTTAGACTCGAAGCACTCACGTAAGTCCCTGATCATCTCCACCACGTCTTTTGTGAAGCTGGGAGTCGGAGAAGGTGGTACAGTCTGGAGCTGTACATTCGAAGGTTCCGACACACGCGGTGCTTCGCGGCAATCGGTATTCAAGGATGCCCGTTGAAGGGGCACACTTGATTTCCCGTTGACTCCTAGGTCAGGATTAGTGGAAGGTGCTCTGGCCAAAGCTGACCGTATCTCGAACACTGCTTGAGTCAATGTCTGCATGGAGGCAGAGAGGGTTTTGAGTCCTCCCTCCAAGGTATCCATGCGCTGAATGAGGTCTGCTGGCAGCGCATCTGACTCCGCATCACCACCTTCCGTCACGTATACTGTCATGACGTGACTGGAAGTGGATGGATCGGTTGAAGCTTCGCTTTCGGCCTCGCTCTCTTGTAGAAGAGGAACTTCCCCCGGAGCTTCGTATTGGCTTCCCCCAGCTATGTTCTGGAGGATGTCTTCGTCTTCGGGTTGAAGATCCACAGGGGCTTGACTACCCCCAGCTATGTTCGGGAGGCTAACTTCGTCTTCGAGATGAAGATCCACAGGGGCTTGACTACCCCCAGCTTCTTCTGAGATCTTCTTTCGCCCCCGAGTGTCCTCAAACACTCCTGAGGATGGGACGATCGTCTTGGTCTTCCACGGCTGGCTCTTGGATGAGGACGAGGTCGAGGAGTTGCTAGTCGCCTTTCGAATTGATGGAGAGTTAGAGACTACATTGCAAGAAGCAACCTTTAGTTCTGGCTCCTCTTCAGTTGACACCTTCTTCCCGAGGCGATGTTGGAGGGGCGTTGACGATTGCAGCCGCTGGAACACGGACTGGCTTGGTGGGACTGCTGTCTTGCAACAACAGTTGATGGTGACTACAGCACAGGTGTGCCCTGTGAGGGCGTATTGTGCTTGTCAGTCGACTCTCCTGATCGGCATTTATGAGTGATCACGTTACGCAAATCGTTGGAGGAGAGTTCCACCTTCACACCCCCATCAGGCGCATGTCAAGGCCAAGCGCCGGGGTGGTCAAGTGAATGCTGCACCCCCTGATCTGACGCAAAAGATGCGCCCAGATCAATAGTGGGGGAGTAACATTTAGAGTGACTTGAACCAGCCTCAGACGCACAACCAATGTAGGCGCGGGGGTTCAAGACCACTGAGTTTGTCTTGCACGACTTGGTTGCGAACGCAGCAGATGCGCCCAAGTGTGACAAGGACTTTGAAGGTTGGCCCGTTCGCGGCACAGAAGCACCCGAGTCAACCCTGTACAGTTTACCATTGGCAGTGCGCATGATTGTGAGCGCATGCCTCTGGCTCACTGCTGGCATAGCACATTCGAGGCGCATGGTCCGTGCTGCCTTAGACTTCTTCGTACCAGCCTGCTGGGACGCATAGTACTCAGAGTCCAAATTATCCTCGCCACGACAGAGAGTGAGTCTGTCAAAGACAGATGCCTTCTGTGGCGCATCAGAGTTAATGTGCAGGGCGTTAGCTGTGCCCCTGCTCCGTCGACGCATCTTTCTTGTCTGAGAAGAAGAAGGTTAGGGAATGTGGTCGGCCCCACGCTTCCCCGAGGGATGTGCTGCACCCGCAGGCGCATCTTGGCTGCTGAGGACGTCAGCGGGAAGGGTAGGTTGCATCGGCGCATCCCCTTCAGTGGTGGTGCCAGGGGCCTCGACCTTGCGCACCCAGGCTTGGCGAGTCTTCTTCGGCTTCGGCAGCCGCTTCGAAGAACTTGCACTGCCTTCAGAGATGAACTCCTCATATGCCTGTTGATTGAGACGTACGACCAACGTCTTATGGGAGGAGCCCACCTTCACGTCGTCAGATTGTGACACAGCTTTCTCAGCGGAGGAGAAAGAGGTCCCCAATCGAGTCGCCAGCTTGTTTGCCATTAAAATCTTTTGATTGCAATTTCAACTACAAACATAACAGTGTTACAATGTAGGACTTAGATGTAGTCCTAGGAGTACACTTTTGTTTATCTGGGTCCCTGTGTCGATGGAGCGAGTGGTAATACGTTGACTCCGTTGACGATCTGACGACGGTTTTCGGTTCTCTGAAGGTCTGAGTTGCTCTGGGTGCTGGAGCTTGCGGAGAGGAAGAAGACGTTGAGTGTCTTCGTATATGTTTGTCCCTCTGTGTGTGTGTGTGTGTCCGGAAGAAGGAGATGATCCCTCTATTTATAAGCAGCATGTTGGGCTGCTCATACGCGCATATGTAGGATGCGCCTATATGTGGGGACGCCACGTGGTTGAAGCTGTGGGAGGCGTATGGATGATGCACCATCATTTGTTGGTTGAATCCTTCATACTGTATTTGTGGGCTGGCACGTAGCAGGGGAGATGATCTTTCAGTTGCTGAGATCTTGGGTGATTAGCACCCCTTCATAGGCTAAATTGAGTCAAAGGACACGTGGCGCATGTCCGTAGCTCAAAGAACTCAGATTTGGTGGAGGGTAATCTGATAGGATGCGCCTGGGATTGGGCGCATGAGAAGACTTTGGCTCGCAACCTTCAGGAGTTACGAACCAGTCTGGACCCACGATTTTTGAGGCGCATGCGAGGCTTTAGTAGCGACTTGACCTCTGTCTTTAGGGATCAGAGGAAGGTCCGAGGCGCATGGCTCTTGAAGCGCATGCAGAGGTTTGGGCGCATAGCTGCATAGGCGCATGCGAATGGTTGGGCGGCCACGTGGCTTGTAACCGTCAGAAGAGAGTAATGATGACGCTGACGTCAGCGGCGCTTCATTTTCTATAAAAGTTGTTACTGCTCTGTCATCGAGGCATGGCTGCTGTCGTGTCAGACTTCAGCATTTAATGTTCTTTGATGGGTGATGGGCTTTGAGTGGGTGCATTGATCTGCGTTCTACTAGGCGCATGGGGACGCGTGGGACGCGTCCTTATAAGGCGGTTGGTGCTGATGGGAGCATCTGTATGATGCACGGTCTGACCGGCGCATCCGTTTGTATGACGCATCTTCATTGGTCCGACTGTTGCGTTCTTCGAGTGCTTTAAATAGCCGTTTTGACTTGGCCGAATTCGAAGGGTCAGGTTCATCACCATAAATGCAAATTTATTGCACAGGATTCGGAGAGCCCGCCACTTGGCGCATGGGTTTGATTTGCCCGACCTATAAATAGCAGCAAAGAGAGAGTTTGATTCTCGTTCTCTCACGTCTTCCCGAATGAACTTATTTGCTCGAGTACATTCTGTTGACAAGATGCTCACGAGGGTGAAAATGCGACGAGTTGTCTTCGTTCATGCACTTGAAGGTGACTGTTACATCCAAAAGTCGGGGTTGCCGGCTTCTGAGGCAGACGGAAGGTACTTATTGCATCCAAAGATCGGGATGCCCGGGCCCCGTCTCCGATATGCCGAAAGAGCCACAGATCGGAATTGCGGAGCTCTCCACTTCCTTGGGCTTTGGAGAGATCTTCCTCCAGCTAGAGTGGGGTTAGCTGCCTGTCATGACCCGCACCCGCTTTTCGGATGCGAGAGCGTGAGCAAGCCAGCTACGTATCGAACGGACTCCAGCCCGACTCGAATACGTAAACGCTGTCACGGCTATGGTAAACTGCCAAATCCTGGCAAATAAATCTATATCTCAATCCACAATAAGAATAATAAATAAGAATAAACAAGTATGGGTCGTGATCTGCAGCCCACTAGCATATATGTCCGATAAGACTCTAAAGATAATAACAAGAGTCTAAACTGAATCAGAAACATGATAAAGTAAGAAAGCACGTAATAATGATACCTGAATCCCACAAGCAATAGTATCACATTTGGACCCCCACTAGTGTCATAAACAGCCGCCATCCGGAGCTGCTAACTAACTTCCCGTAATAACTAACCTGAAGAGATCATCAGGTCCTCAGGAGACATAGCAAGATACATAAAAATATGCCTAT
The DNA here is from genome assembly GCA_029216955.1 of Iris pallida. Lineage (NCBI taxonomy): Eukaryota > Viridiplantae > Streptophyta > Magnoliopsida > Asparagales > Iridaceae > Iris > Iris pallida. The sequence goes on from JANAVB010037420.1 coordinate 11,513,040, forward strand.
CTAGCAGTTTATCATACAATAAAGAAAATACAGAAGATAAACAGGAAAGGACCAATCAGCACGAAAACACGACTATACACGACTGAAAGAACCACTACGCCTAAACGAACTGCTGAAGAAGAACAAAAGAACACGATATCACGATGTCAATGGATAACCAAATCGAATACTCAAACCCTCGTCCCTAGTGTGGACTCGCAAGTTTGAACAACTACTAACCCTCGCCCCTAGTGTGGACTCGCATGCTAGCATCACCCTCGTCCCTAGTGTGGACTCGCAGGTGTGAACCATATACTACTAACCCTTGCCCCTAATGTGGACTCGCAGGCTAGCATCACCCTCGTCTCTAGTGTGGACTCGCAGGTGTGGACCAATAACTACTAACCCTCGTCCCTAGTATGGACTCGCAGGCTAGCTTAACTACTAACCCTCGTCCCTAATGTGGACTCGCAGGTTAGTTTAACTACTAACCCTCGTCCCTAATGTGGACTCGCAGGTTAGCTTAACTACTAACCCTCGTCCCTAATATGGACTCGCAGGTTAGCTTAACTACTAACCCTCGTCCCTAATGTGGACTCGCAGGCTAGCATCAAGACTTCAAGACAAGGAGGTAAAGCAGTTCCGATATGACGTATTCATCCTATGACACGATGCGACTCAGTCCAAGTACAAAAGATGACACGACACGACCAATCACGATACACGAGAAAACCAATCCAATATGAACTACAAAATTAACTATGAACAAGAACTATATATACGTATATCCAATTTAAACTACAAAGCTAATTATAAACAAGACTTTATATATACTAGCAGGCATGATATACAAATCACCTATAAATAATCAACTAGTAAAACTGTATAATAATATAAATATGCATGTAAATAAACTGTAGAGGAAGGCAAGGTATCTTGCCTGGAGGTTGCACGCAGATCCAACAAAAATACAGTCAACTGCCAAGCCATGAAGTCCAAGTCCTTACAACTGTCTCCGAAAGCTGAAACAGACATTGCCAACATTCTCAGAATAGTCAAATTAGCTAGGATTGTCTGTCCTTAAGTCCAATTCTGGACACAGGGGCAAAACGGTAATTTCGAACAAAAATGGTGTCCGCCGTTGGACCCACTTTGCACCGAAAATCGTGCCAGAGTCAATGGTCTCTAAAGTTATCAAACTACATGTCTACGGATTCGTTTTGATGATACGAACCCAACGGTATGTCCAATTTTAGATTCCGGTGGGCTGTGCACAAAATTGCCCGTTGAATCGGATCGTGGGGCCCGCGAAACGGCGATCCGATCAACTGTCTCAGAATCGGACCAAACTTGACATACAGGACCAGAAAAGCGATACGGTCCTGATGGCACAAGTTTCGTCTCGATCTGACGAGCGTGCACTAAGTAATTGAGAAACTTGCACAGAGGCCGATACGGTGAATTTCGACGGATACGTATCAAATTCGTCGCGCACACGCGACCAATTTGAATTCCGTCAAAGCCCACACGTCCACGAAGCCGTTATGCACCTTTCGATGCTTTCGGTTCGCGGCCACGTCGTCCGGAATGGCGGGACGCACGTTGGCTCGGAAGAATTTATTGGATTTTCAGTTTTCGAAAACGAGTTTTTCCAGGATTTTGGAATCAAATATCTCTCTATATATTAGATGAAAATAAATCTACAAGAAGGATCCTCATCTTATATATGTTGTCTTCAATTCTATTTAAATGGTTCTCGAAATTGTTCGAGGATCCGATAGAAATTGGCCTTCCAAATCGAGGATCTAGGACTGAATAACGTTCTGTTTTGGCAGGTTTTCACCGATCTTCGGGCTCATTTTTCGATGCACATGACGCAAAACAAATCTAAGTATTTAAAGGGAATCGGAGTGGGTTATGTCGAGATTGTACCTGAAGAAACGGTTCTCAAAATGGTCGAGCGATCCCACGGGAAAATATCGCAAAAACAGCCCGATGCATAGCTGCTACTGCTGCTTTGCCCTGCTCTAGCCGTGGCTTCTGCCGGCCTGCCGCCTCTGGCCAGCGGCCGGCCGCCACGACGGTGGCGCGGAGGACGCACGCGCGCGCGCGGGGATGGGGGCGCGTCGAAGTTTTTAGGGTTTGGGGTTTTCGTTTTGTATGAGGGATCCTGTTATATGCATATATACGGTTTGGTGGAAACAGATAGCAGTGCTCTCGGGCTCGCCTGCTGGCCGTTCAGGCTGTGGGTTCAGCTGCTCCGTTATGGGCCGACTGGGCTGTAAGTCTAAAGGCTGGGCTTGGGGGTTAGGCTGGCTGCTACTGCATAATGCAAGAATACAAAAAAAACATTGTTCCAGCTATCATCAATAATATTACAAATTGGCACTTGACATTTTCACCAAAACTTCTTTTACTCATTCTTTGTTTTTTCTATTTTGACCGAAATATATATATATATATATCTATATATATATACCATAAACTTCAAAATCAATTTACCATTATAACACTATATATCCATATAGTTAATATATTAAGCATATGTGTACATAGATAAATTCAATTGACAAATAATAAGAACCACCAAAATATACTTAATAGTAATAAATGTGTTTATTTTAATTACCACATAATAACTTTATCAATAATAAAATAATAAGAATAATTCAATGATTGTCTTAGTGCATATGCTACATGCCCATATCAGGATACAAAAATTGTACAAAACTCTGTAAAACATTATTAAATAATAATAATACCAATTAGCACAAATAGCAATAACCAATTAATAGGAGGAGTACTGGTGACACAATATTCTCACTCTATTCGGGTCCACATAAAAATGGTGCTAGCAATCTAGAAATAACATTATAAAATATTAATGCCATTTACATATAGTCATATAACCATTATTAACAGAACATCATTTTGTAGAACATCAAGTTAACATACGAATTGCACCCAAAATATGTCGATATGGACATCTCTGGGCGTACCACCTCACTATATGGGCTTAGGCTCAGTTCAGATCCAGTCCGGACTAAAATGGTATAACCGGTTTCTGCAAAGTCAATAAATCTAATAATAATTAATTAAACTATTTCTAATGGTCTTGCTATAACTTGGCCTGATTTTCCTAGTTAGGACACACCGATGGCTTGGCACTCCTCTACCATGGCTAAACACTAGTCAAAACATGCTACTGCACTACTCGTGCCATGATTTCTAGTTGTCTTGTATTTCAAAACTCAGCTATGGCTAAAGTCTTCTACCGTAATAACTAACTAAATAATTATTTATAAAAAATAAATTCTAAAATCACTATTTAAATCAAATAAATAATAAAAAAAAAATTTAAAAAAATTTCGGGAAGGGAGGCTACACTGCCCACTCTGGTTATGCTCAAAGCTGCTCCTTTAGCCGCAGCACTTGATCGGGCCGAAGTGGAGCGCATATGCCGAGACTTCATGATGCGCCTAACTGAGACGCTGAAATAGATACGCCTAACTGAGACGCTGAAGAGACACGCCTGACTGAGACGATGAAGTGATGCGCCTGGCAGGAGGCGCATGGCAGTTTGCTGCGCCTGGTTGTAGTCTTAGGATCTTTTCTTTTTGTAGAAATTCTCCTTTGTAAAGCCTTTTTAGACATGTAATAGACTTTTATATGAAATAAAAATCTTCTTTTGATAATTTATACTTTTTGCTGTTCTTTGCTGTACCAAGTACTTCGATAGAGCTCCCTGGCGCATGTAGTGTTAAGCGCATAGGAATTCTGGCCTATAGATGCGTCTGAAATTCCATGCTTCTACATGAACTACGAACGATCTTTGCGATCTCTGTTGAAGATGAGAGCAATGGAATTCAGATCTCCCATGAAGAAGAAGACGAAAATCGCAATCCAAATATGAGTTTGTGCGAAGGGTAGTTATGGTATTATAAAGATGGCAATTTTGTAAATACAGAACATCTAAAGAGAATCTTGGAATATTTAACGTGGAAATATATAATTATGGGCATTTCATAAAATCCATCCTGCGGGTGGGTTTTTCGTACAAACTCATTCAGAATTGGGTTTCTCTGCAATTTTCAGTTTATTTTTTACTAGGTAATACCCGTGCGATGCCCCGTTTTTTAAAATTACTTCATGTACAATTATTAATGATAATTAAATTTTGTCACTCTCCATACTTATTATTTAATTTTCTATTCTTCCAATTTAGATTAATGATACTAACATTAATATTATGAAAAAGATTTTATTAACATTATTAACACCAAAAATTTGAATTTAAAAGAAAGAAATAACAAATTTAAAATAATGAGTAACTTTCAAAAACCGGCAATGTAATTTCCTCAAATAGATTTCTTTTTAAAACATAATCTCCTCAAAAAGAAATGAAGTAAAACAAATACAAGTATATGTTTTGCATAGTAATTAAAAATAACAAATAACAAATTAAAAATTAAGACATAAAAATAACAAATAAAAAATTTAAAAAAATAAAAAATAAAATAAAAACTAAATTAAAATTAAAAATTTAAATGTAAAAACTAGAATAAATTAAAAACTAAAAATAATAAAAACTAAAAATTCAAAATTCAAAATTTAAAATTTAAATTCAAAAGCAAAAAGTAAAAAACTAAAACTAAAAACTAAAATTAAAAATTAAAAATTAAAACTAAAAAATTAAATTTAAATTTAAAATTTAAAAACAAAATTCAAACTAAAAATTTAAATAGTATTAAATATTAAATATTAAAATTGAAATAATATTAAATATTAAAAATAAAATATAAAAAATAAAAATATGAAATAAGAAATAAGAAATAAGAAATAAGAAATAAGAAATAAGAAATAAGAAATAAGAAATAAGAAATAAGAAATAAAAGAAAAAAGATAAAAATAAAAAATAAAAAATTTTAAAAATAAAATTATAAATTAAAAACTAAAATTAATAAAAAAATTAAGAATAAAAATAAAAGGAAAAGGTATGTAGGTCTTTTTCTTGGGTTTCATAATTATCTTATATGAGGGTCAGGGCTTGAAGCAGGGTAGTTGAATAGGAATTCAGCTAATAAGCTTGAGTTCAGATAGTCAGGTGAGAATCTAATCCTTTTTGCGTTCTCGATGGAATTGGTCTTCTTTGCACCTTAGTACAAGTAAAGCTCTGACTACAAGAATGCAAATGCATTGGATGCAAACTCATCACTTAAATCCCCAGATATGTCAATCTCACTTCAGAGAAAGTCTGATGTGCTATTTGACTGATCCTTAAGACTAGGATTTCGGATTCTCTTAGAACAAGGGCGCCCAATGAGCCAGAAAGAAGAGGATGCGCGCACTAGCTAGAAAGCCCCTTTCAGCACCCCTTTATCAAATAGTCCTAATGTCAGGCTTTTGTAAGTTCCTTTCGGGCTATGATCTCATGAACCTGTGTCCTCGTCGAGAGAAGACTTTGAAAGGGGTGATTTTCGATAAGCCTTTGTTTAAGCCTTATTTTGAGGTCCCCCGGGAAATGAGTTTGATTGCAAGGTCGTATAAAGAAAGGATTAGCGGCTAGCCGGAGCTATTAAGTCAATCGGTAATCGTTTTAAGCATCTTCGTCTTTCTCACATCAATCAGTCTGAGACTTCCTTTGAGAATCAGATTCGGTTGTGTTTTCCTACTTGTTGCTGTACTGGTCATAGTCTGCTTCCGCTTGCTTCTTCGCTTTCTCGCAACTCAACGGATTGAATCAAATCAAATAAGGAAGTTCTTCATGAAATATAAGACAAGGAAATGAGAGAGAATCTAATCGTTCGATGCATTAGATTATGTATGTTTACGTATTATGTATGTTTACGTATTCCTATCGAATCAATAGAAGCAATGATCATCTACCTCATCCAAAGAATACAACTAGTGGAATATGCTCTAATTCCTAAACATTTGACTCCATCTTACTAGTGAAATGAAATTCTTTCCTTCAAAAAAAGAAAGATGATTGTGGATTGTGAAGAAAAAATAAAGGGATGCAGATAAATAGAAGGATGATAAAAAGATAGAACACTAATATAAAAAAGATATATGATTCCAATATGTATGGTCTATGAATCACCTCATAAAAGACAGTGTGATAAAGCATTCATCTTTATATATATAAAGAGCCTCGGGTTAATATAAACTGAAGCTTATCCCTTGACCCTTTCTATGTCAAAGCAAAGCCTTGATCATGCTTTCCTTCACTTTCCATACAATTTGTATCGAACCTTCTTTATACGAATAAAGAACTGAACTTCGTGTCGAAGAGAAAGAAAAAGAACTTTGGCTTCCTCCTATTCCGGATATATACTTTCAGTTTCGCATTTTCGTTGCATCCCTAACTTTAGTGAGTGAACGTGAACGACCACTGCTTTCCTTTGTGTTACATGAAATGAGGGGCCCCTCTCACTTAAAGGCAGCCTCCTAACCCGTGGAACCCGCTTGCCCGGTGGATGAGAAAGCGTACTTCGCCCTCAAAACCTGATCTGTATGGAGCAGGAAAGAGAAAAGGGTAAGTCAAAGAGAGTCAACCAACCCAAATATGACCTACTGCTGTCCCTTCACTTCTTCTTAAGTGTGAGCCGCAGATCGGGAAAGGAAGCATTCAGTGATGCCAGAGACTTTGGGCTTGGCTTGGAATGTGGAATGACTGCACTTGAAAGGCGTTGGTTGAGTGACTGCACTTGCCCCTTTGACTGCTGCCAAATGAGGAGCTACTGAAATTACCTGATTGAGTTAAGGTCCAGCATAGGTAGTCATCAGTGGTAGTGAGGGATATGGATTTTAAGATAGTTGATGCTTGAGTAGGAAGCCTGGTCAATAGAGGTGCCAATAGAGATTGATCAACCAGGGCTTCAGCAATGGTCATATCCAGGTTATCTTGTGGACTGGGTTGTAGTTCCTCCCCACTCCAGTTATATTTCCATAGCAGTAAGTTGCCTTTGCCTATTATCCATCTTGAGTGTAGCTTGATTATAGGTAATAGAGGCTTCATGGCTCTCCAACAGTGAGAGCTAGTAGCATGACTTCTAGTGGATGGTAGAGATAGATTTCCATATTTGGACAACATGAAGTTTGCCCAAAGATCTTTCTTTTAAAAGATGATCCAACAAAGTTTTTCCTGCAGAGCAGTCATAGTGTGAGATAAGGATTTGATGCCCAGTCCTCCTTCCTCAGTAGGGGAGCACATCCTCTTCCCGCTTTTGCCAGCATGAAAGCAAGCACAAACTGGTATCAAGAAGTCAACTGAATGACCAAAGCATCAATTGCTTCCACGTGTTTTGTTGCCTTCTTCGACCGACAGACAAGGTCTTCTTCTCTTCATGTATGTGGGTTGCCTGTCCTGTCCCGAATGGACGAATAGGAACAAGCTGAATAAAGGCGGAGATATCCGCAATATCCCTCTCAGGTACAGATTTGGCGACGAAACCTCCGTAATATCCCTCTCGAGTACAGATTTTATCATCGGTGCCTTTGGAGCTCCCGACGGATTTCGTACCAAAACTCCCCGCTCAAAGCCTACTAACCTAGGAGTTACCATAGCACCCAATCACAGCCTTCTTGTACCCGACATAAAGTTGTTCCCGTTGTTTCCCAGCTCAGTAATTAGAGCCTGCATTTGGGTCGTTTTCGGTAAAAACGCAAGGACAACTCAAACCATTGGATGTTCTGTGATCATTATACGGAAAAAAGGAAGTGCTTTCATAGTAAGGATGGATAGTTTAACAAAGTAAGTAGAGCGAGACTCATGGGAGGGTAGTACGGACAGTGAAACATTGGTACTTAGGGGAACAAGCGATTCCCGAGCGGAGCGAGAGCAATCGCGTAGCCGATCTGGTACCGAAGGGACCAAAGGAGGGGCCTACGAGACAGTCAGTCGCCTCCTAGCAAGGTCTTCCTCCCGGCACAGTCACCTTCACTTCAATCATCGAAACTAGATCGAACTCGTCACTGACAACAAGAACGCCTTTCTTTATCACCGGAGGAAAGAGATCATATCCCCTACGGCCTTTGCTATCGCTTTCAACTTCAATACTTCCCATACCATCTTCAAAGCGACTTTCTCAACAAGCTCTAGCTCTAGGGCTTTCTAGGTCTTCATCTTTGGATGAACTCTGTTCCTTATCATACGAGGCACCCAAATTCGAATTCCCATCCCCATCTGAACCCGATGAGAAATCAGTCTCAGTCGAACCAAACTCTCGAACCCGTACAGAAGTTGAGGGCTCATAACGCCTTATGATGAAATCGGTGTTCAAAAAAGGTTTAGCTATAAAGAAGGCGGTTCAAGAGAGTTCTAACGTGGGGCGACAAATGGCATGCACGGGGGTTTCGTCAAACTTGATGAAAATACATTCTCTTTCATAGGGCAAATCCACTTTTCATCAAAAAAACACGGGTTTCGTCAAACTTGATGGATTTCGATGTCCGTCCATTAGGGCAAATCCACTTTTCATCAAAAAACACGGGTTTCGTCAAACTTGATGGATTTCGGCCGGTCGCTTAGAGGGAAAATCCACTTTTCATCAAAAACACGGGTTTCTAGAAAGTGGACGGATTTCGGCCTGTCAATACGAGGGCAGCGCCGATGTTAATAAAAAAACACGGGTTTCTACAAATCGATCTTACGAACCGAGCAGGTACACCAGACAGAAAATCCAATCATGGCGCAAAGCACTCAAACTAAGCTCATGTCCCTCCCAGTACGAGTATATGATTGCTTCTTCCAAGCTAACAGACTTGACTCGTGAGGTATTTCGGTTAATATCTGTTAATCTCGGCTTCCTATATGGCAAGTACAGTTCGGCATAAGAATGGAAGGAATAGCATAGCACCCCGTACTCTGCTCCCTAGAGGCTAACGAACCTTCTATGACTGGAAGCTCACTAAGGAAGGAATGCAAGTTCAAACTCGTGAGACCCACGGGGCAATAATCGTTAGATTGTGCAGTTATAGGAAGCCAGATCGGTGTAGTTATTAAGCGTTAGATTTAGTTCAAGGGCGCAAGATCGTGAGGAGAACAAAGTGAGGCGACCGTGCCAGGAGCTAATAGAAGGAAGGATAGATTGTTGTAAAGGTAGCAAGATTTTATTCGAAATCGCGATAGATTGTTGAGTGAGGCGACCGATAGGGAGTAGGCGACCGGAGGGAGGTGAGGTGGGTGCCGTCCAGTCAAACAAATAAAGAGGCGACCGTTAGGTTGCCCACTCCGCGGTGAGGTGATGCGACCGTGCCGAGAGGAAAAGCGTGGCATGATTGAGCTGTCTTGGTTGGACTATTGGTTAACAACTGGAATGGTCGAGTTAAGGTGCCTACGCTTGTGCTCGTGCAAGAGTAGGGATGTAGTATAGTAGTTCCGATCGCTAGTTGAATCAAGAAGGAATGGCTTAGCAGACCTCATAGTTAATGCCCTAGTTGAAGTCGGTCAATCGTAGCCGGTGAACTCGACGACGCCGGGAAAGGACTACTTTTAGTGTACCAGCGAACCCACGGGGCGGTGCTTGCCTCAGTGGTAAGGACATCCTCCCCTGTCTCCTCGAGTGCATAGTCAAATGCCTTTCTCTCTATTACGTGAGATTATGAGTCGGCTTGGTTCACTTTCTTTCTTTGCATGTCATCTACATATGCCAAGGATCAAGGCTGGAACTACTGAGCTGACTAAACCTCAATCTCTGACCGTAAGGCTACCTGACTTCATGCTATGAGACTGGTTCGAGAGAAGGTAGCTATCCTACCAACTGGGACTCCTACCGCGTGTTGAGGAAAGACGAACCGTCAGGTGGAAGAGGATATCCTTTCCTCAATCCTCAGTGAAAGAGGATAGAAAGAAGTCACTCCTATGGGTTCGCTTCCTGATTCGAGCTCTAGGGTGGCTCATGGGACGAGACGGAAATCCATTCGATTCGATCTGCCCATATGGGCTTTCCAAAACTTCGATCAGACGATTCCCTATAGGGTTTTTCCCATTCATCAAGTCATTTCAGTCAATCAAGCTTAGACGAAAGCGGGACATTGGAAGAGAGTGGGACCTAGCTGCCTCCATAGCTGGTTACGCGGAGTGGTTCGCACGGACCCTTCCTAAACTTGGTCAAAAATGAAGAATCTCATTCCACTGGGGAACTCATTATCGATTCACTACACACCAACAAAATCGGAAACATCTCAATCCACGGTCGCCACCCCGTGGGTTTGCTTGCCTTCGGTTCGACTACTACGACCTTGCAATTAAGCTTTTGGATGGCCATAGCAAGTGAGGGGTACGTTTAGCTTGATCACCTCTCCCCCTACCTCTCCTTTGCTTCTCATGTTTCCGCTATACAAATTAACAAAAAATAAACATAAATTAAATTAAATTAAATAAATAAGTAAGTAAATAAATATAAGTAAATAAATAAATAAATAATAATGAATAATAAATAAATAAATTGAAATTATAAAATAAAAATAAGAATAAAAAATAAAATAAAAAATAAAAATAAAAATAAAAATAAAAAATAAAAATAAAAATAAAAAATAAAAAATAAAAAATAAAAAATAAAAAATAAAAAATAAAAAATAAAAATAAAAAATAAAAATAAAAAATAAAAAATAAAAATAAAAAATAAAAAATAAAAAATAAAAAATAAAAATAAAAATAAAAAATAAAAAATAAAAAATAAAAATAAAAAATAAAAATAAAAATAAAAATAAAATAAAAATAAAAAATAAAAAATAAAAAATAAAAATAAAAAATAAAAATAAAAAGTAAAAAGTAAAAAGTAAAAAGTAAAAATAAAAAATAAAAAATAAAAAATAAAAAATAAAAAAATAAAAAATAAAAAGTAAAAAGTAAAAAGTAAAAAGTAAAAAGTAAAAAGTAAAAATTAAAAATTAAAAATTAAAAATTAAAAAGTAAAAATTAAAAAGTAAAAATTTAAAAATTAAAAATTAAAAATTAAAAATTAAAAAAATAAAAAATAAAAAATAAAAAATAAAAAATAAAAAATAAAAAAATAAAAAATAAAAAATAAAAATAAAAAATAAAAAATAAAAAATAAAAAATAAAAAATAAAAAATAAAAAATAAAAAATAAAAAATAAAAATAAAAAATAAAAAATAAAAAATAAAAAATAAAAAATAAAATGTAAAATATAAAATATAAAATATAAAAAAAATGAAAAATAAAATAAAAAGTTTTTTTTTTTAGTAGATGCAATCTAGAAAAAAAAAAAAACCGAGAGATCATAATCATAACTCTTGTCTTTGGAAAAGAAAACAAAAAATAATATTTAAATAGCTGGGTTTTTTTTCAATAGATATCGAAAATCAAGATTGGTATTTAGAATAACTTATCAAACATTGTTGCTCGTTGCGTCTTTCCAATATGATATCTATTTCTTTTATCAAAGCTTCGATCAGACGATTCCTTAGGGTTTTAAACCCCTTTAACACATTGTGCTCGAATTCATCTTTCCAATGATATAAAATAAACAGAAAATTACCTTCGTAGCACTAAACTTTGATGATATTAGAAGAGGGGTACCAAGTTTTACAAAATTATAAAATGAAATACATATCGCCATATCTATGACGATCTTTGTGTTTTTGCACACATATCGCCAATCTACAACGATATAGGCCGTGTACATACAAGTCGCCAGTAGTAATGGCGATTTAGCATTCAACTCGCCATAGGCGAATTGTGTGTTAATAAAACACAGGCGATCCATGTGCATACTTATCTCGCCATTGGCTATGGCGACATGGGTGCAAAACACTTATATCGCAATAGCATACGATGAGATGTGTGCAAAACACATACATTACCATAAGCTATGGTCATGTGTGTATATATGCATTTTGAAAAACTTGTACCCCACTACTACTCCTCTTTAATATCATAAAACTATAGTATCTTGTACTTAATTTTGTTGGGAAAAAACACCACCAACCAAACAAACTTTTTTAGAACTCTAAATAAAGAGTTCAAAACCTTTATAGAACACATTAAATCCAAAACCTACATTTCAAAAACTAGTTTGTAGAACTCTAAAAAAAACATCAAAAGCACATTTAATTACTTGAGAAAACACTAAAAATGAGTCTTCAAAGCCCCTTTTAACACATCATCTTCTTGAACATGATGAAAACCATAACATCAAGAACTGTTCAGATTTCTTTTCTTTTATAAATACAAGAAGTTTTTACACATTCATCCCTCAAGTATAATATAAACACTTAAAATCAAGAATCTATGTTCAAAAACTAATATAATTTTAGTCAAAGTAAATAAGGAAACCACACCATGCACATCAGTCTTGAGCACGCAATACAAAATAATCTACAGGAAACCTATTTTCTATGGAAATGGAGCATACTGAATGAAGAAGAAAAAAAACACATAAAACAATGGAAGAAGAAGAAGAAGATGCTTACAGTAGTCCTATAATCTTTCTCCTTCAGCAACAAGTTTTCGTCAGGTTGCGCTGTGCGTACACAAATATATAGAGTTTTGGTTGAAACTTTGGGAAAATAAAATAAAGAAAGAAACAAAGAGCTCGGTTCTATTTATATTCAAATGGGATAAGTATGGTCAACTCATTCATGTTTTTTTCCTAATCGATAAAAGTAGATAAATAGTAAAGAAAAAAATGCACCAGAGAGATGTGATGGGGACTTACATTGTGTTTTGTTTGCGTTGCATGATTAACCCTTTAAATAAGTGCTTAATTTGTGATTTCCAAGTCAAATAGATTGATGTAAGACTGTTAAAACTGAATTTAGTAAGAATTTTAAGGTACTTTTAGGACAATGTTGACATTTTTGTTTATGTAGTTTTGTGCTTTTTTTTTTTTGCGATTCCCGACATCATGAACATTACTTCGTACACGTTATGTTGTATGTCGTCCGGTCCACTGCCTCCACACACACACGCTTTCCTTGCGGTTCGATTTCGTGATCAGTCAAGTAGGTTATACCTCTCCTCGTTGACCACAAGAGTCAGCTGAGTTCGATTTGTGCATATTTATAATTGTCAAAACATTCGTAGTTTTGTTGCACTTATGATTGTTATAATTTTAGCAATATTAACTTCTTTTTTACATATCTGCCAAATTTGCACAATCTACCATAAGTTGTAATGCCCTTTAATAAAAATTTTAGTGCTTTTAACATTGTCCTATTTTTAAGATGAAAATATTTGAATTATAGTTATTAAATTATAGTTTTTTTTCCTCTTCAAATATAGATACCTAAACTACATTAAAAAATGTAAAACAATTAAAAAAATTAAGTTTTTTTTCTTCTAGAGATTTAAAAGGTGATCTTTTGTGCAGAAAAATAATTTAGTCTCTTTCTTGAATATTAGCTCGAATTATACATTGGCATCATATACCTGAATATAGAGGCAACATTTTGTACTCGACAAATGCTATTGTTTATGTAGAATTTCTTTGAACACCAATATTCTTAGCCGAAAAATAAAAGCATGACAAAATAATTATGAAAAATAAGACACATGACCCTCACATATACATTTTTATCATTTTCCATGAAACAATACCAATAGAATCTAGTTTAGACATTATTTAAACTAAAATGCAAATATTATATATCAAATTAACCCCCCAAAAAAAAGTTCGATCAGCAAAACGGCAACTACTATATTTTTTATGCACCATTTGGATAATTAACTCTTTGTTAAAACATTAATATTAATGATTCCCAAAATTTACATGATTTGCAGTACATAAATTGTCAACGAAAAAAATTGTCATAAATTGTGGAAGACACCAGTTGACATTTGTTCATCTAGAAAAAAAAAACATTTCAAATTGAAATCAAACTAGTAGTTAGTTTTAGACCAATTTCATTTACAAAATAGCATGATTGTTCATATTATACATTTGTTACTTTGAAATTATCTAAAAAGATAAGAATAAAATTTAGTGTTGTGAGTGGACCTATTTATAAAATATATTCTCCTCTTAGAGCATCTCCAACCCTATTGTCTTGTTAAGTATTGTGAGTCTTAGGTGGTTCTTATGTGGCATGAGCCACAAGACAATGTCTTGTTTATGTGGCAAAACTATATCTCAAAAGACAATGAGATAGAAAAACTCTCTCCAATGCAAAAGTATTGAGGAGAATAAAAAGTATTTTTTTCAACTTCCAAGACAACTCCTCCACTTCTTCAACTTTTTATAAATATTTCTATTCATAATTGATGATGTGGAGACAAAGTCATTGTGAAGTGCATTGTCTAGATCTAGACAACAAACTTCACATTCTCCTTACATGTCAACTTCATGTTTTATTCTATATTTGCATTGGAAAAAAAAATTTGAAATAAAAATTTGTCATTCCTATGTGGCAACCATTTTTTCTAAACTCACAATAGAGTTGGAGATGCTCTTAAATTAGAGGTTGCCATAGTAGTAACTTACATACGATGCCATAGTTATTTGGAGCACAAGTGCATATATTAATGTTTCACATCTTTTCTTATCCTCTACTAATTAAATATAAATATAAATATATCTGACCTCGTTATTATAACAACATTGGACCTTTCTTTGTCCTAAACGATTGGTTTTAATTTGTCAATATATATTGGATACAAAAGAATAAAAATGGCAATAATTTGTACTGGAAATTGCTGAGAAGCCCAATTTCGGGGTGGGCTTTTATGAAATGCCCACCCGCTGGATTATTTTTATGAAATGCCCAGAATTAAGTTTTTACACGTTAAATATTTCAAGATTCTCTCTAGTTGTTATGTATTTACAAAATTTGCCATTATCATAATTCCAAAAATACCCCTTCGCGTAAATTTGGACATCTATATATAATTATGAATTCGCAAACTCAGATTTGGATTGAGAAATTCGTATTCTTCTTCTTCTTCACGAGAAATTTGAAATCCATTGATATAATCTTTATTAGAGATCGCAGAATCGTTCGTAGTTCACTGTGGTTTTCGTCAGTCGAACGTCGATCATCCTTCATCATCATCGATCATCATCATCATCAACATCATCTTCGTTGTTTCCGGCGATTAGGTCAATTGTGGATAGAAGATCTTCTTCTTTTCTTTTTATAGATCTTAAAACAAGGTGAGAGTTCAGATCTGTAGAAATTCATCCATCAGCTTCGTATCTCTCGAAATTTATGCTGAATTTGATTTTGTTATGAAGATTATTAAGTTAGAAAATGTTAGTGAGATATTTAATCTTGTTATTTTATGCTAATAGCATTCTCCGTTATATTTTAAAGGAGAATGACAATTACTTCTTATAAAGATTATCCGTATGTTTTTAGGACGAGAATGCCATTCTCCGTCTTAATTTGAACGGAGAATGACATTCTCCGTCTTAATTAGGACGGAGAATGACATTCTCTGTTTTACTTTAGACAGAGAATGATCATTATAAGTTAGTTCCAACTGAGGATATTTATTCTCCGTTACTTTAGACGGAGAATAATCATTATTATGATGAATTTTATTGTTCTATTTGTGGCCTCTTATGTTTTTATGTTATCAGGGGGGGAAGATATGGAATCAAGTTGTTTAGTTAACATTTTTTCAAGGAGACATAGTTTCCTCCCGTGTCACACATGAAAGTACCGTGGAGTTTTTAAAGAATAAAGTGTGCGATCGATGGAGTTCTTTGGATCCACTTTCCTTCCGTTTCAGGTTTTTGCACTCTGATGGGACTGAACTGTATGTTGAAAGTGATTTTTGGCTTCGCTCATTGGTTGGTGGTTTTAACGGTACTCATGATGTGAGTTTTGATCTATATGTGGAGCAAATACACTCTCCATGTTCTTCATCAACATCTTTTCCTTGTCAAAGCTTTCACATGAGACCTTCGTCTTCCTCTTCTAGTTCTTTGAGTAGATGTTCTCCTACTGTAAAGGACAAACGAGTAGTACAATTTTATGAGGGCTCAACTGAGACAGTGAAGAAGAGGAAATCGAATATGTGGCCTGAATCAATTACTGGTGTTGGTCAGATTTTTCTAAATGGTGTTGAAGAAGTTAGGAATGCTGTTAGAAAGGTTTGTTTTGAATCTCGTCATCCATTCCACATTTTGAAATCTGAGCCGGGGAGGTATACTGTTTGTTGTAAGAATTACAAGACACATGCTTGTTTGTGGAGCTTCCATGCTATATCTATTTCGAAAGATAATCAAATTTTTGAGGTGAGGAGGTATGTGGGAGAACATAATTGTGGAGCTGGCTATATGGATAAAGGTAATCTGGTTGTTCCAGCAAAGTTTGTGAAAAGTTTGGTTAGTGACATTGTTCGGATGCATCCTAAAAAGTCCGCAAAATCTGTTGTCGATGATTTCAAGGTCGACTACGGCTTATCTGTTACATATGGACAGGCATACCACGGAATTAGGCTGGTGCACCAGGAAATGTACGGAGATGATGTTAGATCTTACAGTGACTTGTGTTGGTATGTGAACAAGGTAAAGGAAACCAATAATGGTTCCGTTATCGACTTCCAGAAAGATGATTCATCAATGAGGTTTGAGCGGCTTTTTCTTTCATATGGGGCTTGCGTAGAAGGCTTTCAATATTGTCGTCCGATGCTATATTTGGATGCCACTTTCCTTACAGGGAGGTTTAGAGGTTGTTTGATGTCTGCTACAGCGAAGAATGGTAACCAACAGTTCTACCCTATTGCATACGGTATAGTATCAGGCGAAGATGGCGACAATTGGAATGGTTCCTTAGAAATCTAAAGAATGTTGTTGGATGTAGTAGGCGTATTGTTTTTTCTTTCGAATCAAGGCACCGGTCTAGTTTCTGAAGTCCCTAAAGTGTTTCCTAATGATTACATAGCTATTGCTATTATCACATGAAGAATAACATACCGCTGAAAGAGAAAGGAAATGAAAGTGTATCCGCATGTACTGAAGCTTGGAGGCAAGCAGTATATGCTCTAACTCCAGGTGTGTTAATGAGACAGATATATGCACATTTTCTATACATTTTCCCTTAATTTAACAAGGAAAATGACCATTCTCCGCGTCAGTAAGACGGAGAATAGTCATTCTCCGTGTGTTTTTAAAACGGAGAATGGACATTCTCCGTCCTGCATATAACGGAGAATGTCATTCTCCGTTAGCTTTTGGACGGAGAATGACCATTCTCCGTCTTGCATAGAACAGAGAATGTCATTCTCCGTTAGCTTTTGAACGGAGAATGACTATTATCTTTATGAGAATACACTTATTTTTCATATTTGTGAATTGACCTGATTCTTTATTACTTATTTGTTTTTCTGTATAAAGGTGGGTATAGACAAGCAATCAGAAGATTTATGATCTGAATTGTGGTCATGTTGTGAATTGGATGAATAAACAAAAACCTGAACACTGGTCAAACGCATTCTTCCCGGGATGTAGATACGGTGAGGTTGCTTCTAGTTGTGCAGAGTCATTCAATGCATGGATAAAGGCTGAGAAGAAATTGCCTATATCAGCAATTGTAAATGTCATCCGTGTGAAGATGATGAAGATGATTTCAGATCGCCACAAGGATGCAATTGGTTTGAATAGCAAATTGACTCCATACGCTGAGGATATGCTGAAGCAGCTTACAGATGATGGCATGTGTTATAGGGTATATCGTCCGGTGATTTCGAATTTGAGGTGATCGCAGATACTTCCTCCCATATGGTGAATCTTCTTGATTTCATTGTAGTTGTCGTAGATGGAAGGTATATGGATTCCCATGCAGCCATGCAATACAATGCATCAGAGTTGGTTCAGATAAATCTTTATGACTTTGTGGAGCAGTATTGACATCAGATTATTACCAGAAGTTATATTCATGTGCCATTCGTCCAGTTCCAGATTGCGAAAAATAGTTTGAAAATAATCCCACTGATGTTGTTCTACCCCCTGTTCCGAAACGGGGTCCTGGACGCCAAAAGCGGACCGTTACAAGAGCAAATATGAGAACAAGGGAAAAGAGAAGAGAAAGATAAGGTGCCAGAATTGTTTTGAATTATGCAATCACAATCGGAGCACTTGTCCTCTGCCTCCACGTGCTGCTACGGTGGTCCAGGGGCAGCGCCCCCTTGTTAATACATACACATATATTCCTTCTTTTATATAACTGGAAATTATTTTTTGAATACATATCTTACATTTTTTGATATCAATGGTAATAGTTTGAATTCTGCATATCAGCATAAGAACTTATTCTCCTTTATACTCTCTGACTTTATAATGTATTGAATGACCATTCTCCGTGTGTTTTAACACGGAGAATAATCATTCTCCGTTTTAGATACACGAAGAATGGCCATTTATAAGTCAAAATAGAAAGAGAATAATCATTCTCCGCGTGTTTTAAAACGGAGAATGACATTCTCCGCGTCAGTAAGACGGAGAATGCTCATTCTCTAGGTCAAAATACAAGCAGAATGGCATTCTCCGTCTCTTTTGACCCGGAGAATGCCATTCTCCGTCTCATACGAAACGGAGAATGGCATTCTCCGCGTCCCTAAGACGGACAATGTTACTTTCTAGTTCAAAAATACAAAGAATAACCATTCTCCGCGGTTTTTAAAACGGAGAATGCCATTCTCCGCGTCAGTAGAAGACGGAGAATGCTCATTCTACAGGTCAAAATACAAGGAGAATGGCATTCTCCGTCTCTTTTGACCCGGAGAATGCCATTCTCCGTCTATTTGGACACGGAGAATGGCATTCTCCGCGTCCCTAAGACGGACAATGTTACTTTCTAGGTCAAAAATACAAAGAATAACCATTTCGCGTGTTTTAAAAACGGAGAATGCCATTCTCCGGGTCAAAAGAGACGGAGAATGCTCATTCTCTAGGTCAAAATACAAGCAGAATGGCATTCTCCGTCTCTTTTGACCCGGAGAATGCCATTCTCCGTCTATTTGGACACGGAGAATGGCATTCTCGCGTCCCTAAGACGGACAATGTTACTTTCTAGGTCAAAAATACAAAGAATAACCATTCTCGCGTGTTTTAAAACGGAGAATGCCATTCTCCGGTCAAAAGAGACGGAGAATGCTCATTCTCTAGGTCAAAATACAAGCAGAATGGCATTCTCCGTCTCTTTTGACAGGAGAATGGCATTCTCCGTCTATTTGACACGGAGAATGGCATTCTCCGCGTCCCTAAGACGGACAATGTTACTTTCTAGGTCAAAAATACAAAGAATAACCATTCTCGGTGTTTTAAAACGGAGAATGGCATTCTCCGCGCCCTAAGACGGACAATGTTACTTTCTAGGTCAAAAATACAAAGAATAATCATTCTCCGTGTTTTAAAACGGAGAATGCCATTCTCCGCGTCAGTAAGACGGAGAATGCTCATTCTACAGGTCAAGATACAAGGAGAATGGCATTCTCCGTCTCTATTGACCCGGAGAATACCATTCTCCGTCTATTTTGACACGGAGAATGGCATTCTCCGCGCCCTAGACGGACAATGTTACTTTCTAGGTCAAAAATACAAAGAATAATCATTCTCCGCGTGTTTTAAAACGGAGAATGCCATTCTCCGCGTCAGTAAGACGGAGAATGCTCATTCTACAGGTCAAAATACAAGGAGAATGACATTCTCCGTCTATTTTGAGACGGAGAATGACATTCTCCGTCTATTTTGACACGGAGAATGGCATTCTCCGCGTCCCTAAGACGGACAATGTTACTTTCTAGGTCAAAAATACAAAGAATAACCATTCTCCGCGTGTTTTAAAACGGAGAATGCCATTCTCCGCGCCTAAGACGGAAATGCTCATTCTACAGGTCAAAATACAAGGAGAATGACATTCTCCGTCTATTTTGAGACGGAGAATGGCATTCTCTCTTTATTTTGACACGGAGAAGACCATTTCTAAGTTCCAAATGCACACATTATAGGTTTGTATTAACACAGATAATGACATTATAGGTTTGAATCAAACAACAGAACTTTAACAAAACAGATTTACATATATAGAACAATGTAAATTAGTCGAAAAATTGAATTTCATTACAAAGGAAAACAAATACATTACAAAAGAAACCTGACAAACAGAATATATACAATGAATTTGTTAGCCAATTTACATTGTCAGTTTCTTTTATTGTTCAAAAGGAACTGCACATTCACTCATAAGCAAAGCCTTAGCCAAATTTAGCCTTCTCTTTACAATAGTATTGTGAACTATTTTGTTTGTTTTCTTCTGTAAATCAAATGGAGCTCTGGACAACTTTTCAATATAATATGAAACATACAGCAGGCAGCTCGGTGATAGTTGCTGTGGGCATTCTTTGCAAACCTTGAGCTCTGTTGTTTCGTATTCCTGGATTGCTGGGCTTTTATTCCTCATCAATGCAATCTTCTTCATTACAATTGGCTCTTTTATTCTTCATGTATGTTGCATCCTGGATTCCCTTAGCGCCTGTGTTTTTCCGCAATGAGTTGTAGTGCGTCCAAACATAGGAGCTGAAGTTGAATGCCAGCAGCGTATAGTGTTTATTCTCCTCGCGGAAGAGTGGCACGAATAGCCATTCAATGTCATCTTCCAGCTCCATTATAAAATCTTCTATATCAACTTTGAAATTGTACAATGCTCCAGGTGTTGGATTTTTTTCATCGACATACTGGGCAGTACTCTGTTTTCCAGAAGAAAAAAAAAAAAAAAATAATATCATGAGTTAGTTTTTTACAACACTATTAGTAGCTGTACACATTAATATTTATTTTTCAGTTTCGATTCTTACCAATGAATGGGGCATCATGATTGCAAACCATTTACATTGTGCACCCTGCGAGCTTGACTGAATGTTCTGCCTTAATTCGGCTTGAACTTCGTTCATAAGCTTTATTAGGTAGTTCATAACACCGGCTTCTATATCCGCCTCATTTATTATGTCTTGAAAATCTTTAGCACTTAACAACATGCTGACATCATTGTTTCTTCTTCTTATTTTACATTCTTCTGGAGCACTTGGAAAGTACATGTATACATAATCACTGCACATAAATTTAGTTTCGATTATGATAATAATATAGGCTAATGATAAAATTGCATAAAAAATAACTCCAATAGAGAATGATCATTCTCCGTTATGAATTGTACAGAAATTGGTTCAAGTTTAGAATACTTACGTTGGAGACATCCTTCTTGTGTATACGATGCTCCTGTATACTTGCTTCAGTTCATCGTCTGCAACGTTCCAAAGTCTGAGCTTCGGACATTGCATCAGCATTTTCCCTCTTTAACAAGCTTTGCTGTTTGAGGAGATTCTTCCTCAAGTTCTTCAGGAGCTGACATCTCCTTTTTATTGTCGACCTTCTCGGGGCTGGAAGGAGTTTTTTTTCCCAGCAGGAGCTACTTTCTTTCTGGGACTGGAAGGATCTTTTCTTTTCCGACCAGGACCTGCCTTCTTACTTGTTGTAGCATCGGATGTTTTCTTCTTTTGCAATGTAGTAAAATCATCCTCATCTGCAGCAGGTACATTTGATCTTGTGTAATGCTTCTGGGGAACTGCTTGAGTATCCCCTCTTTCCATTGCTCTAGCCATTGCTTCAAGGTTAACGATTGTATCGTTCTTATTCTTGACTTCGTCATTCAACGAGGCAACTTCCTCTAGAAGTCTGTTATTATCATTAGTTAGCTTTTCATTCTCTTTTTCAGATCCTCTGTCATTTTCACTGATATAAAAACAAACAACAACAAGAGGTATGATGTCAATATTATATAATCTTCGTTTTAAAAACAATGTCATTCTCCGTGTCAATTTAGACGGAGAATGACATTCTCCGTGTCAAAATAGACGGAGAATGCCATTCTCCGTGTCAAAATAGACGGAGAATGTCATTCTCCGTTTCCAAATAGACGGAGAATGACATTCTCCGTGTCAATTTAGACGGAGAATGACATTCTCCGTCTAATATTAGACGGAGAATGTCATTCTCCGTGTCAAAACATACGGTGAATGGTCATTTCTATGTCAAAATACAGAAAATGTCATTCTCCGTGTCAAAATACTAGCGGAGAATGTCATTCTCCGTGTCAAAATAGACGGAGAATGTCATTCTAAGTGTGTTTTAATACGGAGAATGACATTCTAGGTCTATTTTATAACGGAGAATGGTCATTCTCCTTGTTAGATACATGTAATTACAGATTAAAATAGAAAAAAATATAAAATCTTACCTTTTAGAAGTAGCTCCTCAACATGTTGACGAAGCTTCTCATTATCAGCAGTAAGCTCAGACTTCTGCTTTCTCAGGGAGTCTAGTTCCGACCCCTGTGCCTCCAGTTCTTCAACTTGCTTAAGGAGTTTCTTATTATCATCAATAAGGAGCGATTTCTCATTCCTTAAAGAGTCTAACTCCTTCTCCAAGCCATCAGCAACGAGCCCCACAGCACGTTGTTGGGCTACATCTGCCGCTAGTTGCTGGGCTCTTTCCTGGAGTTGCTCATTCTCAGCGATAAGCTGAGATTCTCCTGCAAGACACGCAACATGTCTACATTGTCAGCTGTAGAGGGTGCTGGTGCTTGAGCTTCAGCTTGTGGTTCTTCTTCATCAACAGAATTATCTCCACCTTCTATATATTGCTGATCTGCTGGGACTTCTTCAAGTTCATCAACATTCAATGCAACAAGATCATTGAATATCAAATCCGAATCCATTTTAGCACCTTGATATTCATTTTTTAGGAATATCGAGATTTTATTCCCATCCCATGTGCAGAATCTCGGAGACGCGACTGTTGGTTTGCACTTCCTCTCTACCAGTCGACTGTGCTCTGCAAACCAATACAAGAAGTATATCGTACAACCTTCAATCTTCTTGTACGATATATCAACATCACCATCTTCAGATTTTGTGACAGCCCTCTTTATGCTGTCCATGACGTACCCCAGTATAATCCGAGGCCAACAGATGCTTTTTATAACATCTGTGCTCTCCACCAGAGCGAAGAACTTGTATGGCAAGTTCGACCCCCCCATTCTGGTGAAGAATGCTGTTTGGCACAAGTTGAATACTATTAACTTGGCCACCTCATCGGGACTTGCATTTTCGCCCCCCAGCAGCTCTAATATCCTTTTCCTAACTTCTGCGTTTGAGACTTCAGCATTTTTGCCCTTGGAATTTTTCAGCAATCTTGTGAAGTGTTTGTACACATGCTGAATGAGTCTGCTGGTGGGGGGGTCTTCTGCTTCTCAGTGATGATCTTCAAATACTTCTCATCAACTTCAGTGTCATCATTCATTGGCAGACCGAAAATGGTTGCCATCTCATCAGCAGTTGGTGCTACTTTGACACTGCTGCTCAATTGGAAATATCCAATTCCATCTTCTTCCAAATAAGTCCCCATCAACTTCTCCAGACCTTGGGTGACTTTAGACAGTTCTGATTTTTTCACCTTAGTTCTGTAGAATACATCTACGAAGTTGTAGAATCCTACATTCTTCAAGCTTTCGACAACTGCTTCAGGCAAATGGCGAAACTTTTCCTTCACCTCATCCATGAGAGAGAGTACTGGGGTGAATGTTGCACGGAAAAGTCTTTCGTCTCTGTTCCTGACAGTTTTTTTCCCTAAAAACAACAACAATTAGGTTTACGTCAACATTCTTCTTTATTAATAAAGAGAAAGCCATTCTCCGTCTAATATTAGACGGAGAATGTCATTCTCCGTGTCAAAATAGACGGAGAATGAGCATTCTCCGTTTTGTATTCAAACGGAGAATGCCATTCTCCGTGTCAAAATAGACGGAGAATATCATTCTCCGTCTATTTTGACACGGAGAATGGCATTCTCCGTTTTGTATTAACACGGGGAATGGCATTCTCCGCGTGTTTTTTAAAACGGAGAGAGAATGCCATTCTCCGCGTTAGCAAGACGGAGAGAGAGAATGCCATTTCCGCTTCAGAAAGACGGAGAATGCTCATTCTCTAGGTCAAAATACAAGGAGAATGACATTCTCCCTTTATTTTGTCCCGGAGAATGAGCATTCTCCGTCTACGTAAGGCGGAATGCCATTCTCCGTCTCATATTAGGCGGAGAATGCTCGTTCTTTAGATCAAAATAAAGGGAGAATGCCATTCTCCATTTTAAAATAGACGGAGAATGCCATTCTCCGTCTCAAATAGACGGAGAATGTCATTCTCCGTTTTGTTTTAACACGGGGAATGGCATTCTCCCTTTATTTTGACCCAGAGAATGACATTCTCCGTCTCAATAAGGCGGAGAATGCTCATCTCTAGGTCAAATTACAAGGAGAATGCCATTCTCCGTCTCATATTAGGCGGAGAATGCTCGTTCTTTAGATCAAAATAAAGAGAGAATGCCATTCTCCGTCTCAAAATAGACGGAGAATGTTATTCTCCGTTTTGTTTTAACACGGAGAATGGCATTCTCCCTTTATTTTGACCCAGAATGACATTCTCCGTCTCAATAAGGCGGAGAATGCTCATTCTCTAGGTCAAATTATAAGAGAATGCCATTCTCCGCGTGTTTTAATACGGAGAATGCCATTCTCCGTCTCATATTAGGCGGAGAATGCTCGTTCTTTAGATCAAAATAAAGAGAGAATGCCATTCTCCGTCTCAAAATAGACGGAGAATGTCATTCTCCGTTTTGTTTTAACACGGGGAATGGCATTCTCCCTTTATTTTGACCCAGAGAATGACATTCTCCGTCTCAATAAGGCGGAGAATGCTCATTCTCTAGGTCAAATTACAAGGAGAATGCCATTCTCCGCGTGTTTTAATACGGAGAATGCCATTCTCCGTCTCATATTAGGCGGAGAATGCTCGTTCTTTAGATCAAATAAAGAGAATGCCATTCTCCGTCTCAAATAGACGGAGAATGTCATTCTCCGTTTTGTTTTAACACGGGGAATGACATCTCTCCCTTTATTTGACCCAGAGAATACATTCTCCGTCTCAATAAGGCGGAGAATGCTCATTCTCTAGGTCAAATTACAAGGAGAATGCCATTCTCCGCGTCAAAATAGACAGAGAACGTCATTCTCCGTTATAAATAGACGGAGAATGGCATTCTCCGTGTCAGTAGACGGAGAATGTTCATTTCTCTAGGTTAATGCAGAAGAAGGTCATTCTCCGTCTATTTTACAGACGAGAATGTCATTCTCCGTCTCATATTAGGCGAGAATGCTCGTTCTTTAGGTCAAAAACACAGAAAATGCCATTCTCCGTGTGTTTAAACACGGAGAATGCCATTCTCCGTCTCAAAATAGACGAGAATGGCCAGTTCTAGTTCAAATGACACAGAAAGGGCATCCTTCGTGTATTTTATAGACGGAGAATGATCATTTTCATTTGCCGCGTCAATATAAACGGAGAATGAACAAGACTCAAAGTTTTACCTTTTTTCTTCCCTTCTTCTTGATCTTCTTCTTCCCCCCTGCTACTGCTTCTTGTTGTTCTTGATCTTGTTCTTGTTGTTCTCCGTGTTCTTGTTCTTCTACTGCTTCTTGCACTTCTTTTTCTTTTGGAGCATTTCGTCTACGAGCAACCTTCTTAACTTTCTTCCCTCCTTTCTGTTGTTTTCCAACTACTTCTTCTCCTTCTTCTCTAACTTGGTCTACTTCCATTGCTGATGATTGCGACATTGTGATGGAGATTCACTGGCGATTTCTTGTAAGAAATTTCTAAGATTTTTGGAGGAGATGACCTAAAATCGCAACAGAACAGAGTATGGAAGAGGAGGGAGCGATAGAGACACTTTTTTTGAAGAGTCTGGAATCGAACCGTTTTTCATAAAACTTGCTGGGTTTGTTGATATTCTTAATAAATTAGAAGGGCAAAAGGGTCATGCCGTGCCCTTTTTTTAATTTTTAAGTTAATGCTGGGCACGCGATGAAAGTTTATTTTGGGGTGGGTTTTTCATAAAACTTTTTAAATTTTTGGGCATTTCATAAATTTTCCCTAATTTGTATTAGAAAAAATGACGGTACAATAATTTGAAATTATATCTATTAAGTGACTGAATTATAGTTACTGTTACGTTCTTGTGGAACGGTGACCAAGTTGAAAGAAGATAATACTTATTACTGTATATGGAATTTTATAGAATTAATTAATGTTGTGGACAATTAGCTCAACCTCACATGTATATCAATATATCTCAATGTGTCTCTACAAGCCATCCCAACCTCTCTTTATATAGGAAGAGAGAGGTTGGGAGTTACAAAATGAAAAGTCACTTGGGAGTTACAAAGGTGAAGAGTCACCATGATGAGATGAATTACAACACTCCCCCTTGGCTCTTCACAAACTCTGCTTGTAAACACCTCTGAGCTTCTTTGTCGGTCTGTAGCTTGCAGATTCAAAAATGACCACCTACTTGTACCTCGTTAAAACCTTGCCAAAGAAAACCCAGTGGGAAAAAAAACTTTGGTCGAAGGACAAAAGAGTACACACAGGTCAGTGTGATGGGGGTAAACTAACCATTGCAAAGGTGCCTCGTCAAAACCTTGTCAGGAAAAACCCAGTGGGAAAAACCGCTGATCGAAGGACAAAGAGTACACGATGATTTAGAAGTATACAACTGGATACTCCCCCTGATTATAATAATCCTTAGTGAATAAGGAATTTGAACTGTGTCTCGTTAAAAACCTTGCCAAAGAAAACCCAGTGGAAAAAACTTTGGTCGAAGGGAAAAAGAGTACACGAGCATACATCAGGATGCTTTTCTTTTCACTCGCACTCAACAGGGTACGGGATATACGCACAACAGGGCGTTGGGAGGCACTTGTTGGGGCGCTCCCCCTCACATGCACACAACAGGGTGCAGGAAACATGTTTCACTTAGGCTAGCTCTGAAAGCTTCCTAAGTCCAATTGCTCTGACATGTTTCTGGAACGAGTGTTTTGGCAGTGACTTGGTGAACAAGTCTGCACGGTCATTCTCCGATCCAATGTGTTGCACTTCAATCTTCGGAAGCGCTTGTTGTTCATGTGTAAAGAACAACTTGGGCGATATGTGCTTGGTAGCATCCCCTTTGATGTAACCATGTTTCGCTTGATCAATAACAGCGGTATTGTCCTCATAGACGACAACAGGTTCATCTGGGTTATATGGAAGATCACATGTACTTCGAATATGGCCAATAACAGCTCGAAGCCATACACACTCTCTAGTCGCCTCATAGAGCGCGAAGTAGCTCAGAGTGGTTCGTTGAAGTAGCCACTAAGGTCTGTTTGCGAGACCTCCAAGAAATCGCCGTGTTTCCAATGGTAAAGACATAACCAGTTTGGGAACGCCCCTTGTGCGGATCAGATAAGTATCCCGCATCGGCATAGCCAACA
This sequence comes from Iris pallida, assembly GCA_029216955.1. Lineage (NCBI taxonomy): Eukaryota > Viridiplantae > Streptophyta > Magnoliopsida > Asparagales > Iridaceae > Iris > Iris pallida. The sequence goes on from JANAVB010037420.1 coordinate 11,540,352, forward strand.
AGGGTCGCGTTGCTTCGAGTGCCAAGAGCGTTGGACTCACTCAAAACCGCGTAGGGATAGAACAAGCCCAAGTCCGTAGTACCCTTAGGGTAGCGGAAAATGTCTTTTTATGCCATTCCAATGGCGGCGTGTTGGCGCGGTGCTGTGTCGAGCTAGACAATTCACAGCAAACGAGATGTCCGGTCTAGTACATAGGGCCAAGTACAATAAAGCACCTATTGCACCCAGATAAGAGCACTCAGGACTCAATATCTCTTCGTCGTCCTCCTTTGGACGAAATGGGTCCTTAGTAATGTCTAGAGAGCGGACGATCATAGGAGTAGCGGACGGCTTAACGTCAAAATGACTAAAGCGTCTCAACACCTTTTGGGTGTAGTTCGCTTGATGGACAAGAATTCCATCTTTACGGTGCTCGATCTGCAGGCCGAGGCAAAACCGTGTCTTCCCAAGATCCGTCATCTCGAATTCCTTCTTCAGGATATCAGCAGTTTCTGACAAGTCTTTTTCGGTTCCTATGAGATTCATGTCATCTACATAGACCGCAATGATTGCGTATCTTGAAGTGGATTTCTTTATGAACATGCATGGGCAAAGTTCGTTATTAACGTATCCCAAACCGATCAAGTATTCGCTTAGGCGGTTATACCACATTCGTCCGGATTGTTTCAATCCATATAGCGAACGCCTCAGTCTAATCGAGAACGCGTTCCGTGGTCGGGAACTACTTGATTCAGGCATCTTTAGTCCTTCAGGGACTCTCATGTATATCTCTGTGTCCAGATCCCCGTAGAGATAGGCTGTGACCACATCCATAAGCTGCATATTCAGTTTTTCGGAAACTACTAAACTGATTAAGTAGCGGAACGTTATGATGTCCATTACGGGAGAATACGTCTCCTCGTAATCAATTCCACGGCGTTGTGAGAAGCCTTGCGCCACAAGGCGAGCCTTGTATCGCACAATCTCATTTCTCTCATTACGCTTCCTTAGGAAAACCCATTTGTGACCAACTGGTTTAACATTGGGTGGTGTTGGAGCAACAGGTCCAAACACGCTTCTTTTCGCTAAGGAATCTAGTTCAGCCTGGATTGCTTGTTTCCATTGTGACCAGTCCGTTCGTCGTTGACACTCGGCAACACTACGAGGTTCCATGTCATCATTGTTATAATGTCAGTGGCCACTGAGTATATGAACACATCATCGATGACAGTTTCGTTTCGCTTCAAAATATCGTCTAAGCTAGCATACTCGACGGATATTTCGAGGTTATCGACATGATTAGGAATAGGCGTTTCATCTGGAACGCGCTCTTCTAATACATCGCCGTGATCCTTAATGATCTCATGTGGCAAAACGCTTTTAACAAGATTTCTCCGCTTCCGGGGCAGAACATCTTTGGAACCAACCGGTCTTCCCTTCTTCTTGGGAATAGCGGCGGACTGGACGGCCGATGACAGCGTCCTTTGCTCGGCGGGTTCGACCGGAGCAACATGTTTCACAGGAACATGGCGTCTCTCAGGGACGTCTATCCTTGCAGGCACATTTGCAGCAGGTATAATTGATCTAGTGACTTTTGCTAGGTCGCTAAATGCATCTGGCATTTGATTTACAATATCTTGCAGACCTAGAATCCTCTGCACTTCCTTATCACTATGTACAGAGGGGGGATCATGATGAGCAAAAGAGGGCACATGCCACGCTAATTTACGTCGTTCCTCATCAACGTTAGCGTGCATTTCTTCCCCTAACGACGGAAAGATTGCCTCATCAAAGTCACAATCCGCGTGTCTCGCGGTAAAGAGATCGCCTGTCAAGGGCTCTAAATAGCGAATAATGGACGGGGAGTTATAACCGACATATATTCCCCGTCGCTTCTGAGGTCCAAATTTTGAACGCCTTATCGGCTCAATTGGAACATTGACTAGGCACCCAAACACGCGTAAATGTGAGATATCAGGCTCACATCCAATAACCAGCTGGTACGCGGAAAGTGGTTGGGTGGCCATGGGCCTCAGACGGACCAAATTTGCAGCGTACAAAATTGCATAGCCCCATGCAGATAGTGGGAGTTTGGTGCGCATAACCAAGGTCCTCGCTATCACTTGCAGTCGCTTTATAAAAGCTTTTGCTAGGCCGTTTTGGGTATGAACATACGCAACAGGATGTTGAAGATTTATTCCCAAAGTCATGCAATAATCATCGAAAGTCTTCGATGTAAACTCCGCGGTATTATCAAGTCTAATAGACTTTATCGGATAATCCGGATGGTGAGCCCTTAACTTAATGATTTGGGCGAGGAGTTTAGGAAATGCTGCATTTCAGGTGGACAACAACACTACGTGTGACCATCTAGTCGATGCATCAACCAAAACCATGAAGTATTTAAATGGTCCGCATGTTAGTTGGATTGGTCCACAAATATCTCCATAAATTCTCTCAAGGAATTGGGAAACCAATTTCGTAGGTTTCACATGGAGTGGCTTGAGATTCGTCTTCCCAATCGAGCATGCTTGGCATAGGCTTTTCGGATTTATAACGAAATTCTTTCCTCCAAGAGGAAGCCCATGTGATGCATTCATAGTGCGAAGCATCGTATTTTGACCCGGATGACCCAGCCGGTCATGCCATAGCATAAAAGTCCTCTCATCAACTGGCGCTCGGCGAATGATGAGATTACTCTCGATGTGTTGTATCGTAGTGAGGTACAAACCACTTGAAAGACATTTCAACTTCTCCAAGATACGCTTTTGGCCGTACTGAGTGGAGGTAATGAAAAGATACTCGAAACCATGTTCTCGAGCAGTTTCAACATGAAATCTGTTTTCCTCGAATATCCTTAAAACTCAGTAAGGTACGACTGGACCTTGGAGAATATAAGGCCTCTGATACTTCAACGGGAGTACCATTTGACAACGAAAAACGGACTTTGCCAAAACCTTGAACAAGGGTTGAGGGTCCCGAAATGGTTGTCACTGAGGTTACTTTAGGCGTATAGGAGATAAAGTATGATTTATCTCTCAAGATAGTATGAGTTGTTCCACTATCAACCAGACAATCCACTGCCCCGTGGTCCATGCCTTTCTTACCGTACGGTGGAAGAAAGTGGAAAAAACGATTGCGGATACGTGGGATCGGCGACGAGCGACGGGGTGCGCGCGGGGCAACGGTCGGCGGACGTCGAGGCGAGCGGTACGTCGGGTCTCCGGCGTTGCACGAGCAAAGTGCTGATAACGTGTTGTGGACAATTAGCTCAACCTCACATGTATATCAATATATCTCAATGTGTCTCTACAAGCCATCCCAACCTCTCTTTATATAGGAAGAGAGAGGTTGAGAGTTACAAAATGAAAAGTCACTTGGGAGTTACAAAGGTGAAGAGTCACCATGATGAGATGAATTACAACAATTAACATTTATTAGGAATTGTTTGGTTATCATAAATGCTACTTATGTAACATTTGTTGCAATTTTTATACCAAATTTAGTATTTTTACATGTATTTGGTGTCCCTCTCTACAACAAAAATTATATAGATAATCATTTCATGCAACATTTGTTGCGGTCAAAATGGTAATCACACCATCATTTACATTAGTATTTGTTTCAAATGATTTTTATTTACAAGGGAAAAAAATAAGCAGAGTTAAGTGGAGTCAACACATAGAACTTTGTTTGGATTTGAGGGAGAGTTAAATGGGAGTGTTTAATAACTCTTGCTTGGATTGAAGATTTTGAGTGAGAGGAGGATTGATAAAAATATAACAGTTGCAAAAATAATCTTATTACATATGTCATAAAATGAAATTTGATTGAAGTTTTAATTAGAACTTGTAAAAAAAACCACAATTATGAAGGTACAAAACAACATATTTAAAACAAGAAAATTATGATATTTTATAAAACAAATAAGGTATATTTATGACTTTTAAAACAAAGCCCCTCACCTCCCTTGTTAACTTTTCGATTTGGGAGGTTAAAAAATAGACAAAAGATGGTGAAATAAACCCTCGTTTAACCCTATGTAACCCTCCCTCCTAAACTCCTACCCTCAAATCAAGCATAGTTTTATTTTTCCCTCCTAAAAAACAATTATATATATATATATATATATATTTTGTCTTTGTAATATCTTAATTCAGTGTTTTTTTTGAGTTTATATTCTTTACCCTCATCGGTTACTACCAAAAATAATCTAATCCCCTATTTAAATTTTCAATTTATAAGAATTTAGATGATGAAGTTTGAATTTTTTTAGTAATCATTTTAGCAATTCGAACTCCAATACTACTTCCTCCAGACGGTGGTTATTTTCATTATATTCAATTAATATATTGCCATAAACAGTTGACAATAACATAAATATAATATTTATAAATAACAAATACACGAACATTTTAGATTGGTCATGAATTAGTAATTACACAATATCAAATCGAGAGCGATAATTTTAATAGATAGGCATATATAATTTTATTATCAAAAGTATTCTTATCGTGTCCTGACAATATACAATGGTATAATCTTATTTTTGGGAGACTGTTTTCTTATATATATGCATATATATAGTTTTATTATTTTAAAAAACTTTATGAACAGTTCGTTATTGAATTACCAATCATGAATTGGATTGATTCAAAACTGTTACTTAAAACCAACCAAAATTTGATCCTTCACAGTCTCATAACTCTTAGATAGGGTTAAACGAGGGTTTATTTCACCAAACTATTGCCAAACCTACTATTAGTACAACATTTGCTTTTGTTTATTTTAGAAAATAGAAAAAAAAAAGTTGATAAATAAGAAATATTTTAAAATATCCTCCTGGTTACTTTCCATAGGAATTTAATATAATATTTATATAATAAAATAGAATTATATTTTGTGGGGAAAATAAGAGGGTAAAATAAAAAAAAATAGATATATTCTTAACAAAATAAAACAAAGTAGTATGTAGTAACAAAAAATAAGAGAATAAAAATGAAAAGATAATAAATAATAAGCAATTTCAAGAATCTATTTATTAATCGTTTTATTGGGTTGGGCCAGCCGCCCAAAATTAAATCGTTAGCGTTAGAGCATCTCCAACCCTATTGTCTTGTTAAGTGTTATGAGTCTTAGGTGGCTCCTATGTGGCATGAGCCACAAGACAATGTCTTGTTTATGTGACAAAATTATATATCAAAAGACAATGAGATAGAAAAACCCTCTCCAATGCAAAAGTATTGAGAAGACAATAAAAAGTATTTTTTTCAACTTCCAAGGCAACTTTTAAGACAACTACTCATCTTCTTTCTTTTTTCTAATATTTTTTATTCATAATTGATGACATGGAAGAGAAGACATTGTCAAGTGCATTGTCTAGAACAAGACAATTAACTTCACAATGTCTTCTCTAATTTTTGCCACATAAGCTTCACAATTGACTTGACAATTGTATTGGAGAAGAACTTTTGAATAAAATTTTGTCATTCCTATGTGGCATTAATTTTTTTTTTTTTTTTTCCAAAGTCACAATAGGGTTGGAGATGCTCTTAGGTGTTTGGTAGGAAGGATGGAAAAGTGGAAGGAAAGAAAAAGATAAGGATATATTTTCCTTCCATATTGAAAGGAAAGGTCATTTCCTTCTTTTGTGTTTGGTTGGAAGGATGGAAAAGCGAAGAGATGCATTATTCTTTGTTTGGTATGGAAATAAAAGTGAAAGGAAAGAAAATAAAAAATATGAGTTTTACCAATTCTATCATCAACTAAAACACATATTTACCATTTGATTTCATTAATAATTTTAAATGATACAATTCACATGGGGGTACAATTGTTAATTAGTATAAGTCTTCACTTTTTCCTCCACTTTTTTCTTCCACTTTTGGGATGATTGGTTTTCTTAGGTTAGGAAGGAAAAACAATCCCTCCACTTTTCCTTCCCTTCACTTTTTCTTCCATACCAAACAATAGAAAATGAATCATTCCCTCCACTTTTTCCTCCTTCATTTTCCCTCCTATCAAACACAGCCTTAGTTTAAAGCTGCGTTGCTACTCTGCGAGGCTTACAAGTTACCGATTGCCAGCCAATAATAGGACATATCCCCCCCCCCACCACCCCCCCCCCCCCCCCCCCCCCCCCCCCCCCCTCTCTTCCCGCCATCGCTTCCTTCAAATTCTCACGCCCGCGTTAAAATTAGGGTTAGGGTTTTCTTTCTTCCCCAATTCAGGGTTAGGGTTTCCGTCTCCATGTTGGAACCAGAAGCTTCACGTGACTTTAGTTATCGATATCTTTTTCTTTTGCGATTTTTGTGGATTTTATTCTCTAAACGAGGGTATTAAATTTAAATTGTTCTCTCTGAACAAAACTAGGGTTTACTTCTTCTTCTTGTACTGATTGTTAGAATTTTTTGAATCCATGAGGTATTTCTCAATTGTCCATTTCTTTGGTAGTAAAGATTCAATTTTGGAATATTTAGCTTTGCTTTGGTCCAAATGCGCAGGGAAGGTACGGCTTGTATTTCTTTCTTCCCCAGCCCAGGATTAGGGTTCGATCTTCATGGCAGAACCAAAAAGCTTCAGGTGACTTTAGTAGTCGATGTCTTCTTTTCTTTTACAATTTTTGGTGGTTTTATTCTCTAAATGAATTTGTTAAATTCAAATCTTTGTCTCTGAACATAAATAGGTTTTTGTTTTTCCTACTGATTTTTGAATTTCTCTCCATGAGGTATTTCTCAATTGTCCATTTCGTTGATAGTAAATATTTCGATTTTAGCTTTGTTTTCGTCCAAATGTGCAGTAAACGTATGGCTTAATATTGGACGACAGAGAAAGGAAAACGGGATGACTATTGAAATCGGGACTTGGGCGTTGTATTTTTTTGGATTTTTTGGGAGTTGATGATAAAGATCAGGGTTTTCAACTGACTATTTATTTTGCTTACATTGAACTTGTTGAGGAGGGTTAGGGTCTACTGAACATTGATGTTTCTATTGATCTTCCTTCCCCCTTTTGCTCTTAAAATTAGAGTTGAACTAACGCAAGTATCTTATTAGAAGAAAAATGTGGAACGAAAATGTGGCGTATGCAGCATCTATTTCCCTCCTGTTCATATCAAGCTTATACTTGGCGAGGGGTAACAATCAAGCAAAATGTGGAACGAAAATGCAGCATATAGTTGGAAAAAGTGATAAGGTTTAATGTCTTTACTAAATTGTCTTTAAAGTGCAGCGTATGTTGAACGGAAATGCAGCATCATATGAAGCAGTACCTTATTAGAATAAAACTGCGGCGTATGTGATGATCAGTTCTCTTCATCTATGTATTTAATTGTCTTGTATGTGTATTATGTTGTTCCCGAGGCGTAATTTTCGATAGAAAACAGAAAAACGAAACAGTTGTCTCAATAGTAACAACGTTTTGTAGCAACACTTCAAAGATGGTTTGGAGGATTCTGGGTAACGAAAATCTAAAGAGATTTCGTTACAACAGCAAACGAAAGTAGAACTTCTTTTAGGAAGGTACAAATCGAGTTGCTAGCAGCAGCAGCGACGAAAAGCCCACAAGAAGTATCTGATTAGATCAGAGAAGAAGAGAAGGAAAGAAGAAAGAGAAAGGCAGCTTTACTAGGGTGATAAGATCACCGTTGCTCAAAGCAAGATTCGCCTATATACGATCCGCTTCCAGGAACCAACAAGTTCTAGAGAACTTCTGGAACGCTCGTCAGTCAATATTTGATACTTGAACGGGCTTCCTGGACTTTACGGACTCCTTTAACTCTCTTCTTGGTGCATCTTTCAAAAGCGGCCAAGGGGCTCTATTTATAGAGTGGAGTGAGACTTCACCTCTTCTCCTATCCAATGTGGGACTAAAATACCAATACTCAAAAATAGAGTTTGATATTTTAGATCATCCCACAATCAGCATAGAAGAGTGCCAGTCCACGCCTACCCCCGAACACTCCCGTGCATACACGAGACATCCTGGAGTCCGTGTCCGACTCCGAGTCCGCACAACAAAAATTAACTTACATCTTTGTTGGAATTAATCATTTTTCCTTCTAGGAAAATACTCCCACATGACACACACTTGTGCCCCACCACACCTCATATGCACACCTCAACACAAGCAATGTATTATATTAAGATACTCACTATTTGGTATAGTCGATATGGGACTATCTTTCCTAGTCCAAAGACAAAACCACCAACAATCTCCCACATATCTCAATATATGGATTGAGCGTTCCCCACAGTGACTGTCCATCATGCATTAGAAGAGATGTCGCTACGACTTGAATCTTTCCGCATAGATTAAATAACAGCATGATACAAGAATGGACTAAGCCTTGAATTCTGCACCATAACTACAATTCTTTCTACTCACATAATGACATCAACTGTGCTTCTGGCTGCACATTAAAGGTCTTGTGCCAGCCTGGTTTCAGTGTATAATTTTTGGGCATCTACAAGTTTACCCTCAAGAGACGGTCTGATGTCTCTGTCCATACACTATAGATGAGTTCTTTATAAAGAGTCATGGCATAAAACATTGCGCTTCTTAGCGGTGCTACGCCGCTATGACATAGCTTAAAACCGAGGCTTTACCCCACCTGGGTACCTCATCGTAGTGTCATACTACTGTAGCATGAGGTCACAAGCCTCTTTGTAGTGCCAAACTACCCAGCATGAAGACTTGCTCTTCCGTGCGGTGTTACGCAGCTATGACATGGCTTGCGAAGCCGAGGCTTTACCCTACCTGGTACCTCTTCGTGGTGTCATGCCACTGTAACATGAGGACATCGTCCTCTTTGTAGTGCTGTCTACCTCTTTATTACGATTATCATACAGCATTAGGCTACCTGCCTATTTGCGGTGCTACTCCGCTGTGACTTGGCTCACAAAGTCGAGACATTATCCCTAACCGGAAACCTCATGGTGGAGTCACCCCACTATAGCATGGAGTTACACTCCTTGTAGTACTGCGCTACCTAGGGGTGGGCATACGGTTCTAGGACCCGCGGTTTCGATCCGGCCCGAACCGTAAAATATCTAAACAAGCCGGTTCCTAAATTTTGAAATTTAAACGGGGCGGGCCGGGACGGGCCGTGTGACATTAACGGGTCGGGGCGGGTCCTATTTTTAAAATAAACGGGACCCCGACCCAACCCGTTTCTAGGAGTATATATATTTTTTATATCAATTTTTAGCATTTTTTATTATAGTCTATACATAATATAATATCTTATTGTTTACTAAACAAATTCTAGAAGTTTGGGAAGACATTAGACTTGTTTTGTTCTTATAGACAATATAACATATGTAAATGTTTACTATTATAGAATTTTTTAAACTTTTTTTTGGACTCGTTTGGACCCGTGGGTCGACCCGTGTCGGACCCGTTTCAAACGGGTCGGGTCGGGTCCGGGTCCAATATTTTTTGGACCCGTCCCGCCCCGCCCCGCCAAGTAACGGATCCGGTCCGGGTCCAACAAATTTGGGCCCGGTCCGACCCGTGCCCACCCCTAGCGCTACCGTGCTCCCTGTAAAGCACTCCAGGCATTCACTCTGCCTGAGAACTCATTAAGGCATTTAAGCCAACCTTTTCACAGGATCTTTTTTCCGCAGAAAACAATAGTAGACAACAGTGGTTGTAGGTCCGTAACCTTTCCATGTCACAGAGGACAAGTACCCACCATTCCTGTTATTCTTCCGGTTAATAGTCCTCCCTTGAACCAAAAGCTAGATGCCTAGTAGATTTCTCTTTGAACTAATAGCATAAAACTTTATGGTAGGAATATAATAACATAATATCAGAATGCCTTCAAGCTCATTTTACAAGCTGTGTCATCGACCCGCTGGCGCTTGAGGCCCTTGGTGAACGGATCTGCCAGGTTCTCCTGACTCCGAACGTCAATCACTGCAATAACACCCCTCTTGATGAGATCGTGTACTGCCCTGTGCTTCAACCACACAGTCCTCTTCTTTCCGTTGAAGAGGTCATTTGATGCCATCGCCGTAGTCGCCTGGTTGTCGCAGTATATCGGTATCCATGGTATTTGTGCCCCAACCACTGGAAGATCATACATGAGCTTTCGAAGCCATTCTGCTTCTTCCGCTGCGGTATCAAGTGCAAAGAACTCAGATTCCAAGGATGACCGCGAGAGCATAGTCTGCTTATTCGATTTTTACGATATAGCAGCTCCACCCATTGTGAAAATGTATCCACCTGTGGACCTCTCGCTCTCCACTTCTGAGCACCAGCTGGCATCACTGAAGCCTTCCACTATCGGCAGATCTCCGCTGTAGTGCAGTGCATATGTCTGAGTCTTCTTGAGATATCTCATAACCCGTTTTACAGCTTTTCAGTGCTCAATGCCTAGGTTGCTCGTGAAACGACTCAGTATTTCTACGACAAAAGCTATGTCAGGCCTTGTGGCAGTAGTATCATACATCAAACTCCCGATTACGCTTGCATACTCCAGCTGCCTGACATTTTTTCCTTCATTAGGCTTCAGCTTCAGATCACACCTGTACGGCGTATCGATCCCTTGAAGATCCTGATACCCGTAACGAGTGATCATCTTGTCAACATAATGAGACTGTGACAGCGCTAGTCCAGTGTTTATCAGGATGATCTTGATCCCTAAGATCACATCAGCTCCCCCCAAGTCCTTCATACTGAACTTATTCGAGATGAACTTCTTTGTCTTCGTGACACAGCTCATATCCGTACCTAGGATCAGCATGTCGTCCACGTTCAGACAAACGATCACACATCTTTCATCAGCGAACTTCGTGTAAACACACTTGTCCGTCTCGCTGACCATGTAGCTATTTGACCTTATAACTTTGTCAAATTTCTCATGCCACATCTTGGGAGCCTGTTTAAGACCGTACAAGAATTTCACCAACTTGTAGACTTTGTCTTCAAGACCTTTGATGACAAACCCTTCTGGCTGTTGCATGTAAATCTCTTCGGTCAGCTCGCCATTTAGGTAAGCCATTTTCACATCCATCTGATGTATCACCATCTTATGTATTGCAGCGAGAGCAATCAACATTCTGATGGTGGTCATTCGGGCTACTAGAGCATATGTGTCAAAGTAGTCAATCCTCTGCTTCTGAGAAAACCCCTTTGCCACTAGCCTAGCCTTGAACTTGTTAATGGTACCATCAACTTTCATCTTCTTCTTGAAGATCCACTTGCATCCGATAGATTTTGCTCCTTCAGGTAGATCAACCAACATCCAAGTGTTATTGGAGGTGATTGATTCAATTTTATTGTCTATCGCCTCCTTCCAGAAAACTGCATCTCTGGTCTTCATCGCCTTATCATAGGTAAGCGGATCTGCTTCCACATGATAGGTGATGAAGTCATCTCCGAAGTCCTTCGGCCTCCTCACACGCTTCGCTGACGGCTCAGCGAGTTCTGATTCAACCGTTGTTTCAACAACATCTTCTTGGACTACTTCTTTATTGAAAACTTTAGTTTCTTGCGCACCCTCATTGTTCTCCGGTATATCCGCAAGAATAATATTCATGTGCCTTGCAAATTTGTCTTCAAAAAATTTAGCATCGCGAGATTCGATGATATAATTTGACTCAATATCAAGAAATCTTCGAACATCACTCTTCTCGGCATACCCTAAGAAGATCGTCTTCGTAGTCATTGTCCCCAGCTTCTGAATCTTCAGATCTGAGAGTTTCACATAGCCAGACACCCCCACACTCGAATGACATTCAAGTTAGGTCTGACTTTGAACCAGAGTTCATGAGGAGTTACGTCCGAAGTTGCATACGACACTCTATTTAGAATAAAAGTGGCCGTCAATGCAGCTTCTCCCCAGTAGCATTTAGGAAGACCCGCAGTTAGCAGCATTGAGTTCATCATTTCTGTCAACGTTCTGTTCTTCCTCTCCGCTACTCCGTTAGATTGAGGAGAATACAGAGCAGTAGTCTCATTGATGATTCCATATTCTTTGTAGAACGATGCGAATTTATGAGACCTATACTCTACATCTCGATCACTTTTGAGTAGTTCTAGATCGATTTAACGTTCAGCTTCAGCCCTGAAGTCTCTGAACTACTCGAATGCTGCATCCTTCTACTTGAGAAGTCATACGAATGTGCACTTCGAGAAACACTTCGAACCGGCCTATGTGTAGAATTGATAAAAGTCACAGATATCTGAGTGTACTAACTCAAGATGATCAGTACGTTAGTTCAATCGTCTGAGCAGCTTCCCAACAGTCTTGTATCTGTACAGACCTTAAACTCCTCCACCTCCTTACCCCCACATTCCGAAGATAAGGTCCCGATAGGACAGCTTGAGTCTGCTTCTATCATAGAACAACTCTCAGGAAGTAACTTCATCGCCATCAGCAGAAGTTCGAACATCCCTTCAGTACCGAACATCTTTTCGAAGCATGTTCCTCGTCAAAAAATTACCATCTGGCTAGTACGAATGTCCATCTTTCAAGTGTGTATCAGATAACAGACTTTCTGAGATCAGATCTCCGAAAAATCTTTGGTACGTGCAACACGCGTTCCAGTGTCCTTGTCGGTGGTTAATAACCACTGTCTCGATCTTCAGAACTTCTGCTAGATATATATTCGCCATCGAGACCTTCGTCATAACACGGCTCGTCCTTGGTGAACAGCTTCTTTGAGAGCACACGTGGTCAAATGCACTGGTGTCAGACCACTAGTTAGCTACCACACTAGATAACTCAACCTGTGCAACAATAGCAACCAAGTTAAGTAATCAAAATAACCAAGTTTAGCTATACCTGCTATTTTGGTTTGGGCTTGGATTTGCATTCACTCATGTAGTGGCCATTCTTGTCATAGTTGAAGCAAGTCACGTGGGACTTGGACTTCTGTTGCTTGAACGAAGGACCGTTCACTTTTAGATTAGTGGAGTCCTTCTTCTTGTGATGAGAAGCCACCTGCTTTCCCTTAATTCTCTTGTCTGCACCAAGTTGGCCTTAACCAGTTGTTTGGACAGAGAGTCCATCTTCTGTTGAGATCGTATTTCGTCCTCAACGTGGATCTCTTGTAGAAGATCTTTCAAGCTAATGTCCAGCTTCTTCCGATGCATTCTAGCATAGAAGTTGCTCCAACCAGCAGGAAGTTTCGAGACTATCCCTCCAACGACAAACTTGTCGACGAGGGACATCTTCTCGTCATCTAACTTCTGATGCAACTTCAGGAATTCCTTCACTTGAGGTAGCATCGCCATCTCGTCTTTGAAGAGCCACTTGTGGTACTTCTCGACGATAAAGATTTTGGACCTGTTCTCATCATCTTCATATAGCTTACCCAAAGAATCCCAGATCTCTTTGGCTTTCATCTTCTTGGAATATAACTCTGCCAGAGAGTCTTCCGTAGAGTTTAAGATAAGCAACTTGCAAAGGTTGTTATCTCTCCTCCACTTGGATTGCAGAGCAGTGGCCTCAGCGACCCTTCGAGCATTTTCATCTTCTGAACTTAAAGGCTCATGATCTGTCAACACGAAGTCAACGTTTACGAGTTGAAGATTAAGGCTGACCTTTCTCTTCCAGACGTTGTAATGCTCCCAGTCAAACTTCTCAAGTTTGTTAAAACTTGTGTCGAGAAGGTTTGCACGGTTGTTTTCCATCGAATATAAATCTTGCTTTGAGATTGTTGTTCTCGAGGCGTAATTTTCGATGGAAAACAGAGAAACGAAACAGTTGTCTCAATAGTAACAACGTTTCGTAGCAACACTTCAAAGAAGGTGCACCACAGAGATCCTTAGAGGATTCTGGGTAACAAAAATCTAAAGAGATTTCGTTACAACAACAAACGAAAGTAGAGCTTCTTTTAGGAAGGTACAAATCGAGTTGCTAGCAGCAGCAGCGACGAAAAGCCCACAAGAAGTATCTGATTAGATCAGAGAAGAAGAGAAGGAAAGAAGAAAGAGAAAGGCAGCTTTGCTGGGGTGATAAGATCACCATTGCTCAAAGCAAGATTTGCCTATATACGATCCGCTTCCAGGAACCAGCAAGTTTTAGAGAACTTCTGGAACGCTCGTCAGTCAATATTTGAGACTTGAACGGGCTTCCTGGACTTTACGGACTCCTTTAACTCTCTTCTTGGTGCATCTTTCAAAAGAGGCCAAGGGGCTCTATTTATAGAGTGGAGTGAGACTTCACCTCTTCTCCTATCCGATGTGGGACTAAAATACCAATACTCAAAAATAGAATTTGATATTTTAGATCATCCCACAATCAGCATAGAAGAGTGCCAGTCCACGCCTACCCCCCGAACACTCCCGTGCATGCACGAGACATTCTGGAGTCCGTGTCCGAGTCCGAGTCCGCACAACAAAAATCAACTTACATCTTTGTTGGAATTAATCATTTTTTCTTCTAGAAAAATACTCCCACATGACACACACTTTTGCCCCACCACACCTCAATACAAGCAATGTATTATATTGAGATACTCACAATTTGGTGTAGCCGATGTGGGACTATCTTTCCTAGTCCAAAGGCAAAACCACCAACATATTATACTAAAATCGTTGCTACATGTATTGGAGAATTTAGGTTATCAATGTGGGGATGCCATGATCTCTAAGTTCTAGATGTCATATGTTCGCGTAAAAGAAGTTCAAAGTCAAACTGTGGAGATTCAAATGGATAGTATCAGGCCTTTGTGTTTGAAACAAATTGCGAGGTAGCAATAACTTCTTATGGATGGCATTCACATATTTAGGAGTAATCATACACCCCCATCTAATTCTTATGGTTCTGGGTGACAAAGCTTTCAAGCTTTCAATTTGGTGCTTACTGGTTTCTTTGCTGAAGCTATTGCTTTTAGTAACATTTAAAGTTTTTGTTGAAACTACTTACCAATGTCATCCTTGACATGATTTATGTAAAAAAAAAAAAATTTCTTCACTTCTATTCATTTTGTTGCTGCTGTTTTTTGAACTGTTTTATTTATTGGTTTGAAACTTATCACCATCTTGTACATTGTTGCATTACTAGAAAAAGGCTAATTTGCCTTCAAATGCCCTCACCTACCCTTGATTAGCAACTTGATAATAAAAATACTTTAAGGTACCTAGTTGCAAACGTAAATAGTCGAAGGTATGTAAATGCAAAGTAGCCTACCAGAAACTAGGCTACTGTGATTTATATATTTTTTAGTTGCTTTCTTCATGCCTTTACCACTCAAACCTATATTATTTTCCCGACACTTGATGTTGATATTGATGAAGCTCTTGTTCTGCATATGCATGAGTTATATATGCCATATGTGTCATGACGGATTTTCTACTTCTGCCTTTCACATTAGTATAACTTACGCGTTCAGATATTGATATGAGTTAAATGTTCCTTTGTTGATTGTGCAGTGTATAGGCATGGTGCCTTGTGTACTTACACGGAAAACATGTCATTCATAGAGATATCAAGCCAGAGAATCTTCCGATAGGTGTTCAGATACACACGATTTGTTATTTTCTGCTCTTCGTTTCTGCACGATCTAATATACTAATTATGCTGATATTCTGTTGTTAGCATGAGTTGAAGATTGCCGATTTCGGTTGGTCACTGCACAATTTTAATCACGGACGAATAATGTGTGGCACACTGGATTACCCTGAAATGGGTAAGCTAATTTCCTCCTTTTGCTCTCTCCAAATCGGATCATATTTTCGTTTTTTTGAACTGGTATCATTAACGTCTATGTGTTGTTTATTTCAGTTAAAAGCGTAGAGCACGGTGCTAGACATTTGGAACCTAGGTGTCTTTTGCTACGAGTTCCTTTATGGGATTCTGCCATTTGAAGCAAAGGAGCACTCTGAACATTACCACTAGTTTCATCTATTCATACCAAGCTTATACTTGGGAGGGGTATTGGCAATTGACTTTTCTTTTACTTTTGACGATGTTATTGTCAATCATTTCTTATGCCTGCATCAGTTTACTGTCTTTACTAAATTGGCTTGAAATTGCTTCCTAGAAGTCATATGAAGCAGTATCTTATTGGATGAAAAACGCAGCATATGCGATGATCAGTTTTCTTCATCTATGTATTTCATTGTCTTGTATGTGTATTATATTAACATCACTGCTACTTGTATTGGAGAATTTAGCTTAACTATGTGTAGGGGATGCCATGATCTCAAAGTTCTAGATGTCATCTGTTCGCGTAAAAGAAGTTCAAAGTCAGACTGTGGTGATTCAAAAGGATAGTATCAGGCCATCGTGTTTGAAACAAATTGCGAGATAACAATAACTTCTTATGGGCATTCACATATTTAGGAGTAAACTAATGGATCATACACCCCCATCGAATTCTTGTGGTTCTGGGTGACAAAGCTTTCAAGCTTTCGATTTAATGCTGACTCATTTCTTTGTTGAAGGTTGAAGCTATTGCTTTTAGGAACATTAAAGTTTCTGTTGAAACTCTTACCAATGTCCTCCTTGACATGATGTATGTAAAAACAACAGATTTGCTTCACTTCTATTCATTTTATTGCTGTTTTTTTGCTGCTGTATTTTTGCACTGTTTTAGTTAGGCCAGTGATAAAGGCACTACGGAATTTGTTAGGGGGCATCAGAGTTTTCGGCAGTCCAATGAATTAGGATTGCTAACAGTGCAGTGTCATTAACACTTTCTGTAGTGCCTTTATCAATGGCCTTTAGTTATTGATTTGAGACTTATCATCATCTTGTACATTGTTGCATAACTAGAAAAATGCTAATTTGCAATGCCCTCACCTATCCTTGTTTAGCAATTTGATAAAAAAGACTAATGTAGCTAGTTGCAAAAGTCTATAGTCGAGGGTATTTAAAGACAAAATTAGCCTACCGGAAAACTAAGGCTACTGTGAGTTATATATTTTTTTTAGTTGCTTTCTTTATGCCTTTACCACTTAAACCTATGATATTTTCCTGACACTTGATTTTGATATTGATGAAGCTCTTCTGCTGCCATATATGTGTCATGAAGGATTTTCTAGTTCTGCCTTTCACATTAGTATAACTTACATTTTCAGATGTTGATATAAGAGTTAAACGTTTCTTTGTTCATTGTGCAGTATATATCCTCATTAGCATGGTGCCTTATGTACCTACACAGAAAACTTGTCATTCATAGAGATATCAGCCAGAGGTTCTTCTGATATGTGTTCTGGTACACATGATTTGTTATTTTCTGCTCTTCGTTTCTGCACGATCTAATATACTAATTCAGCTGATATTCTGTTGCTAACGTGAGTCGAAGATTGCAGGTTTTGGTTGGTTGGTGCATAGTTTTAATCTTGGGTGAATAATGTGTGGCACACTGGATTACCTCCCACCTGAAGTGGGTAAGCCTATTTCCTCCTTTAGCTCTCCACAAACAGGATAATATTTTCGGTCTTTTTTTTTTTGAACTTGTATCATTAACATCTATGTGTTGTTTATTTCAGTTAAAAGTGTAGAGCACAGTGCTAGACATTTGGAACCCAGGTGTCTTTTGCTACGAGTTTCTTTATGGGATTCTGCCATTTTAAGCAAAGGAACACTCTGATACATCTAGAAGGTGAGTAGAAATATGTTGGTCTCCTTTTTCCGTCCCAAGGTGATTTGGTAACTCAATTTCATTCTTAACTATGTTAAAACATCCTAGTGCAAACATACAATATGCTCTTACTAAATTTATGATCCCTTCAATTGTTAGCCACACATTTGTTTTTCCACGGTTTTAACACAACTGCAAAATAAATTATGCTGGATAATCAAAGTTGACCTTGATTCCCCTCGAAACCAATTGTCTCTTCTGCTGCAAATAACCTCATTAGCCAGGTAGGTCCATAGGATTTTGTATTTGATATTTCAACATCCAGTTCTGCAAAAATTGCATTTTTACTTGGTGTTAAAATTATGTATGTGTTATTTTCTTTTCTGGTAACCATGTGATATTTACGTATGCTACATAGACCTGTCAATTGGGCCGGGCCGGCCCAGCCCGAAAAATTGACCCGTGTGCCGGCCCGGCCCAATTAATCATGGGCTCGGGCTGGCCCGGCCCATTTTATCTAAACGTGCTGGGCTTAAAAAATAGGCCCACAAAAGAAGCCCGGACGACCCGACCCGACCCGAAGACCCGATCCGGCACGGCCCGTGGCCCAGTCCGGCCCGGCCCATGACCCATTCCGGCCCCGCCCGGCCCGGCCCGGCCCGTGACCCATTCCGGCCCGGCCCGCAGACCAAATCCAAATAGTAAATTTTATTTGTGATATTAATTGTATTTTAAACTGAATTTTAGAATTAATTGGATAGCACTGTGTAGTGTGTACTACATTTATGTTTTTTTATTCTCTAACGTTTCATATTCCACTAGACCACTATTCAAGAGTTGTAGCTTTTGTTTTCTAACGTTTTATATTCCATTGGACTACTATTCCACGTATCCACATCTGTGCCTAGCCGCCCATTATGGGACAAAGAAACAATGAAACAAAATTGAAATATTAACTTTAACTAAATCACAAAATTGAAATATTAACTTTAACTAAATCTCTCTCTCTCTAGTCTCTACATATCTGATATAAAGCTATGTTGAATATCCTTTGTCAAAAGCTGAAGCCAATTAATGCACATCCTATTTGAAAGTCCACATGGCCTAGAGCTATGTTTTGTTGTGGAGAGATGTGTCTCGTCCCAGGATCCCAAGCGTCGGCCGACCAAGATATGTGTCAAGTCCCCAAGCGTCGTGCCCCCCCAATTAATGCACAACTCACACCCAAAGCTGGCCCCCCAATATTAAATTATATTTTGAGAAGTACTCTTGACCTACAGGCCCTCTCTGACCCAGGCACGGCCCAGCCCGAAGTCCACTGTGCCATGGGCCACGTGCCGGGCTGGGCTGGAATTTTTTACCCTAGGCCCGGCCCATCCCGGCCTGCCATAATGTATGGGCTTGATGAGCCCAGTCCGGCCCATCTGCATTTCGTGCTGTGCCGGCCCGGCCCGGCCCATTTGACAGGTCTAATGCTACATCAGTTTTTTAATTTCAGTATGTATTTCTTCTGGTGATTGATCTTGAATATTCAAGCATAGTGTCTATGGTTATTTATTTTGTATCAATCCTCTCATTGTTGAGCATGTTTTAATTTGCGAAGTTTTTGCCATCATTGTCTCTGCACTTTGAATTATGGAGGCAGTTGGAACAAGGATAGGCCTATAATGACTTTCTGGTTTACTTAAACTTCACTATATTTTTCAACCTTCCATGGGCATGGTAGCAAAAGTGGCATTCACCATTTTAAGTTTTACCGTTACGAATAATTGACTTACCTTTCAAGATGGTCTGTTGATAAATTTCTTTAGGGCGCTTATCTAGTGATATGTGTTGGTGTTTTTGCCTTTGAACTAGGAAAGTTAGTCCCACATTGGCTACACCAAATGGTGAGTATCCCAATATAATGCATTGCTTGTGTTGAGGTGTGGTAGGGCACAAGTGTGTGTCATGTGGGAGTATTTTTCTAGAAGGAAAGAGGATTAATTCCAACAAAGATGTAAGTTGATTTTTGTTGTGCGGACTCCGACTCGGACACGGACTCCAGGATGTCTCGTGCATGCACGAGAGTGTTCGGGGGGTAGGCGTGGACTGACACACTTTTATGCTGATTGTGGGATGATCTAAAATATCAAACTCTATTTTTGAGTATTGGTATTTTAGTCCCACATCGGATAGGAGAAGAGATGAAGTCTCACTCTACTCTATAAATAGAGCCCATTGGCCTCCTTTGAAAGATGTACCAAGAAGAAAGTTAAAGGGAGTCCGTAAAGTCCAGGAAGCCCGTTCAAGTCTCAAATATTGACTTACGAGCGTTCCAGAAGTTCTTCGTGAACTTGCTGGTTCCTGGAAGCAGATCGTGTTGGGACGAATCTTGCTTTGAGCAACGGTGATCTTAATCACCCCAGCAAGAACCTTTCCTCTTCTTCTTTCTTCTTTCTTCTCCTTCATCTAAGTTGTAACTCAGTTCTGTCCGTCAGCAACTGCGATTGCGAGGAAGAACGTGAGATT
Source organism: Iris pallida (assembly GCA_029216955.1). Taxonomy (NCBI): domain Eukaryota; kingdom Viridiplantae; phylum Streptophyta; class Magnoliopsida; order Asparagales; family Iridaceae; genus Iris; species Iris pallida. Next base: position 11,560,382 of record JANAVB010037420.1, read on the forward strand.
TATTTTCTGAACTCAGTTCTGTCCGTCAGCAACTGCGATTGCGAGGAAGAACGCGAGATTTATTTTCTGATTATTGTTGCTTTTGTAATCATATTCATACTATAGTATTCCTCTTGAATCTCGAGAATTATCAGAAGGTGAAACGTTTGTATGAACCTCTGATCTCGACATCGAGTCTACCATCTTTGATCAAGCACCGGGACTAACAATCTCAAAGCAAGATGCTTGTAGATGGAAAACTCTCGTGCTTCTCTCATCGATACCAGCTTTAACAAGTTGGAGAAATTCGACGGAGAACATTTCCAAATCTGGAAGAGGAAGGTCACCCTTAATCTTCAACTCGTGGACGTAGACCATGTGTTGATTGAGGATGAACCGACGATTCCAGAAGGAGGAACTGCCGATGCTATTGCTGCTGCACTCGTCAAGCAGAGCAAATGGAAGAGAGAAAACAACATATGTAAACTGCTGATTCTCAATTCTATGGAAGTCTCTCTGGCAGAGTCATATTCCAAGAAGGTGGAGGCCAAAGAGATCTGGAATTCTTTGGGTAAGCTATATGAAGATGATGAGAACAGGTCCAAAATCTTTATCGTCGAGAAGTACCACAAGTGGCTCTTCGAAGATGAGATGGCGATGCTACCTCAAGTGAAAAAATTTCTGAAGTTGCGCCAGAAGTTAGATGACAAGAAGATGCCCCTCGTCGACAAGTTTGTCGTTGGAGGGATAGTCTCGAAACTTTCTGCTGGTTGGAGCAACTTCTATGCCAGAATGCATCGGAAGAAGCTGGACATTAGCTTGGAAGATCTTCTACAAGAGATCCACGTTGAGGACGAAATACAATCTCAACAAAAGATGGACTCTCTGTCCAACAAACTGGCTAAGGCCAACTTGGTGCAGACAAGAGAGTTCAAGGAAAAGCAGGTGGCTTCTCATCACAAGAAGAAGGACTCCACTAATCCGAAAGTGAAGGGTCCTTCGTTCAAGCAACAGAAGTCCAAGTCCCACGTGACTTGCTTCAACTGTGGCAAGAAGGGCCACTATAAGAGTGAATGCAAATCCAAGCCCAAACAAGCTGAGCAAGGTGAGCCTAGCAAGGTTTCCATGGTTTCTAACATTATTGCTATAATTGCTCAGGTCACAGCTGTGGGGGCTGACTCGGACTGGTGGATAGACACTGGTGCGACCTGCCATGTCTGCTCTGGCAAGGAATGGTTTGTCACATACCAGCTAACTTCTGAGAAAGTTATCATGGCGAACCAAGCCCAAGCTGAAGTTCTGGGGATCAGAACTGTAGAGCTGAAACTCACATCCGGGAACACTCTGACGCTTCAAGGTGTGAAGCACGTTCCGGTGATTGCAAAGAACTTGATCTCTGGAAGCCTGCTTAGCAACGCAGGCTTGAGGATGGACATCAATGCTGGCCAGATGGTAATGTCCAAGAAGGGAACATACTTCGGAAAAGCTTTTCAAACCAAAAGGATGTTCAAAATTCAGCTTGTAAACCAGTCAAATGTAATCAATGCAATCACTCTTTCTGATTATTCTCTTGAGTTGTGGCATAATAGGCTAGGACGTGTTCACTGTAAAAGAATTAACAAAATGTCCAGTCTAGGACTTGTCTCCAAATGTGGGGGTAAGGTAAAGAAGTGTGAAGTATGTGCTCAGACAAAGATCACAAGAAAACCCTTTCATCGGGTCAATCGAAGCACAGATCTTCTGGAGTTGGTGCACTCTGATATCTGTGACTTCAAGCAATTCTCTACAAAAGTCGGGATGAAATATTTCATAACCTTCATCGATGACTTCTCAAAGTACGCGTTCGTCTACTTGCTCAAGTCTAAAGACGAAGCGTTCGAGAAGTTCAAAGAGTTCAAGGCCGAGGCTGAACGATAAAATAGACAACAACTCAAGAGGCTAAGAAGTGATCAAGGCGGAGAGTATCGGTCTCATGAATTCATATTGTGTAACACCCTGTTTTCTGAAATTGGGGGATTTTTGAAAATTTATTATTTTAGTGGTATTTTAGTCATGGTATGATTTTCTGGTGATTTTAGTTAGATTAAACCATTTTCTAAGTCATGCTAAGTCATGACTTATGACTTGGTGACTTTGTTAGTATAACTAAGTGTAAACCCTAGTTTTTCTTAACCTAGAAGTTGCCATGACCATGAGAGCTTAGCCATAGGCTTAGAACACCAAATTAGTGATTTTTGGCCAAAAGGGTATTTTGGTAATTTTCTAGGAATTATTTGGAATTATTTAGATTTATGTGATTTATTATTATTTAATTAGTTGATTAGTGTCATGTTAGCTTCTAACCTAGTTTAGCCCTAATCTAGAGGTTAGCCACTAACCTAGAAGACTAATGATTAGATATTAGCCTTATGTATAAATATCTAGTTAGATAAATATCTAGATATTTCACTTTTTAGATATTTAGAACCTAAATATCTAACCCCCCCTTAGTCAAAGACTTAGGGGCTAAGTTTGCAAGTGGTAGGACACCTCCCCTACACCCCATGGCAGCCAAGGACCCCCCCCTTTGGCAGCCCACAATCCTATAAAACCCCATTGAATTAATTCATGAATGATTTACATGAAATTAATTCCTAGAAAATTCCTTTCTCTTCAAATCATCACAACTTGAGCTATATTGATCCAAATTCACTCTAGTCTCTTGCATTGGGACCCTACAACATCTAAGGTGCTAAGGGGAACTAGCAATCTAGGTTTGGAAGCATTGGACATCATCAAGTTGAAGGAAGCACACCCCCCTCTTCCTTGATTTTCATTGGAATTGCACCAATAGGTATTTTCCCTCAAACATAGTTAAAATCCTGTTTTCTCTTCATAATTGCATTCATATAGGACTAACACAACTGTGGGTAAAGTTTGGTGGAAACTAGACTTGGTTTGGTGTCCGTATCGGACACGTATCTAGGGTTTTATGCAAGTGTTTGATGATTTGCCACAGTGAATTAAATGTTATTATTTTCGAAAACTAATTTCACAAATTTCTAGCCCTATAGGTGTAGATCACAGAACCCTAACACTGAGCTAGGATTCGTGTCGTGTCCGTGTCCAAAACGGACACGAACTCACTGCACGACACCCGGTTTACTTCCCCTGCTGCTCGACCCAATTTTCGGACACGACACGCCATGAGGATACGTGGAATTTGACACAGAGGAGGGGGCCATCACTGACAAGCCCCCCCTCAAATATCACGACCTCTCGTGTGAGAGCTCTGACACGAACACGGGTTTTACACTGCACAGTGCACACACGTACAGAGCCAACTTTGTGCGTATCGTGTCGCGCGGACACGACACGTTGGCACCTCGTACTGACACGAGAGTGTAGACCTATGTGTGGCGTACACGAGGATACGAGCACGAGATGCGTCGTGTCCTGTGTCGTGAGCACGAGACACTCGACCGCGTGCACGACGCGGTCTGAAACGCACTGTTTCGAACTCTGATACGCGCACGTAGCTCGGACACGACACATTTTGGACACATTTCAGGGTGTCTAATAGCTAGCCCTAGACCTAGGCGACCTGTGTACATGACCACGAGACGTGTCGTGTCTCGTGGTGTGTCCACGAGCTCCTGGAACGCGTGCACGACACTGTTATTGTGTGCGCGTGTCAGAAATTTACCCGGGTGTGGATTTCATGTGTTTGGACACGTGAAACTGTGTCGTGGTGTCGTGTCAGGAACCTAGGACACTAGTATATCTATGGGGTGTCAGTTACCAACCAATAGGATCGAGCCTTAGTATGTTTTTGTGCGTGTTTTTCGAATTACCTAGTTTCTAGTTCACAGTTTCTATTTCCCAGATTTTAGGATTTTTCAAGTTTTGTAAAAACGAATTTCAAAACCATTTTGATATAAATTATACATTGGACTAGTGTATTTTAGTGTGTATATGTGTAGTACATATGTATTTGAGGGTGTGGGTCGATTTTGGGGAGAATTGGTGGTGTGTGTGTGTAGTTATATATATATACATATGTGTGTATATATGTATTGTGTGTGTGTGTGTTTGGGGGAGCCTTTGGTTCCAGAATTCCTGGAACCCCCCCTGTCCTGACCCTATTCCAGACCTCTCTCCCTCTCTCTCACTGTCTCACTCTCTCTCTCATTCAGTCTCTCTCTCTCTTTCCCTTTGTCTCTATATATATATATAGTATATGTATGAGTTATATATATAGGTATATATATATATATTGATATATATGTATATTGTATTAGGTCTCTTTATGTATGTATAGTGTATCATAAGTATATGGGTTGTATTATATATGTTATTCATATATTGGGTATATGGATACTGGGTGGTGGTTAGATAGTGTATATCTATATATATAGATATATATATATATATATATATATATATATATATATATATATATATATATATATATATATATATATGAGACTTTTAGTTATAGGTTTATATGAAAACCTAGACTATGGCCAAGGTTATTGGCCCATGGTCTTGGGACTAACCCCATTTGACCTACAGGCCCAAAACAACAACAAATTGACCCTTGTTGACTAAGGGTTGATCAAAGTCAACCTTAGGTCAAACTTGACCTAGTTGACCTAGATTGAACTTAAATTAACCTAGAATGACTAGTTTGACATTGGTTGACCTAACTTGACTAGTAGACTAGTTTGACTAGATAATTGATCATTGTTGACCAAGTCAACTATAGGTCAACCATGACCTAATTGACCTAGAAATGGTTTGGATAGACTTAAGAGGACTTGTTGACTAAGTTTGACTAAACCCTAGGCTATTAACTAGTTGGTTTAGGTTTGACCTATATATAAGTATATTATTGTGACTTGGGTTTTGTGGAAGACCTATGTAGATTAAGATATGTATGGGGTTAAGTTAGATACTTAGAGTTGAGTCATGACTTGAGATTGGAATGTGGGATTAGCTTGAATATAGGATTAAGGTTGGTATTATATATATGTATATATATGTGTGGTATACTTGTATAGGTATTGGTTATACCTTAACCTTGTGGTATTGACTTAGATAGTTGACCATTGACTTAATCACCTTGCTGACTAGTCTTTGTTTAACCCAAAACCTTAGTTGGTCTAAGTTTGACCTAGACTTGATCCAGATTGATCATGTTGACTAGTATTTGACTAGTTTGATTAGAATGTTGACCAAGAGCTGACTTTAACCTAGATTTGACTAACCTTGACTTGTTTGACCTTGTTTGACTCTATTTGATTTAGTATGACTTCCTGTGACCTAGTTTGACTATTAGAGTTGACCAAGAGTTGACTTTTGACCAGATTGACCTAGAATCATGTAGTGTGCATTGTATACTTTATTTTTACCATTGTGGATACATTGTGACTTGTATTGCTCTGATTAGGAGCCATACACCTCTCCTCAGACAGTATATCCTCTTCAGACATTCAGTTATCAGGCGAGTACATTCTCTGACCGTTTCATACTTGTTCAGGCTTTACTTTTCGCTCTAGATTACTTTACTTGTTGCTGTCACATTGGTAACACGGATTGGTACTATATGGATCTTTACATGAGATGTTATCCCTCTCGGGAGCATCGGGTACTTCATGTTATGTGTGTTTCACTATCATCATGTACTCCTATGCTTCCATCATTCATGTGCACTCATGTGATCATGTACTCTCATGTTTACTGAGCCCTCATGTATACTATCATGTGCACCCTTTTATGGGCCCCATGTGATATCATGTACAATAACGTAACTTGTATAGATCCTTGTGTATTGATTGGGGAAACGGGGGAGTAGAAGTGGACATGTGAATAATTCCAAAGTAGTGTAATCATGTGCAAACTCAGTAGTGTAATCATGTATAAATTCTAGCCATTCACATGCCTATCTTGTGCTCTACATCACTAGTCACTACAGTTCTCTATATACAGTAGATATTTCATTACAGCTATCTCTTTTACAGCGTATATTTCCTTTCAGCAGTTCATGTATCTTACTCTATTGCCTGTATCGTATTTCCTAACCTGATATGCACTGCGTGAGATGTATTGTGCTCGTTCCTGTCCTGATTGGACCTGTTGAAAATATTACAGAGGATGAGGATGAGGCCTGGTGTCTACCTATTATGGAGCAGGACTAGATGATACTTATGTTGTGGACCCTCAGCAGGATCCACCTGCAGCTGAGGATGTTGTTCCAGTAGTCTAGGCTAGTTTAGCTAGACAGTCTTTCGGTATTATCTTTTTGTCTCACATCTGAGTTGTATTTTGAGATGTTGAGGTATATAGACTCTTAGACTTGTTGTATCATGAGTTGACATTCTGGATATTATGTTGTACTAGACACTTAGACTTTTTCATCTATACTATGGTTCTTTTTGAGTTACTATCTATTTATCTGTTCTTCATTCTTCTACCTTAGATGTGATTGAGACAGCATGTTGTGATGTTACCTCCATTCGGAGAGTATAAACTGTACAGGTACTTTTATATTGTTAGATGATTGACCTAGGACAGCGTTCTACCGCCGACACTGCGGCGTAGGCTGGACGTTGTTACGTTCTCGTGCCCTTACTCTAGGGTGCGGGTCGTGACACATTTTTAGTGGTGGCCCATGCAGGTCTCGAGTTTATGTAGTGGTATTCGAACTAGAGTATCACTACAGCCTGCGATAGGATTTGAGGAATAGGCTTAGAGAGAGTGGATACTCAATCACTGTTAGGATACCTTGAGAGATTCCTGGGATGACCCTTGAGAATCTCATTTGAAATTACGATTTAAACTCCTTTTTCCTTGATTGAATTTGATTTTGGAGGATTCACTGTAGAACTTTGAATCCTGGTGTTAGTTGATGATTTTGAAAAATTTTGTAGTTGTTGATTTTAATTTCTTAGTGTTAGATTAATATCTTTTATTTTTTTATTTTTTTAGGGTACTCAATCACAATTATGAGAAAACTTTTATCTGTTTCTTGCCATCTAATCCTCTTGCTAATTGTCTTTCATTAAAATGAACTGTCCTCTCTATTTTGCATCTTGCTTAAACTCTTTTTACCAATCTATGTGACTGTAACCCAAACCTGACTTACTCGACATTTCCTCAAATCAAGACTTTATTGAGACCTTCTAACCTTGACCCTTGATTGATCGAACCCTAACTATATTCATCTAGTAGCCTATCTATCCCTAGGACTGTGTTCCTAAATTATTTACTAGATTCCTGATTAATTTTATTTCATGAGTTAATTTGATCTTCTTCAATTTTTTGCATCAATTTGTCACGTCTCGAACTCCCACTTTCTATTCTAGATCCTTGGACGTCCTTTACCGTGACTTAGATATTCAGAGTATAATACTAGCTGTTACCTTCCAACAAACTTCACATGTAAGACCTAGACTAGCCTACCTTCATGTAGGTATTCCATGTCCTACAAAAACCCGTCTCCTTGTACTCCATTATCTTGATATGATTTTCTGGTCAAATGACTAAACTATAACCTCTACCATGATACTAAATTAATTCTTATTTCAATTAGAGATCCATCTTGGCACAATTCTTTCGACCTGGCATGTGATGGTGTTCTACTTGAATCCTTAAATACTTGACCTTGTACCTTACCTTGAATGCTTGACCCGATTGGTTAAGGATCTTGGACTATGTATCTTCTTTAATCATTTCCACCCTTACTTATATCTTATGTTATAAATTTATCCTTAAGTTTTACAAGCTTATCCTTTTCGAGCTTGATCATGATATATTTTATTGGGTGTACACCCACTAACATATTATCTAATCAGAACCGGCACATGATGGTCTGATCAACCTATTGCGTTTTGGTTCGCTTTTCATATATTAATCTACGTGGATACAGACACAGTTAAACTTACCCTAGAATCTTATCCACAACAGCCTTGACAATTCTCCTTGGAATTATTTTATCACCTATGAACCTCGTATTCATATACAGTTGAATTAAATTTAATCATGACCTGGATCTTCATCATTGGATGCTCGTGCTCATACTTGATTTCATTAATTTTCCATCTTGCCCAATCTCGATTTATTCTAAAATTGATCAACTTAGATCGTGTCAAGACTAAAATCTATTTGTGATTGTTTGTGCCTAAATTTTCAATTTTCTTTTACCATTTTATGGAATAGTAACTTTAATGATTTCTCAGTTACTTGTTAAATGACCAATTTTCATATAGGATGGTAGACGGCCTATAGCCTTGATGATTGTTGTTCCCTTACCTTCCCAATTAGGATACCTTAGATTGCTTGTACGTTTGATACCATAGGACAGTATTGATCTAGAATGACTAGTGCACCTAGATGAGACCACAGACTGTTCCATTTAACCTGTCCCCCTGGTACCACTATTGCATCACAAATTTCTGGTTCAATTTAGGCCATAGATCTTTCCCACTCTAAATTATGATCACCGTAGACACGTTACCGTGACTTTTAAATTTGGAGCACAAGACTAGTTGTTTTCTCAAAACTGATTTCACGTACATGACCTAGACATGACATACTACGCCCATGACCTTAGTGTCCCACTCAGGCATACCATTGTGTGCTTCATTTGCTTAGTACGATTTTTCTGACCCGAGACTTCATCCTGATTTACCCTATGGAGTTACTTTTGGCTTCGATTTAAATTGAGGACACCTTATGACCTAAAACTGCCAGCCAATTTTTGGACATGACCCAGTATAGGTCTACTACCCATATTTTGCTTGTTTGACCTTGTATGTTGCCTAGGTAGTGGCTTCGTCCCTGATTGTTGGAGGTTTGACCTAGGAGGAGTATGACCATCTAAATTTCGAGGACGAAATTATTTTAAGGTGGGTAGACTTGTAACATCCTGTTTTCTGAAATTGAAAGATTTTTGAAAATTTATTATTTTAGTGGTATTTTAGTCATGGTATGATTTTCTGGTGATTTTAGTTAGATTAAACCATTTTCTAAGTCATGCTAAGTCATGACTTATGACTTGGTGACTTTGTTAGTATAACTAAGTGTAAACCCTAGTTTTTCTTAACCTAGAAGTTGCCATGACCATGAGAGCTTAGCCATAGGCTTAGAACACCAAATTAGTGATTTTTGGCCAAAAGGGTATTTTGGTAATTTTCTAGGAATTATTTGGAATTATTTAGATTTATGTGATTTATTATTATTTAATTAGTTGATTAGTGTCATGTTAGCTTCTAACCTAGTTTAGCCCTAATCTAGAGGTTAGCCACTAACCTAGAAGACTAATGATTAGATATTAGCCTTATGTATAAATATCTAGTTAGATAAATATCTAGATATTTCACTTTTTAGATATTTAGAACCTAAATATCTAACCCCCCCTTAGTCAAAGACTTAGGGGCTAAGTTTGCAAGTGGTAGGACACCTCCCCTACACCCCATGGCAGCCAAGGACCCCCCCCTTTGGCAGCCCACAATCCTATAAAACCCCATTGAATTAATTCATGAATGATTTACATGAAATTAATTCCTAGAAAATCCCTTTCTCTTCAAATCATCACAACTTGAGCTATATTGATCCAAATTCACTCTAGTCTCTTGCATTGGGACCCTACAACATCTAAGGTGCTAAGGGGAACTAGCAATCTAGGATTTGGAAGCATTGGACATCATCAAGTTGAAGGAAGCACACCCCCCTCTTCCTTGATTTTCATTGGAATTGCACCAATAGGTATTTTCCCTCAAACATAGTTAAAATCCTATTTTCTCTTCATAATTGCATTCATATAGGACTAACACAACTGTGGGTAAAGTTTGGTGGAAACTAGACTTGGTTTGGTGTCCGTATCGGACACGTATCTAGGGTTTTATGCAAGTGTTTGATGATTTGCCACAGTGAATTAAATGTTATTATTTTCGAAAACTAATTTCACAAATTTCTAGCCCTATAGGTGTAGATCACAGAACCCTAACACTGAGCTAGGATTCGTATCGTGTCCGTGTCCAAAACGGACACGAACTCACTGCACGACACCCGGTTTACTTCCCCTGCTGCTCGACCCAATTTCCGGACACGACACGCCAAGAGGACACGTGGAATTTGACACAGAGGAGGGGGCCATCACTGACAAGCCCCCCCTCAAATATCACGACCTCTCGTGTCGTGTCGAGAGAGCTCTGACACGAACACGGGTTTTACACTGCACAGTGCACACACGCACAGAGCCAACTTTGCGCGTATCGTGTCGCGCGGACACGACACGTTGGCACCTCGTACTGACACGAGAGTGTAGACCTATGTGTGGCGTACACGAGGACACGAGCACGAGATGCGTCGTGTCCTGTGTCGTGAGCACGAGACACTCGACCGCGTGCACGACGCGGTCTGAAACGCACTGTTTCGACCTCTGATACGCGCACGTAGCTCGGACACGACACGTTTTGGGCACATTTCAGGGTGTCTAATAGCTAGCCCTAGACCTAGGCGACCTGTGTACATGACCACGAGACGTGTCGTGTCTCGTGGTGTGTCCACGAGCTCCTGGAACGCGTGCACGACACTGTTATTGTGTGCGCGTGTCAGGAATTTACCCGGGTGTGGATTTCATGTGTTTGGACACGTGAAACTGTGTCGTGGTGTCGTGTCAGGAACCTAGGACACTAGTATATCTATGGGGTGTCAGTTACCAACCAATAGGATCGAGCCTTAGTATGTTTTGTGCGTGTTTTTCGAATTACCTAGTTTCTAGTTCACAGTTTCTATTTCCCAGATTTTAGGATTTTTCAAGTTTTGTAAAAACGAATTTCAAAACCATTTTGATATAAATTATACATTGGACTAGTGTATTTTAGTGTGTATATGTGTAGTACATATGTATTTGAGGGTGTGGGTCGATTTTGGAGAGAATTGGTGGTGTGTGTGTGTAGTTATATATATATATACATATGTGTGTATATATGTATTGTGTGTGTGTGTTTGGGGGAGCCTTTGGTTCCAGAATTCCTGGAAACCCCCCCTGTCCTGACCCTATTCCAGACCTCTCTCCCTCTCTCTCACTGTCTCACTCTCTCTCTCATTCAGTCTCTCTCTCTCTTTCCCTTTGTCTCTATATATATATAGTATATGTATGAGTTATATATATAGGTATATATATATATATTGATATATATGTATATTGTATTAGGTCTCTTTATGTATGTATAGTGTATCATAAGTATATGGGTTGTATTATATATGTTATTCATATATTGGGTATATGGATACTGGGTGGTGGTTAGATTGTGTATATCTATCTATATATATATATATATATATATATATATATATATATATATATATATATATATATATATATATATATATATATATGAGACTTTTAGTTATAGGTTTATATGAAAACCTAGACTATGGCCAAGGTTATTGGCCCATGGTCTTGGGACTAACCCCATTTGACCTACAGCCCCAAAACAACAACAAATTGACCCTTGTTGACTAAGGGTTGATCAAAGTCAACCTTAGGTCAAACTTGACCTAGTTGACCTAGATTGAACTTAAATTAACCTAGAATGACTAGTTTGACATTGGTTGACCTAACTTGACTAGTAGACTAGTTTGACTAGATAATTGACCATTGTTGACCAAGTCAACTATAGGTCAACCATGACCTAATTGACCTAGAAATGGTTTGGATAGACTTAAGAGGACTTGTTGACTAAGTTTGACTAAACCCTAGGCTATTAACTAGTTGGTTTAGGTTTGACCTATATATAAGTATATTATTGTGACTTGGATTTTGTGGAAGACCTATGTAGATTAAGATATGTATGGGGTTAAGTTAGATACTTAGAGTTGAGTCATGACTTGAGATTGGAATGTGGGATTAGCTTGAAATAGGATTAAGGTTGGTATTATATATATGTATATATATGTGTGGTATACTTGTATAGGTATTGGTTATACCTTAACCTTGTGGTATTGACTTAGATAGTTGACCATTGACTTAATCACCTTGCTGACTAGTCTTTGTTTAACCCAAAACCTTAGTTGGTCTAAGTTTGACCTAGACTTGATCCAGATTGATCATGTTGACTAGTATTTGACTAGTTTGATTAGAATATTGACCAAGAGCTGACTTTAACCTAGATTTGACTAACCTTGACTTGTTTGACCTTGTTTGACTCTATTTGACTTAGTATGACTTCCTGTGACCTAGTTTGACTATTAGAGTTGACCAAGAGTTGACTTTTGACCAGATTGACCTAGAATCATGTAGTGTGCATTGTATACTTTATTTTTACCATTGTGGATACATTATGACTTGTATTGCTCTGATTAGGAGCCATACACCTCTCCTCAGACAGTATATCCTCTTCAGACATTCAGTTATCAGGCGAGTACATTCTCTGACCGTTTCATACTTGTTCAGGCTTTACTTCTCGCTCTAGATTACTTTACTTGTTGCTGTCACATTGGTAACACGGATTGGTACTATATGGATCTTTACATGAGATGTTATCCCTCTCGGGAGCATCGGGTACTTCATGTTATGTGTGTTTCACTATCATCATGTACTCCTATGCTTCCATCATTCATGTGCACTCATGTGATCATGTACTCTCATGTTTACTGAGCCCTCATGTATACTATCATGTGCACCCTTTCATGGGCCCCATGTGATATCATGTACAATAACGTAACTTGTATAGATCCTTGTGTATTGATTGGGGAAACGGGAGAGTAGAAGTGGACATGTAAATAATTCCAAAGTAGTGTAATCATGTGCAAACTCAGTAGTGTAATCATGTATAAATTCTAGCCATTCACATGCCTATCTTGTGCTCTACATCACTAGTCACTACAGTTCTCTATATACAGTAGATATTTTATTACAGCTATCTCTTTTACAGCGTATATTTCCTTTCAGCAGTTCATGTATCTTACTCTATTGCCTGTATCGTATTTCCTAACCTGATATGCACTGCGTGAGATGTATTGTGCTCGTTCCTGTCCTGATTGGACCTGTTGAAAATATTACAGAGGATGAGGATGAGGCCTGGTGTCTACCTATTATGGAGCAGAACTAAATGATACTTATGTTGTAGACCCTCAGCAGGATCCACCTGCAACTGAGGATGTTGTTCCAGTAGTCTAGGCTAGTTTAGCTAGACAGTCTTTCGGTATTATCTTTTTGTCTCACATCTGAGTTGTATTTTGAGATGTTGAGGTATATAGACTCTTAGACTTGTTGTATCATGAGTTGACATTCTGGATATTATGTTGTACTAGACACTTAGACTTTTTCATCTATACTATGGTTCTTTTTGAGTTACTATCTATTTATCTGTTCTTCATTCTTCTACCTTAGATGTGATTGAGACAGCATGTTGTGATGTTACCTCCATTCGGAGAGTATAAACTGTACAGGTACTTTTATATTGTTAGATGATTGACCTAGGACAGCGTTCTACCGCTAACACTGCGGCGTAGGCTGGGCGTTGTTACGTTCTCGTGCCCTTACTCTAGGGTGCGGGTCGTGACATATTGTTCTGCAAAGACCATGGAATCATAAACGAGACTACTGCTCCGTATTCTCCTCAATCTAACGGAGTAGTGGAGAGGAAGAACAGAACGTTGACAGAAATGATGAACTCAATGCTGCTAACTGCGGATCTTCCTAAATGATATTGGGGAGAAGCTGCATTAACGGCCACTTTTATTCTAAATAGAGTGCCGTATGCAACTTCGGACGTAACTCCTCATGAACTCTGGTTCAAAGTCAGACCTAACTTGAATGTCATTCGAGTGTGGGGATGTCTGGCTTATGTGAAGCTCCCAGATCTGAAGATTCAGAAGCTGGAGGCAAGGACTACGAAGACGATCTTCTTGGGGTATGCCGAGAAAAGTGATGCTCGGAGATTTCTTGACATTGAGTCAAATCATATCATCGAATCTCGCGATGCTGAATATTTTGAAGATAAGTTTGTAAGGCATAAGAACATTGTTCTAACGGACATTCCGGAGAATGATGAAGGTACAAAGGTGACTGAGATCTTCAATGAGCCAGTTGTCCAAGATGAAGTTGTTACTGAGGAGACAACGATTGAACCAGAACTCACTGAGCCGTCGTCGAAGAGAGCGAGGAGGCCGAAAAACTTCGGAGATGACTTCATCACCTATCATGTGGAAGCAGATCCGCTTACCTATGATGAGGCGATGAAGACCAGAGATACTGTTTTCTGGAAGGAGGCGATAGACAATAAAATTGAATCAATCACCTCCAATAACACTTGGGTGTTGGTTGATCTACCTGAAGGAGCAAAACCTATCAGATGTAAGTGGATCTTCGAGAAGAAGATGAAAGCTGATGGAACCATTGACAAGTTCAAGGCCAGGCTAGTGGCAAAGGGGTTTTCTCAGAAGCAGAAGATCGACTACTTTGACACGTATGCTCCAGTAGTCCGGATGTCCACCATCAGAATGTTGATTGCTCTCGCAGCGATACATAAGATGGTGATACATCAGATGGATGTCAAAACGACATTCCTGAATGGCGAGCTGACCGAAGAGATCTACATGCAACAACCAGAAGGGTTTGTCATCAAAGGTCTTGAAGACAAAGTCTGCAAGTTGGTAAAATCTCTGTACGGTTTAAAGCAAGCTCCCAAAATGTGGCATGAAAAGTTTGACAAAGTCATAAGGTCAAATGACTACAGGGTCATTGAAACAGACAAGTGTGTCTATACGAAGTTTGCTGACGGAAGAGGAGTCATCTTTTGTCTATACGTGGACAACATGCTAATCCTAGGTATGGATATAAGCTATGTCACGGAGACAAAGAAGCTCCTCTCGACGAAGTTCAGTATGAAGGACTTGGGGGATGCTGATGTTATCTTGGAACTCAAGATCATCCGGACAGACACTGGATTAGCGCTGTCACAACCTCATTATGTTGACAAGATGATCACTCGTTACGGGTATCAAGATCTTCAAGGGATCGATACGCCGTACAGGTGTGATATGAAGCTGAAGCCTAATGAAGGGAAAAACGTCAGGCAGCTGGAGTATGCAAGCGTAATCGGGAGTTTGATGTATGCTACTACTGCACAAGGCCTGACATAGCTTTCGTTGTGGAAGTGCTGAGTCGTTTCACGAGCAACCCAGACATTGAGCACTGGAAAGCTGTGAAACGGGTTATGAGATATCTCAAAAAGACTCAGACATATGCACTGCACTACAGCGGGGATCCGCCGGTAGTGGAAAGCTTCGGTGATGCCAGCTGGTGCTCAGAAGTGGAGAGCGAGAGGACCACAGGTGGATACATTTTCACAATGGGTGGAGCTGCTATATCATGGAAATCGAAGAAGCAGACTATGCTCTCGCGGTCATCCATGGAATCTGAGTTCTTTGCACTTGATACCGCAGCAGAGGAAGCAGAATGGCTTCAGTAGCTCATGTATGATCTTCCAGTGGTTGGGGCACAAATACCGGGGATACCGATATACTGCGACAACCAGGCGACTGCGGTAGTGGCATCAAATGACCTCTTCAACGGGAAGAAGAGGACTGTGCGGTTGAAGCACATGGCAGTACACGATCTCATCAAGAGGGGTGTTATTGCAGTGATTGATGTTCGGAGTCAGGAGAACCTGGCGGATCCGTTCACCAAGGGCCTCAAGCGCCAGCTGGTCGATGACACAGCTTGTAAAATGGGCTTGAAGACATTCTGATATTGTGTTATTACATTCCTACCACAAAGTTTTATGCTATTAGTTCAAAGATAAATTTACTAGACATCTAGCTTTTGGTTCAAGGGAGGACTATTAACCAGAAGAATATCAGGAACGGTGGGTACTTGTCCTCTGTGACATGGAGAGGTTACGGACCTACAACCACTGTTATATACTGTTGTTTTCTGCAGAAAACGGTTCCTGTGGGAAGATTGGCTTAAATGTCTTAATGAGTTCTCAGGCAGAGTGAATGCCTGGAAGTGCTTTACAAGAAGCACGGTAGCGCAATACTACACGAAGTGTAACTCCATGCTACAGTGAGGTGACTTCACCATGAGGTTCCCAGGTAGGGATAATACCTCGGCTTTGCAAGCCAAATCACAGCGACGTAGCACCGCATATAGGCAGGTAGTCTAATGTTGCATAATCGTAATAAAGAGAGGTAGACAGCACTACAAAGAGGACGATGTCCTCATGTTACGGTGGCATGACACCATGAAGAGGTACCAGGTAGGGTTAAGCCTCGGCTTCGCGAGCCATGTCATAGCGGCGTAACACCGCACGGAAGCGCAAGGCTTCATGCTGGATAGTTTGGCACTACAAAGAGGCTTGTGACCTCATGCTACAGTAGTATGACACTACGATGAGGTACCCAGGTGGGGTAAAGCCTCGGTTTTAAGCCATGTCATAGCGGCGTAGCACCGCAAAGAAGCGCAATGCTTCATGCCATGACTCTTTATAAAGAACTCACCTATAATGTATGGACAGAGATATCAGGCCGTCTCTTGAGGAAAAACTTGTAGACGTCCAAAAATTATACACTAAAACCAGGCTGGCACAAGGCCTTCAATGTGCAGCCAGAAGCACAGTTGATGTCATTATGTGAGTAGGAAGAATTGCAGTTATGGTGCAGAATTCAAGGCTTAGTCCATTCTTGTATCATGCTGTTATTTAACCTATGCGGAAAGATTCAAGTCGTAGCGACATCTCTCCTAATGCATGATGGACAGTCACTGTGGGG
The DNA here is from genome assembly GCA_029216955.1 of Iris pallida. Classification (NCBI taxonomy): domain Eukaryota; kingdom Viridiplantae; phylum Streptophyta; class Magnoliopsida; order Asparagales; family Iridaceae; genus Iris; species Iris pallida. Next base: position 11,577,125 of record JANAVB010037420.1, read on the forward strand.
AACGCTCAACCCATATATTGAGATATGTGGGGAATTGTTGGTGTTTTTGCTTTTGGACTATGAAAGATAGTCCCACATCGGCTACACCAAATGGTGAGTATCTCAATATAATGCATTGCTTGTGTTGAGGTGTTCACATGAGGTGTAGTGGGGCACAAGTGTGTGTCATGTGGGAGTATTTTCCTAGAAGGAAAAAGGATTAATTCCAACAAAGATGTAAGTTGATTTTTGTTGTACGGACTTCGACTCAGACACGGACTCCAGGATGTCTCGTGCATGCACGGGAGTGTTCAGGGGGTAGGAGTGGACTGGCACACTTCTATGCTGATTGTGGGATGATCTAAAATATCAAACTCTATTTTTGAGTATTGGTATTTTAGTCCCACATCGGATAGGAGAAGAGATGAAGTCTCACTCCACTCTATAAATAGAGCCCCTTGGCCTCCTTTGAAAGATGCACCAAGAAGAAAGTTAAAGGGAGTCCGTAAAGTCCAGGAAGTCCGTTCAAGTCTCAAATATTGACTTGCGAGCGTTCCAGAAGTTCTTCGTGAACTTGCTGGTTCCTGGAAGCAGATCGTGTTGGGGCGAATCTTGCTTTGAGCAACGGTGATCTTAATCACCACAGCAAGAACCTTTCCTTTTCTTCTTTCTTCTCCTTCATCTAAGTTGTAACTCAGTTCTGTTCGTCAGCAACTGCGATTGCGAGGAAGAACGTGACATTTATTTTCTGAACTCAGTTCTGTCCGTCAGCAACTGCGATTGCGAGGAAGAACGTGAGATTTATTTTCTGATTATTGTTGCTTTTGTAATCAGATTCATACTATAGTGTTCCTCTTTGATCTCGAAAATTATTAGAAGGTGAAACGTTTGTATGAATCTCTGATCTCGACATCGAGTCTACCATCTTTGATCAAGCACCGGGACTAACAATATGTGAGTATTGTATTGAGCTTCACCTTCTAGTTAAAAGTATGCATATTGTTGTGCATATATAAAGCTTTTGAATTTGAGAACAAGCACCCTCCATCCCAGCTGTAGGACTGCATTATTCACTCCCTCAATTCAACAACTGGTCCAGGGGAACTACAGGTTTCAATCCTTCCGATCTCCACACATTTTTTTTAAAAAAAATTAAATTTGTTTTAACCTCTCTCCAATTTTGATTAGTTTTTGTTAGTGTTAAAAGGACATGGCCCTTACAAAGCTAAAATGATTCAAACAACCGACCCCAAAATTCAGGATATGGACTTTTTTGTTGTTCTTGATTTCGATGGTTTTTAGCAATGTTGCATGAATACGGTCACGAATAAGGACACAATACGGGATACGGGCATTTTCAAGTATGTACAATGTAATCACTTATGTTGCATGCATACATGCACGAATACGAATATGGACATGACAAATACGGCCACCATTTTTCCTTTCCATGCTGTTTTTAGAATTAGTATTTCTTGGAGGCCAAGACTTCTATGGCTATATAACCTCACGCCTTCTCTAAATTTTATTTATTGAAGAGATTATAAATTTATTTCAGTTATGTTATCTATTCCTTGCTTAGAGTAGATTTCTTCTTCTTCTTCTAATTATCCATAAACAATAACCCTTAACACCCTCAACCATGTTCTTTAAAACCAAAATCCAATACCCTAAAACTTTATTCTCTACCCTTCATCCAATAACCATTCATCACAATCTAGGAACAAAGGCTTCCACAAATCATAGTTTGTGAAATCATTGCATATTCCTATATAGACAAGCCCCTAGGTCGTCCTGCGTCATGTTCCCTTGTCAAATGCTAGGGCAACTTCTAAGTGCCGGTTGCCTGACATATCAAGTCTCAACTGATTGCATAAATTATTTTATTCGACAATTATGTGTGTAGATGGAGCAGCTTTATAGATTTACAATGTCTTGAAATGAGAAAATTTGAAGAGTTATATATTGAAGGTGAAGTATGGGATTGTCCTTCCTTTACTCTTTGCTGTAATGTGTTTTAGAGATTAATGCAGTTGCCAATAGCAAATTGCTCCTTGATTTCCATGAGCTTAAACTGCAATACAAAATGTAGGTCTATCTACCTAGCAACTAGCCACCTAAGTTTTATGATGTCGCCCTCTCATGCTCATATATACCTTGGCTAGGAATTTGCCAACATAGAGAGTTAGACGTTTGGTTGACAGCCGGTCATAAAACCTTGTCAAATCTTGTATAAAGCTTTCTTATACTCCATAGGTAACCTCATTCTGATAAGAGTAGGCTTGGATGATGATGATGATGATATTGAAGGTGAAGCCTATTATCTTCTGTATTAGATTGTTCGACTTCTAGTATCATGTTTGAAGCATCTTTTTTTCAGGTATGTAATGATTTATTTTCTAGTTCCAGCTGAAAATTTCTGTGTATCTTCGTACAGTTCTTCTAAGCATAATAGGGTCATTTTGGCAGGCGTAAGGACTAACTATTTGTCTTTAGTCCTATCTATGTGCTTACTTTCTTTTTAGACCAAGATTGGGTTTTATCATGGATACTTTTGCTGCTTCATGTTTAGATGAATTTTGTCTAGGACCAGTTATATTCAATCTATCTATGTGCTTACCTTCTTTATCGGTCTTTCTATCTTACATCATCAAGGATCGATGCTGCTGATGTATGTTGGTTCGTTTACTCCTGCTAACACTAGAGTAATAGTGTTGCCAATATTACCAACCCAATCTTGGTCTAAAAAGTTATCCAACATAAGATTAATTTTGAATGAAGAAAATATACCTTTTAATTTGATTTGTATCTGTTGCATATCCTTGTGGTTTAGCTGCAACCTTTGTGACCGTCTTCTCAGCATTCTTTTGCAGCTAGCTGATTTTGAAGATCCCCCCTCCCCCCTCTTCTGTTTATCCTTTGGCAGGTATTTCAAGTATGCAAGTTTTGTATGGCCTTAACTGTAGATTGTGCAACTTGGTGGTTCTATCACATACTCAAAAATAAAAACTTCTAAGCATGAAAAGTTTTCAATCTTTATTACCATGAACTAATGAGATATTTTGTTTTCAATTAATATGTTATATTATTATCTGATGATTTATGTTATATGATCCTGAGCTCTGATCGTATATTATATTTCAAGATCTTTATGCTATTTCTCATTTTATGAAAATCATGTTGAGTTGTTACAATTATGGATCCAGGTTGTCCAATTCACAATTTATCAAGAATTTGGAATCAATATTAGGGGATCCTTGGACCTTTTATGTCATGGGGATAGGAGTTACTCCATAGCTGAAAGTAGTTCTCTAGGGCAATATCATAACATTATACCATCTTCTTCTCCCCTTTATCTCACAGTTTGTTAAATATAAGAGAAGTTTTGATACTTCCTCCACAATAACATGAGGCAGAACATTATACTCAACAATGGGAACTTCATAGTGTCAAATGTTTTACGACTTCAGTGTCAAATGTTTTACTTCATATTGTCAAATGTTTTACGAAAGCCACTGTACTCCATATTCTGATCTAAGGAAACTGTGAAGGTGGGATGTTTATTTTATAGTGTATCTATCTTTTTGAATGGAGTCCAATCTGAGTGGATGACCTGATATGCTTATTTCATCAGTGATTTATTAGTTGCGATGTTTTTTTTTTCCATGTAGGTGCCTTCTCTGGGTCTGATGTTGGACCTTATCTTAAATATGGGAGATTCTGACCTCTCCAGGTTAGAACTAACGTAGTCCGAACAGATTTGTGTTGACTGTAGTTTCCGAGAGATAAGTAGAGCGTCTTCTCTTTTTTGTGTTTTATTTTGATGGCTTATTTGCAACTAAATATCCTAACCTTTTTATTAGCTATTTAGTACCCTGAACTATCCCCTCCTCCCCACCCCCACTCCAAAGTTGTTGTCACAGCTGTACTCCATCCCTTCCCGGGGGATGTGCAACCCCTTCGGGGCGCAAGGGGGCTGGAACAGCAGCCTCGCGCGCTGGGAGCTAAGGTAAGGCTTGTGTCTTTTTCTTTTAGAAAGAGAAGCAATTTATTTTTAGGGGCGCAATAATCTTAAGGACACATGCCATTAGTTGGAAGTTTGATATTTTTTAATCGGGTTGGGCTTTTTCTTGAGTTAATCAGGTTAGATGATAAAATGTGTAGTTCTAAAATTTGATATATTTGTTTCTTTTTCCCACTATATTATATGTACTTTTTTTTTCTTGATTGGGTTTTCTAAACCCAAAGACTGCTTGATTTTAATCAAATGCCACCCTGATCAGGTCCTTCTAGACTTAGATACTGAGGGCCTGATGAAGATTGGACCTTTGAATAACTAAGCATGTGTAACTTAAAATCCTGAAAATATTCATTATGATGGTCATATAAAATTCATTTCACAAGTCTTTCACCTAGATCTGAAAGACGATAGCTTACTCTAATAAACTCTGAACGGCTAGTCTAGTGACCGAGGGAGGGGTCTTTAGTACAAAAAAAAAGACGTAAAATAGGTTCTGCTATTCAGCCATTTTGGGTAGGCCACTGAGTCTAGAAGTATAAAGCCCAAGCTCATTTTTCCCTAATAAGCAAAAGCTTACTGGGATGATGCACTTTAAGTATCCTAACTTATTTGGGTGAGCAAATGTTGTAGAATAAGTTGAAAACTTATTATTTTCTCAACTTTTTCTGGAAATAAATTAACTTTTCAAAAAATGCTATATTTTTTTTAACTGTAAGCGATTCTAAACTAGGAGTATGGCCTAAACAAACTGGAATTGGGCTCCGAAGAAGGATACAATTTTTTGTTGATGTTGCTGACGATAATGTTGTGAACAACCAACAATCCTTATTGCTTAAGCTAATCTGGAGTTTTTTAAGTATGTATGAGAAATTATTTAGTAATTGTATATTTGTTGCCGATGCTATATAGTTGAATAATATAGTGTTTTAATTGATTTTAACTGTCCATGCACCTATCAAGGTTGTACTAAATTTGTACTAAAAATCAATTAATGTAAAAGACAGAATCTCAATAGGATGTTCCAAAACTTCTGTTTTTTAGTATAATATAATTGCCACTTTCTTTTGCTGATTCTTAAAAATTTTGAAGTATGATATAAGAAATTATTTAGTAACATAAATTACTTCTATTTTTGAAACTACGTAGTTGGTTAACTGTCTTTATTGTGTTAATATTTATGCACCTATCAAGGTTTCAACTGAAACAAAATCTGTATTGGAAAGAAAACTATTTAACTCAACAGAGAATCTAAACGGAATATCTCAATTCTACTTCTTGATGTATTGCATATAGCCAAATTGTAAAGAAAACAAAAATGCTGATGATTGTGATGACCATTGTATCACTCTTAAGTTTATCTTACAATATGTTATAGTCTGGACAAAAATTAGTCCAATTCAGGGCTTTTTGTATATGTAATTCAAATTGTATGGGTGCAACTACATTTGTTGCTGCAATTTATGCATCCATCATTCCATCTCAGTTTAGGCAATCTTGTTTGATTAATTCCAAATTGCATGAAACAAGAACTGATGTCTACATCCAGCACTGCTTGTTGGCATATATACATGGAAAGATTGTGACCATATGCCATTTTATGCTTGGCCTGAAGTTAGAATGAGGTACAATCTCCTTCCTTAAAACAAACTTGGTGAACGTGATGACACATCTTGCATGATGTAGATTGGTATAGGGAGAGGCACATAGTTGTAATAACACAAAAATCAAGCTGTTGGCCTAGTGCACATCATCACGATTATGGCTAAGAACTTCATCTGTATGTTTTGGAATTTACTTTGTTTTGTTAGTCCCGGGGCTTGATCAAAGATGGTAGACTCAATGTCGAGATCAGAGGTTCAAACAAACGTTCTCCTTCTGATTATTCTCGAGATCCAAGAGGAACACTATAATATGAATCTGATTACAAAAGCAACAATAATCAGAAAATAAATCTCACGTTCTTCCTCGCAATCGCAGTTGCTGACGGACAGAACTGAGTTACAACTCAGATGAAGGAGAAGAAAGAAGAAAGAAGAAGAGGAAAGGTTCTTGCTGGGGTGATTAAGATCACCGTTGCTCAAAGCAAAATTCGCCCCACCACGATCTGCTTCCAGGAACCAGCAAGTTCACGAAGAACCTCTAGAACGCTCGTAAGTCAATATTTGAGACTTGAACGGGCTTCCTGGACTTTACGGACTCCCTTAACTCTCTTCTTGGTGCATCTTTCAAAGGAGGCCAAGGGGCTCTATTTATAGAGTGGAGTTGAGACTTCACCTCTTCTCCTATCCGATGTGGGACTAAAATACCAATACTCAAAAATAGAGTTTGATATTTTAGATCCCACAATCAGCATAGAAGTGTGACAGTCCACGTCTACCCCTCGAACACTCCCGTGCATGCACGAGACATCCTAGAGTCCGTGTCCGAGTCCGAGTCCGCGTCCGCACAACAAAAATCAACTTGCATCCTTGTGGAATTAATCCTTTTTCCTTCTAGGAAAATACTCCCACATGGCACACACTTGTGCCCCACCACACCTCATATGCACACCTCAACACAAGCAATGCATTATATTGAGATACTCACCATTTGGTGTAGCCGATGTGGGACTATCTTTCCTAGTCCAAAGGCAAAAACACCAACATGTTTTTACCTTCCATACATGTGGGGTGGTTAGTCACTTTCAGAAAAAGGAAAGAAAAAACAGGCAAAAACATTACCGGCTCAAGATGAGATCGCTGGAGAGGCTAGAATCTCAGGGATGGAGCCAAAATTCGCTCATTTTGGAGAATGTTCGTGTGTTAATTATTGGTGGATGTTAGTGTTAGGAAGAAAGAGAGGTTTTTTGAAGAGAGTTTTTTTGTCCATAGTCACAGTAGGCTTTGAAAGATTTGCGTTTAGACTTTTATCAGTCCAAGTCAATCATCAAGACGAGATCTAAACCATTTCGGACAATATTAAGACATAAACTCAAATTTCGAATAGTATACGAGACTCTAAAACTAAAGGATATTGCAATTAAGATTTGTACCTGTGCAAACAGAAAGACAAATTGATCTGCTTAACAGAAACAACCTGTAAGAAACTTCCTATAGGCTAAGAGATAAGTTCTAGTTCAAATGTGCGTGGATTGGGTGCTTTAATTTTGGAAGTTTTCTTTGAACTGTCTATTATATGTCTTTATAATTCATCTAGGATTATGTTTGGTTCTTAAAGAAAAAATGATACGAATTGAAAACTTAAGAAATTGCAGTTTTTGCAAAAAAAAAAATCATTTTCTTCCGGTGAACCAAACGAGGTATAAGAGTTTGTCAATAGTTTTTTTTTTTTTTTCTTTCATAATCATCCTTAATGATAGTTTTTTCTTTCATAATGACGACAAGCTGACATGAGAAAAAGATTCATTTTAGTTTGAGCAAAACCTAGAAAGAGCCCAGACACTAAACTATGCCTATCAACATCCAAGACCAAAAGCCAGAGAATTGAGCAAAGACCATGGAATCAAATTCAAGGTTGGACTTGCGGAAAAGTCTTGTATGAAATTAAGCTCCTTTTGTCGCGGTGTGACTGGGATTTGGTGATGAAACAGAGTTATCAACTTCCATGTCAGAGAGAGATGATAAGGATGCCCCCACCCCAATCCTTGGACAAAATCCTTTCTATTAGTCTATCTTCCAAAGTCATAAATAAATTGACATGCACTTGACTTAGGAAATTTACAGGTACTTCATACTTGTACCATTCCATTTGATTTTTTTTTTTTTATATGTGCTTTGTAGCTTTTGGTCTTATTTCCTGATAAACTTTTGTTTCCATGAAATTTCAATGATGGTGACCAAAGTACTCGTTTTTCTTCGAGACTCTTACATTTACCAAGGACAGAGTTTAAGTCAAATTATTTTGGTAAGTGTTTTCAAACTGATAGCAGCAACTTTCTTCAATAACTAGTATCTTTCCTTTCTGCTACTTTACAAATGAGATTATCATTCTTTTCCGCTCTCTGTGTTATCTGTACAGCAAATTGTAACATCTTATGTTTTTGTTGAAACATAATCTTTTGTTATCTGGAAGAATTAGATGGATGTTATTTGGTTACATGAGTTTAAACTGTACATCTAAAAACATTTAAAATGTAGATTTTATTGTTAACTGGTCACATATAGTAGTTCTTATGTTATGGCCTTTTCATGTTTGTAGTTAATCATAACTACTTTAGCTAGAAATTTTAAAGGACAACCTCATGCTATTTTTTTTTTTATAAAGAAATAATTTTAACTGACACTCCCTATATGTATGATGTGGTGCACATGGAACATGAATTTTTAGGCTAATTTGTAACTAAATATTCTTTAAAAAAAAATTCAGATTGATACTCTAAGTTCTTCGTTTGGTTTGCGGAAATGAAATTGATTCTTTATTTTTTTCTTTCCTTTGAAAAATTACAATTTTAATATTTTTTTTCCGGTGTTTGGTTATCAAGGAAATTGGAAGGGAATATGAATCCTTATAGCATCATTAGTAAGGCCCATCCCAATTTTAGATTTAGAATGTAGGAGCTCATTTTGTAGAATAGTAATTTTCATCTCTAGTTTCAATTTCTATAATTTTTGTCCCATCCCACCCATAGGTGCTAAGGGTTGGGCCTCCCAATTTTTAAATTCTAGAATGTAGAAACTCGTTTTGTAGAATAGTAAGTCCCAATTTGAAACTCAACTTTCTAGATTCTAGATTTTATATTATTTTTTCCTACATCAATTTTTTACTACACAATCTTTGGGACCAGAGCTCACATTATCATTTTCTACTATTCTCATACAAATCCAACTCATTCTACATTTACTTTTTTTTTTTTTTTAATTTTTGGGCGCCAAATTACATTTGAGAGTCTCAACTACTAATGATGCTCTTAGAGGGGGAGAGTGAATCCTTGGATTGGTGTGAAGAACTATTTGTCTTTCTTTCTTTTGGTAATCAATTTTTTATACTCATTTCTTTTGGCGTCCAAATAAAAAAAAAAAACTCAAGATTTTAATTCTGCAAAGGAAACATTGCCTAAATTATTACTCCAAACTCCAAAGTACTGGAAGAGGGTGAGAACTTTTGATAAAAAGTAAAGTTTTCCTTATATTTCTTGAAGGAAAATGCTAAGTCTACTACTAAGTTCTTACAACCTTCTTACAACATCTCTCTTTTATCCCTTACACATGGATCCCATCGGATTCCACCTCCACTCTCACCTATTCTGCTATATAGGCTCCATCCGACCCCACCACTTTTTTGTCTTTAGACTAGGAAAGATAATCCCACATCAGCTACACCAAATGGTAAGTATCTCAATATAATGCATTGCTTGTGTTGAGGTGTGCATATAAGGTATGGTAGGGCACAAGTGTGTGCCATGTTAGAGTATTTTTCTAGAAGAAAAAATGATTAATTTCAACAATGATGCAAGTTAATTTTTGTTGTGCGGACTCGGACTCGGACACGGACTCCAGGATGTCTCGTGCATGCACGGGAGTGTTCGGGAGGTAGGCGTGGACTGGCACACTTCTATGCTGATTGTGTGATCATCTAAAATTTCAAACTTTATTTTTGAGTATTGGTATTTTAGTCCCACATCGGATAGGAGAAGAGGTGAAGTCTCACTCCACTCTATAAATAGAACCCCTCGGCCTCATTTGAAAGATGCACCAAGAAGAGAGTTAAAGGAGTCCGTAAAGTCCAGGAAGCACGTTCAAGTCTCAAATATTGACTGACGAGCGTTCCAGAAGTTCTTTAGAACTTGCTGGTTCCTGGAAGCAGATCGTATATAGGCGAATCTTGCTTTGAGCAACGGTGATCTGATCACCCCAGCAAAGCTGTCTTTCTCTTTCTTCTTTCCTTCTCTTTTTCTCTGATCTAATCAGAAACTTCTTGTGGGCTTTCGTCGCTGCTGCTACTAGCAACTCGATTTGTACCTTCCTAAAAGAAGCTCTACATTCGTTTGCTGTTGTAACGAAATCTCTTTAGATTTTCGTTACCCAGAATTCTCCAAGGATCTCTGTAGTGCACATTCTTTGAAGTGTTGTTACGAAACGTTGTTGCTATTTTGACAACTGTTTCGATTCTATGTTTTCCATCGAAAATTACGTCTCAAAAATAACAGGTCCCACCGGATTCCACCTCCACTCTCACCTTTCCTGCTATATAGGCTCCATCCAACTCCACCATTTTTTTTATCTTGACTATAGGGGGTTGTATATATTTGGTTGTAGACATAGCAAAGTTTTTTCTTGAATGATGTTCCAAGTCAGGTGAATATCGTGAACTCACATTATTCTTTTATTTAGTTTTTTTTTGGTGTCATGTATTTTAGTAACAGGACGTCCCACTAAACAGAGCAACTTCATCGATTATAGTAAAGCACGAGTTAGCTTCACATAAATAAAATTTATAGAAAAATAGGTATGCCACCATTTTATAGTCAGGAAATTAATCTTTTACTGAACACATACGTGGCTCTGTTGAAATCAAGATATACTCCACCACCGGGTGACTCGGCATCTCTATATTACATGGAGACAAAAAATTACTTTGTCAAAGTATTGTCGATGTTTGACCATTCATTCATCCCCAACATTCCTGCTGTCAACTTTCAAGTATGTTCCCTCGGAATTTTTGGGGAGGCACAACTCCGCCCCTGGTTTTGGAGATCCTGTTAGGCTGTTATAGCCCATAGGCCTCATCTTCCTTAGTTTATCAGATAGTTTCTTATATAGGTGTACACTGATGCCCCTCCCTAAACAAATATCTTCCAAAAAAAAATTTTCCCAACAAAACAAAAATTGTGATAGTTAAGAGAGAAAGATTACACCGATATAATAATGACGAACAGATAATAAGTTGAACCGTCAATCTTTTTTTGGTAAAATTAATCATCTTAAATACTATATTCATAGATCTGAAAGATATAAGGTGCTAGAAAATCAAATATATCAAATACGAACGGAATGAAAACGTGTTGATTGTCGGTGCACGTTTTTTCGTGTTTGGATACTTTGTACCTGTGAACTTCTTGTTTGATCTGTATGAGGGAAGATTGACACTCAGATCCATATATGTTCTGGTTTATGGATAGATAGGAGGGAAACATGTATGTGTGGACCTAACATGAATTTTTTTACTAGTGGGCTTGGAAAGCGGAGACTTTTACTAATAAAAATTAAAAATTAAAAAACTAAAATAAAATAGACAGTAAAAAAATTCAAAAGGATATTATATAAATTAGGGGAAGGAGTGCAACCGACAATAGATTTAAGCAGTCTGTAGAGGCGTAGCGGGTTGAGTACACCGGAAAGTTCTGTAGAGCTGGACACGGTTTGAATTTTCGGAACAAAAAGTCTATTTTGTTCGTCCGTGGGACTAGTCTGTGGCTGATTCGCGTCCACGTAGCGGATAATTATTGGCCCTCATGCTAATTTGGGCCTACCCAGATAAAAAAACCAATGGACGTCCGCCACATGAAAACGGGCCAGTCCGCGGACGAATGAAATAGCAGCGTCCTTTCCGGAATGACACCTAAAAAGAACATTAAATTTGAGCATAAATAAATAAAATAACAAACAGTGTTACAGTGGCAGTAAAAGTATTTATTGGAAGTTGGGGGTGTTTCTTGTTTGGTCGTCTCTGGTTCTTGTTTAAGCAGCACAGGACTATCTCTCTCTCTCTCTTCCTCCCTCCCTCTCCAACAGCCAAGGTATGCCAAATAAAAACTTATTTTTTACTAGAATTTCTTCATTTTTTTGTTGGTTTTATCAATCTGTGTATTTTTCTATGATCTGTTTTTTTTTTCCCTTTTTTTTTTTTCAAAAATAGAGATGGTTCTCTTTCTTTTTTTCCTTTGAAACCATGAACTTCCCTTCTTTTCCCAATTTTTTGAGGCGGGTTTTTAATTTTTTAACTAATAATTTGTGTTAACGGGAATAGGTGCTAAAAGGATCAAAAATCTATCACTGTTTTGCTTCAAATTCCAATAAATTTCTTCTTTTTTTTGTTCGTTTTATGAGTCCTTCATTCTTTTGCTGAAAATAGATGATTTTTTATTATTAGTTTTATTTCATAACCACAAAGTTTATTTCTTTTTGCTAAAATAAAAAGCTGAAAACTTTATAACTGGTTTGCTTTAGATTTCAATAATTTTCTTCGTTTTTGTTGGTTTTATCGTCTGGGTATTTTTCAAGGATCTGGGTCTTATTTTCTTTGACATAAAAAAAAAAAAAAAAGATGACTTCGCGATTGGTTTGTTGTGGACCACTAGCCTTATCATGAAAAAGATCTTTGTTCTTCTAATTTGTGATGTGCTTTTTAAGAATATTTTTGTTGCTGGGAGTTGGTGTTGAAAAGCTGAAGTTTTATTAATGTTTTCCTTTATATTCCATTGAATTTCTTCACTTTTGTTGGTTTTATCATCTGGGTATTTCTCAAGGATGTTGCTTTAATTTATTTTATTTTTCGTGATTCTGTGACTGATTTGATGTAGATCAGAAAGTTTCTAATTTTTTTATTTTTGCAAATTTGTTAAAATTCCAGTTTTACTAAAGGAAACACTTACTATATATTTGTTGTGTCTAGTAATTTGGCTTTGTGAATATATTTCCGTTGTTCATAAATAAATTCCTTGGTCTTAATTTTCTTTATTTAAATTTTGGATCACGAAGAAGCTAAGTTTTGGGGATTTAGATGAAATTCTGTAAACACAGTTCTATAATTACTTCTTTAGGGAATAGGTTTTAACTGAAGGAATATGTATATCTTAAGAAAAATTTTGAGTCCCCGCCCCCCCCCCCCCCCCCCCCCCCGGCCGCCGCCGCTGCTGCTGCTGGTGGTGGACGGGGGAGGGGCGGCAGCAGGGGGGAGCGCGGGTGGGGGCGGGGGCGGGGGCGGAGGGGGGCGAGGTCGGGGAGGGGGGGGGGGGGGGGGGGGGGGGCGGAGGGGGGCGAGGTCGGGGAGGGGGCGGGGCGGGGCGAGGTCAGGGAGGGGGTGGAGGGGGGCGAGGTCGGAGAGTTCGGGGAGGGGGCGAAGTCGGGGCGAGGTCGGGGAGGGCGCGAGGTCGGGGCGGGGCGAGGTCGGGAGGGGGGGGGGGGGGTGTCGAATGTCGGGGAAGGTGGAGGGGAGCTGTGATGGTGGCGGGCCGAGGTCGGGGAGGGGGGCGAGGTCAGTGAGGGGGCGTGCCGAGGTCGGAGGGGGGGGGGGGGGGGGGGGGGGGGGGGGAGAACGTCGGGGAAGGGGAGGGCTGTGATGTCAGGGAAGAAGACAATGGAAGGAGGGTTATTTTGGTCTAATTTTTTTTTAATGAAGAGTCCATCCGTCAGAACTGACGGAAAACGTCCAAAGTGGGATGACTTATACATATAACAAATCCAAAGTAGGATAACTTATACATATTACAAACAATGTGGGGTGCATCGCACAAATAGACCATCCAAGTGGGGTGCCACTCAAAAATTTTCATATCTTAATTGCAGACAAGCCTTCATATAGGAAACTACTATTTGAGATCAAACTTCGTTCATAAGTTTTTTTTTTTTTTTCAGATTTTAGAATTTTTTTTTGGCAATTTTGAACTCCAGAAGGAGCAACAGATGTGATGTATGAATAAATGTTTGGTAAATTCTTTCAGAAAACATTTGCTATTCTTTAGTACAAGATTTTATGTCAATTGATATCATTTGTAAGTTATATACATAAGATGATGTCGAAATCATTGGTCTTGGTGAAATGAAACATTCTATTATTAGGTGTCTTTGGTTCTTCCTGTCTATCGATACTATATAAATACTTTGTTTGTAGACCTGAAGAAATAGCAACTTCTCCCATGAAAGTTCAACAAGCTTGCGCATGAAGCAAGCATAAGACAAGTTTGTCTCAAAATAAAGCACCCTTCATTTGGATTAATCTCTTGTAAGTGCCATAAATGCGAATTCCGTAGACTAAAGGAGTGTAAATGAAGGAAGAGCATGATCTCTTGGATTAATTAACAAAATGGTTGCTTCCCTTGTGAATATTGCGAGTTAGAACGTTGGTTATTGGAGTACATGGCAACCTGAAAGACGTTTATTTGGCTCAGTTGATCTTCAAGTAGTTGATAAAGGGCTATACAACTGGTGAGATGCTGTATAGATTGATTTTTAATGAAAGTAGGAACATTCTAGTTGAATGAATGAGTTAATTTTAGTGAATGAGGCTAGCAAATCTTTCCTATTGTACTATAGGATGCATTTGTTTTCCTTGTATCTCAAACGACAAGCATACATACTCTTGGCTTTCCCAACAACTTTTGAAGATACACACACCCATTAGGAGAATGCAAGAGGAAGGGCCAACTGCAAAAATCTAGATGCCATATTGAACTGGAGTTTTGCTCGAAGATTTAACTGGTTTTTAGTTATGTATCTTAGGATTCTTCCTACTTACTATAGTGATAAGTAGTGATAAGTTTTTTGAACTCGAGTAGGGCTGGCGATGGGTAGGGTAGGGTAGGGTAAGGGTAGGAAGAGGGCAGGGTAGGGTAGGGTATTGACCTTTTTTTGATACCCTAGGGGAGTCATGAGGGTAGGGTAGGGTAGCCCTCTTCCAAAAAACCAATACCCATTACCCGTCCTTACCCTTTACCCACACAGGGTAGCTGAGGGTCAGGGTAGGGAGGGTAAGGGTATTACCCTTGCCATTTCATTTTTTTAACTTTGAAAATCAAATTTTTTGCTACTAAACAGGGGGGAATATTTTTTCTTTCCATTTCATTTTTTTCAGATTTTGACAGCATTCAAAAATCATAACAACTTAACAAGAAATAATAGGGAGAATATTTTTTTTACTAAAGGCGTTGAACCCAGTTATATAGTAGAACTTGGGCTGCCTACATACCCAAGGAAGGGACTAGACCTGACTCCTTAGGATCAAGCACCATGTAGTTCTCCTAATCCTAAGTACTAATTACAAAAAATACAAGGTATCCGGGTAATTGCACTAGGGTAATTGCACTAGCCGTTCAGTTCAGGGTGGGGAGAAGGGTAGGGTCGAAGCTTTTAAAGGGTTAGGGTTAACGGGTAGTAGGTAGGTGATGTGAATCGACTCAATCGGTTCACCAATCCCAACAATTAATTAAGAGGAATAGAAATAGAATGATCTTTTATATAGGAAAAGAACAAAACTCCCAACTTTGATGAACGGAACAAAGTAATAAATCCTTCTTCAATGACACTTGCGAGAGTTTTCTCAATACAAGCATGAAAACTAATGACGGCTAGCCCTAGCTATAAATAGAAAGGAGAAACAAAACCCTAAAAGGATTATTGTGGTGAAAGACCACAATACCCCTTTATGCCTAAATAACTGAAAGGCCTAAACAGCGGGCCTGGGCCTAAATAGCTCTACGTCTCCTACGACGTGCGTAGGTGATGATGGGTGGGCCCACATCAATACCGCCCCCTAAAAGAGCCACCTTGTCCTCAAGGTGGAAATCTGGAAACTGCGTCTGTTGCTATAGCGGCCTCTTCCTCCGTCGGATCCTCCTCCTCGTCGGGCAAGATTACGATCTGCAGCAACTTGCTCGCACATCGATGACCGGGAGTGAACCTCTCGTCGCATCTGAAGCACAAGCCAGCTGCTCTTCTCGCCTTCATGTCAGCATCCGACAGGCGCCTCCCCGGTACTATGGAGCCCCCTGTCCCGCCTGCGGGTCTAGGTGGTATTGGTGCCTGAGCCTCCGCTGCTGGTCGTGGAATTACTAGGCCCGTCTGACTGTGCTGTCCCGATGCTCCCCAAGCGTCTTTAAGGCGCTTTTCTTCCGCCAATTTCTCCTCTGCCTTGTGGGCCAGGCGGAGGAGATCTTCTAAGCACCGCGGACTCTGCAGCCTGAGCTCCGCTCGTATGGAGGGCTTTAAACCCTTCATAAACATACCTATCTGTAACTCGTCCGACACCCCTCGAACGCGTCCAGATAGTAGTTCGAACTTCGCGACGAAGTCTCGAACCGTCCCCTCCTGTCGTAGCGACGACCACTGCTCGTAGAAATCACCCGAAGCCGTCTCCTGGAAGCGGTCTAAAATGTATCCCGTCAGCTCCGCCCAGCTGCTGAACGGGGTCCTCGCCGATCTCCACCGATACCACGCCAGGGCCTGGCCCTCGAAATAGATTCCGATGCATCTGAGGACCTCTGCCTCGGTCAGCTCCATGATCTCAAAATAGCGCTCCGCCCGAAAAATCCACTCGTCCGGGTTCTCACCCTCGAACGTGGGTAGCTTCAGTTTCTTCAGCCGGCGATCCGCGCTAAGGTCACCGTGCTGCATATCATCCCTGCCTCGTCCTCCTTCCCAGCGGTGTATATCTCTCCGCTGGGTCTCGTACGGGCCTCTGTCAACCTCCTCATACCGCTCGTCAGCCCAGACCTGCTCACCCCACTCCTCCACCGGACCCCTGTAGTCACCGACTGCCCTCGCCCGTGGTGGTCGTCGTGGGGGCAGGTCCCCTCTCTGGAAGTTGGCGGGATCCGCCGTTCCCCCAAAGAAATTGCTGCCTCCGGCGTGCCTCGCTCCTCCTGGCGGTTCCGCTCCTCCCGTCCAAGCCGGAACTCCCGCCAAGCCCCTTCCCGGACCCGCGAACCGATCTCCGTAGTTCGCTGTCATCGTCCGACCCCCGTAGGGGGCCCCAAGCCCTAGGGCTTCTCCCGAATGTGGAACCGGTCTGCCGGGACCGTACGGATCGACGGCGTCCGGCCACGGCCGCTCGCCGGCGGCTCCTCTGGCGCCGACCGGCCAGGGGTGGCGGTCGGGGGCCGGCCAGCGACCGCCCCCAACAGCAGCGGCCCCGTCCGGGCTCGCGCGGTTGGCGGCGACGCTCCCGCGGCCTTCGGCCGCTGTCCGGCGAGGGTCGCCGGCCGCCAGGGCCCCGTCCGGCGGCGCGGCGGCGACGGCGGGTGCGGGCCAGCTCCCGTCGGCCGGTCCTCCGTGGTCTTCGGTCGCTTCCCCCTCCGTATGAACAAACCCTAGTTGGTCGCCTAGGGTTTGGGTTGTTGCCGCCTCCGCTTCGCCGCCATTGATCTTGTTCGAGATGTTTTGCAAAAGCATCATGATAGTCGTCGTCTCCTTCCGCATATCACGCATCTCCGTGCGGATTTCTAGGTTCGTGGACGCTTGATCCTTCGCGAGGACCTCCATGGATTTCTTCAAGCTCTCGATCTCGGCGGTGAAGTCCTCCCGAAGACCTCGGATCTTCTCGTCGATCGTGTTTCTCGTCCCATCGGCCATGGCTCGTAGAAAGCTCTGATACCAATTGATGTGAATCGACTCAATCGGTTCACCAATTCCAACAATTAATTAAGAGGAATAGAAATAGAATGATCTTTTATATAGGAAAAGAACAAAACTCCCAACTTTGATGAACGGAACAAAGTAATAAATCCTTCTTCAATGACACTTGCGAGAGTTTTTTCAATACAAGCATGAAAACTAATGACGGCTAGCCCTAGCTATAAATAGAAAGGAGAAACAAAACCCTAAAAGGATTATTGTGGTGAAAGACCACAATACCCCTTTATGCCTAAATAACTGAAAGGTCTAAACAGCGGGCCTGGGCCTAAATAGCTCTACGTCTCCTACGACGTGCGTAGGTGATGATAGGTGGGCCCACATCAAGTGATTCAGGGTAGGGTAGGGTTCAGGGTAGGGTTACAGGGCAGAGGGTAGGGCGGGTACCCGGGTAATTACACTAGGGTATCAGAATAAAACCCTTACCCTACCCTAATTCTAAGAGGGTAAGGGTAGGGCCTGCCCTCGAAGGGTAGAGGGTACCCGTGGGCACCTGAGGGTGCAGGGTACCCGGCTAGGGTAGAGGGTATGAGGGCAAAATCGCCACCCCTAAACTCGAGCATTAGAGTTGCATCCAAAGCCAACTTTTTCAGATCTGATTTTTGTAAGATCTTTTGTTTACAGTCAAATGATTCTGAACACAAAGCTCATGTTGTTTCCTATTAAAGCGTTTTCTGTCCCTCAAGACACATTTTATGTTTTGGAAGCAAAGAATCCTTTTATGTTGTTCTTTGTATGTCCTACTACTAAGTTACAATCAGTGAACAAAATTTGACTACTCATAGCGGTCTTGCCAATTTGACTTGTTCCTTTCTTACATAATATGGTGAACTCGCTGAGTTCAGTGTGAAATGACCTACTTTCTCGGTTGTTTCCGGTAACTTTTATCTCAAATATTTTATTTTGGCTTAATCAAATTAGCATTTCCTTTAATCTAGTGAAGTTTTGATTTTAGCTCAAGAAAAGTTTCATACTCAGTCTCTTGTTAGCGTGTTACTATTAGTGAAATCAAACTTACTGCTGATACTGGTTTCCAGTTTCAGATTCAGAATAGTCCTAACCGAGGAAATGATTCAAGAAAAGATGCAAATCAGTACATAACATGGTCCATGCTTTGAGGTATGCATGAACTAGGCCTGTGTTGTTAATTGCCATCAACATGGTTAGTTGGTAAATTCTAATAGAGAACCATCCAGAAGGGAGGATGCATATATAGTTCTCTCTCATGCCATCAGCTCATATGAGTTACTCTGTTGGTGCGGTATCTATGCAAGCCTCTAAGAAGCACCGGAATCATCGTAATGCAGTGCCTACGGGAGAACCAGGAAACCATTTTGTACCCCAAAATTACCAACCTGTTCACACGCTTTGCTCCACTGATGGCACCCAAATAGGAAATAATACTCTCGCAACTGAACTGCAGTACTGCACACTGGAGTCATCTTCAGCGACCTCTGGTTGCAATACAGCTTACAACTCTCCATCCACCCTCAGTTTCTCACCTACAACTAGCAGCCCCATATCAAACCAAGATTGCCAATCCGAGAACACTTATGGCTCGCCTATCAGTGTTTCATGCATAACTGAAGACCCAGATGATCTGAGACACAAGCTAAAGGAACTGGAGACTGCGATGCTTGGCCCCGACTCGGATGACATAGTTGACAGCATTGAGAGTGCCTTGCACAGTCATCTTACACTGGAGCCAGAGAAGTGGTTACAGGCGATGGATATTCCCAGAGGAGACTTAAAGCAGACGCTCATAGCTTGTGCTCAAGCCATGGAAGAGAAGAATAACATGGTGGCAGAATGGCTAGTAGCAGAGTTACGCCAGATGGTTTCTGTCTCTGGGGATCCAATCCAGAGGCTGGGAGCTTATATGGTAGAAGGCCTCGTCGCTAGGTTGTCTCGCACTGGAAGTTCCATCTACAAAGCTTTAAGATGCAAGGAACCTCCAAGCGCTGATCTCCTTTCTTATATGCAGATTCTTTTTGAGGTTTGCCCTTACTATAAGTTTGGCTACCTGTCAGCCAATGGTGCCATTGCCGAGGCTTTCAAGGGTGAAAACAGGGTTCACATTATTGATTTCCAGATTGCAATGGGGAGCCAATGGGTGACTCTCATCCAGGCACTCGCCGCAAGGCCAGGAGGGCCCCCACATGTCAGAATTACTGGGGTTGACGATTCTGTATCTGCCTATGCCCGAGGCGGTGGCCTAGACATAGTGGGGCGGAGATTGACTCAATTTGCAAAGTCGTTAGGTGTGCCCCTTGAGTTCCATCCTGCAGTAATGTCTGCCAGTGAAATACAGTTGGGGGACCTGTGCGTCCAGCCAGGAGAGGCTTTGGCCGTGAACTTTGCCTACCAACTTCATCATCTGCCTGATGAGAGCGTGGACACAACAAATCACCGTGACCGTCTCCTGAGGATGGTGAAGCGCCTGCATCCAAAAGTTGTGGCCCTTGTTGAGCAAGAGTCCAACACGAACACGTCCCCTTTCGTTCCACGGTTCGTGGAAACACTCAGTTACTATACTGCTGTCTTCGAGTCGATAGACGTGACGCTTCCGAGGGACAGCAAGGAGAGGATCAATGCGGAGCAGCACTGCCTGGCAAGGGACATAGTCAATATGATCGCCTGCGAGGGGGCTGAGAGAGTGGAACGGCACGAGCTTCTGGGGAAGTGGAGGTCACGGTTCACAATGGCGGGCTTTAGTCCGGTCCCGCTGAGTCCATTGGTGAATGCCACCATCAAATCGCTGCTAGAGAAGTATTCTGAGCATTATAGGCTTGAAGAGAGGGACGGTGCACTTTATCTTGGATGGAAGAACAGAGCTCTGGTCGTCTCTTGTGCATGGAGATGATCTCTATGAATGAGAAGATGGTACACATATATCGTCAGATTTAAGTTGTCCTCTGTTAGTTTGTATGCTTTTGTAGTTCTTTGCAGAATCACAAATGTAATTTCCAACAAATTTCTGATCCGAACCTGATTGTCGTTTGTATCCTATCAAACTTGGAACTTGACTGATAGTATTTGAGATCTCCATGAAGGTACTTGCACTTGTACTTGCCTGTGTCAGACACATTGGACATAGACACAGACACTTCAAATTACACGTGGTTATCGTATTTGTATGTGCAACGTAGGCTGTTGCATCCATTTGCGGTAAAGCTTGCAGTACTAGTTAGGTTCTATGGTCCTGGTGAGAAATGCTTTGTGGTGGATGGTTAGAAAGAGAATATGTTGGGTTCTTTAGTGATGCAGAAGTTACAATGACTATACTAATGAAGATTAGGTGGTGGGGTCTTGAATTTGGAAAGAAATTTGATTAGATTTATCTTGTGCTCTCTTTTTTCTTTCTTTTTTCTTCTTTGCTGTTTCTTTATTATCACTAACGATGCTTAAGGAAAGCAAAGTCTTATCGTTGGTCATTAGATTATCATCACACCTGCTTTACCTACAGCTTTTCTTCTTTTAAGTACTGATTATTGTTCTCAGTTGACAGATTGGCAGCTGATGGTCGAATGAATCATCAATTTGGTTGAAAGCAAAGCCATAAACTACCAGACGAAAATTTAGTAAGTCCTCTGCTAGATTTTGTCAATTTGAAGCAACCTTTTTTTGTAAATTAGTCAGCATAATGGAGAATCAAACAGTCCTTGTTATATTTGCTGCTTATGGGGGGAGCTTTATCATGAAAATATGTCAAAGGACTAATTAGTGTTTAGACCCTGGTTTTATACAAGTTTAGAGTTTAAGCCCTAGCATGTCCAATTGGAGAGTTTAGATTTTGAATTTTTATTTTTTGTTTCTTTTTTTCTATTATACTCAATGTTTGATAAAGAAATTTTCATATATAGGTTAGGAGGGTATAATGGGGAAAAGAAAACAAGAAATAAAATTCCATGGTCTAACATGTGAGGGCTTAAACTCTAAACTTCTAAACTGGTATAAAATTCAGGGTCTAAACTATAATTAGCCCTATGTCAAAAGAATGGCTATTAGTGGGCATTTGCTTAACTCTGCAAAAGTGAATGAGCTCACTGATTCTTTTCTTTCACTTTGTCAAATTTAATATGCCTGGCTTTCATCATTTCATTCTTCTGGAACGTCTTTGATATTGATAGCCTACTTAACTTTCTCCATTCCACAGATCTTTCCCTGAGAAGCATTTCTAGCTGTAGCTTTGATACACCTCAACATCTCAAATAAGTTTTGAATGTGTATAATTCTTGCTGTGTGTAAACAATCTGACTATACTTGGTTATGACTTTAGGAAAGGATGTAGGTTTGATGTCGTATGTTTAGGACAGATTGGGTCCATTTTGGATTGTATAGTTGTGCAAGAATGAAGGCTCAAAAGGAATCAGCGACACCGGAAGGCTTGGAAAATATTTCTAAAGCATACAATCAGAACACGCACATAAACTAAAGATATAAATTAAAAGTAGAGGATTCGAAGTAAGTTACAGACGTTGTCCTTAGAATAGATTTTTACCTCCCACGAACAGCATGGCAGGTTCCTGACGAGCTATCCACAAAATACAACAAATTCTTGAGATCCGCTACACCGTGCACCCGATGACGAGTTCAACAGAAAATGTTTTTTCAAGAAAGAAGATAAAAGAAACTGAACTGATCTTTAACATTGATCTTCTGGATAGATGCCCAAGATTCCCATCCCATTAATAATCTCGTAATGGGATTATGTAGGAATAGGTTATAGGTCCACGAAAGACCAACAACCAACCCCAAAAAAAAAAAAAAAAATTACTGTTATTATGCCCATGGTCAACTTAGCACAAGCGTTCTAAGTGCGTGACCAATAAATGAGCATTGCCGGCCCACAAGTTGGATGGGTTTGAGCCCACGATCCACAAAATCTAGTTACCAATAAAGTAGAGTTAGCATTTCAAAGAATAGTAAACCTCTCTCCTATCTGACATGGGACTAAACTCTATCGTTGAATCACAGTTGCTCCAAACAAGCAACACAACCAACAGGAAGTAGGACCGAAGCTTTTCTCGAACTGTAGACTTTGAGGAGCAATAACCATGCCAGTGCTTATTCCATATAATCCATACACCCTCTCCCACGATCACCAGCTCCTAAATTTTTGCATAAACCTGAACTAGTGACATTGTGTTCCACAATTTTTGTTATGAATTATGATACTAGCCTTCAAAATGCTCCTTGATGTGCATAATAGCATCAATAGATCCATACTTATTTTCCTCAACCAAAGACAAGAAACATAAAACTACAGGTATCCTAAAATGTCTATAGGATTTTATACATCAACCTTAGATACATGATTGCCTGAACCAGCTTCCTGGCAGGCAAATGGCCCTCAGATAATTCTCAGGATACACATTGCAGCTAAATCATAATACAACATGATGCACATTCTGAAAGAAACTACAATGCTATCTTCCTTTTCAGTCCCCTTCGCATAATGAATGGCACACTATGGGCCCATTAACAACTTTCCTGCATTCGGATAATAATGGTCAGAAGGATGGTTGACAGCCGAAGTCCCGAATGAAAAACCAGCTCCTTTGTCTTCTCTGGACCCATAGAAGCCGTTGCTTGAATTTCTGTAGAGATTGGGGACTGGAGCTGCATGATTTACACCATTATTGCGGTCAGAACCAGAGAAATGCTGCGTGTTATGGTTCTGGGTCTGTTCAGTCCCAGGTGCTTGCTGATTCTTTTCCGCACCTTTATTGGAATGGTTTGGGCTGATCCCAACCCCAAGATCAAGGCTAACTGTGCTGCTTTCCATTGGCGGAGTGTAGTGATGGAAGGTGGAAATGCTGTCATAAGGAGTCCTTGGCATACCACTCAGAGCTGTGGGCATGCTGGTGTTGAGACTGCTACCACCATTAATCATCATTTGGGCAGGTGTATCATGCCCTGAAGTCCTCGCAGCAGGTACATCATGGTTATGTTTTCCCTCGTATGTGGTTATTACAGCTTTTGGATCGTGTGACGCCCTCTCCACATGTTTCCTCACGGAGCAACCAGAACTGGTGCATTTGTAGTAACTCCTGGTACAACATACAAGAAACATTGAAATAAACAAATTTAGTCCATCCTACAAAGAGCTTGCGAGCTATGGTCTCTACCACTAATATAGCAACCATTAATTCTTGTTTCAACTTGGATACAAGCATGATGACCACAAGTATCATAGAAGCTATATCCACTCAAGTTGGACTCAAATGTCACGAAATTCTACCAACACTTGACATGACAGACTTAGCATGAAACACAAAGATCAGTCAATACGCACAGAGACCTAACTTCTTGCTAAAAAAATCTATGCATCATAAGTTTCAGGTAAATCCTCAAGGCATTACTATAAACTGGGGAAATAAGGGGAAGAAAGAGTTTGTGAGATATCCACTGGAGATACTCATATCCCAATGGATAATCTTGCACAAAAATCTTATGTTTCCTCATTGCAACATCACTCCCATTCTTTCTACTCCTTGTAGCACCACTTGAGCACTGATACTGTATTGAAGGTATTGGGCAGTGGTCTACCAGTTGCAACCAATGATAAGCTATCCAATCTCTCTTTCAGTGGTCTACCAGTTGCAGAATGTTGCTAGGACACTTGACTCCAGGTCACTGGAAGTGTCCGACATGGAAAACTTGTGAAAATCTGACTATGGTATGTTGAAATATTTTTCCAGTACATTAATATTTTTCTATAACAAGGAAGATCCCTATAAACAATTGCTTTGCAGTATGGTTAGATATTTGTTTTAAGACAATTTAGAATACACATCGGAACATCTTTCATTCTAAAGTGTCGACATAAGAATTGAGTTGCAATACCATGTTCTTGGAGTGTCCTTGCAGAAGTGTTTGTGTCCAACATGGCAAGAAACAAAAAAAATTATCCAGAAAACAGTGCTCATGTAAAAGTTAACTAGGACAAAATATCTTGCTAAAGTGCTAAGTAGAGTACCATGCTTTGGTTTATAGATCTGCTGAGATAGTTTTGGCGTTGTAGTTTAGTAGATGTATGGATCTCTATTGGGTGCTTATGTAAAAGCTAACTAGGACAAAATGTCTTGCTAAAATGCTAAGTAGAGTACCATGCTTTGGTTTATAGATTTGCTGAGATATTTTTGGGGTTGTAGTTTAGTAGATGTATGGATCTCTATTGGGTAGCCACCAATAGGTTAAGAGAAAGAAAGAGAGGTCGAAAAGAGGTAGACTGCACTTCTCGGGTCTTCTTGGATGTTCTTGGATGTAAGTTTTTGGGATTTATTGGGTTCTCTTTCGTATACCTTCTCTCATATTGGGGGTTTCAAAGTTGTAGCAATCTTGCAAGACTTCTAACTTGTTTTAGTAGTGATCTGACTCTTCCGGTGGCTTTTACCGGTTAGGATTGTAATCCTTTTGTTCTTTATGCCCTGTATTTTGGTCTTTAACTTCATGCAAAAGGTCGGCACCAGGTCAGGTCGTAGTTGTGGTTGTGGGATCGTCGCAGAGCATGATTCTTGGGGAATACATTGTGTGTTTATTCCCAACATAAAAGACCTTCTAATAAAAAAATCTCTCGTGGAAACGAAAACAATAAAAAGAAGGTAAACTTTACAGAACCATCATTCTTCACCTCTCCTCCTCGGGTCTCTCAATCGTTGGAGAGCAACAAGACTGACGAGGAGGGGGTCACTCGAAGCCTGCTGTTTGGACATTCCACGGCAGCCCTACCCCTAACCTTGAGCCCAATCACATTACCCTTACCCATTCCCTAACATCTCTCATCTTTCATCTCTCTTATCCAACAGTTACAAGCAGCCAAGAAGTGGTGAGGCCAACGAGGTTGAGCCAATTGCACGACAGGTGTGTGGGTGGGTCAGTGGGTGGGGGAACAATAAGATGGAGTCAGGGGAGGCATCAGGAGTCCAGCAGCCGCTGGTGGTTGAGATGGCTGACGTCACTGCTTGACAATGATATTCCAATAGAGAACAAGTCTGACAGAGAAGGGGGAAGCGGTAGAGAGAAGGGTGGTTTCTTAGTTGCTTCTCTCATCAGAGGAAGGGTACGTTGGTCTTCTCTTTTTCAAATTTAACAATTTATTTTGTTTTTTTCCTTTTATTTTGTTTCTTAGTTGCTTCTCGCATCATAGGAAGGGTACGTTGGTCTTCTCTTTTTCAAAATTTAACAATTTAGTTGTTGGTGGGGGGACAAACAGAATATAAAATAACATCGGTGCACTTACAAATTCGCTTGTTGCTGTAGTATACTAAAATATGGAGATCAGTATTTAAAAACAGTAACATATACTAAAGTGTATAAACCTTACACATACCTTGGATTGGGATTGCCTTTCACAACTTTCTGTCCATATTTCCGCCAACGATATCCATCATCCAAGATGTCAACTTCGCTCATAGTCTGTACAACAACTCGTGGTTCACGATTAGGTTTACCAATTTGAGTAGCATCAAAAGTGGTTGTTTCCATCTTCCTGTTCCAGTTGTTTCAATGATAATTATGTACGTATAATAACAGAATCTGTATTTAAATCAGTCAATATCTATTGCAACCCAAACCACCTGCGTTTTGATTCTGGATCATCATCATTGGCGCCCTCATCCTGGATACTATTGGAATTTCCACCTCCAACTTCAATGTCATCGTCACTTACCAATACAGGAGAAAAGTCAGGTGTACCATCGGGATCAACTCGATTTGATGGCTTATCTGCAAATAATAGCATTTATCACAAAGTATATTATGTATAAAAACTATTTTGCAGCACTATGTAAGAGTTGCTACTTGCTAAAAGAAGATTTAGGTAACGACTTTGTTTCTATGGTTCTTGTACGGTAGTGTTAATGGAAATTCCTACCGTCAGCATTTGCTGAAGCACAACGCTCATCAGATCTTTCCTCCCCTTGGCTGGAGAGAAATGCACCACCTGCTAACCGGCGGCTAGGTTGAGGCTTAGGATGATCATGCCGACCTTTATAGATAATCTCCGTAATCTGTCCATCATGGGACCGTTCCAGTTGCTTCTTCATTTGGCAATTGGGATGTGTGCATTTGTAATAGCTCCGAGGAAACTCACTCCCTTTAACAAGTTTCTGCCCATATTTGCGCCAGTTATATCCATCTTCTGATGACTTCTCAACTACAGCCAACAGAGTAGATCCATTATGGTCAGACTGGGGTGCCTGCAGATCATTGTCTGGGCCCTTTGTCTGTCCCAACTCTTCACAAGGTGCAGTAGCCTCTAAAGATAAACTCTCAACAGGTGGATCCAGAGTTGTCAGTGATCGAGTCAACTCATCAGAAGTTTGGGCTATATTCTCAACGTTTGCTAATTGAGAAGATCCCAACGGCTGAGCTTGGGATTGCCCACAAGGTTCATATTCTTGTTTCTTTGGGCCTAAAGAAGCCTACAAAACGCAATGAACACAAAGCAATTAGCAACAATAAAGCCACATATTCAGAATGATAAATTAGGATGAATATAAATGATAAAGCAGAAATTCAGAAATTATGGATTAAGATTTATATGACTACATCACACAACTTGCTAACTAGTGCAGTCAACATAACATGACCGATAATCTCCAGTTGATGACCCGCACAAAGATTTAACAACCACCAGAAATGATTACAGAGAACGGAGAGTAATGCTGCTCAGAATGTAGACATCACTAGACTTTGCATGTCGTGAGCCAGCATGCATTTATCCTGAGTATTGTACATAAGCAAGACTTAGGAGAAGACAAAGACGATCATTATCTTGTGACACAGTAGGCAAGAACCATAAGTATAGATTGGCTTAGGTTTTGATCAAGTTGTAGTGACATCTAGTGAGAACAGGTTTCTGTTATATACAGTCCTTTTTTTCCATGGCACTTATCTGCTAAAATGATTAGTATTGTGTAATCTGTTGAAGTCTATAGTGAATACTCCTAAAGAACCTCACTTCGAAGTCTCTCATGTCCTCACACTAGAAACAATTAGGAGCAAAAAAAAAAAAAAAAAAACAAGGCTCAATTCCCAATTTTTGGGTGTAAGCTTCACATTATATTCTCCACTCACATTATATATATCTTATGGGTTAAGCACCAAAGTGACTATAGAAGACCAGTCTGAATTTCAAGAATATTACCTGAGAAAACTTTTAGCAGCCCATTGATGTCCTTAAGGACCTAACTCGTCCTAAACTCTCTAAAATTCCATCCAAACCATACCTAACATTATCAGTATGGAGGCTTTGATTCACATAATTTGCCTTAAAGGAACTGTAGAATATCTTAAGAAGAAAAATTAACCTATTAGTGACATAAAAAAACAACGCGTTTATCCCATTTTTTGGGTCACTAACAAAAACTACACCATTCTTTAAACCTTCAACCCGTGTTCTTTTCAACCTACCAATAGTCCTAGCCCTAGCGGCTCCTTTAACTACTATATTATCGCTCCTCCTTACTTGAGTATCTATAGGTCTATGTTGCACATGTCCAAACCACCTAAGACAATTTTCTCTCATCTTGTCCTCAATTGGAACCCCCTCTAACTTTCCATGAATACACTCATTTTTTATCCTATCTTTTTATGTACCGTCACTCATCCATCTTAGCATTCTCATTTCTGCTATACTATTTCTCTGGACATGGTGTTTCTTAATTGCCCAACACTCCGTTCCATAAGGCATGGCTGGTCTTGTAGCCGACTTATAAAATTTTCTTTCAACTTCAAAGGTATCTTTTGATCACGAAGTACTCCACAAGCACTCCTCCATTTCAACCATATGCATGACAAAAAATTTTCTTTAGTTTAGGAGAAATTCCCTACTGGAGAAGAAAAGCAAGCTGCTAGGAGTTTGCTTATTATCAAAATTTTACGGATAAGTTGTCATAGAGCCTAGAGGATCTAAGTTTGTTAGGGGTGGCAGTGATGCTGCTGATCTGCAATGTGACTCTTCCTTCGATCCCGGATAGTCAAATGGAAAAGAAACAGATTTTAGCTGCAGAAAAGTAATGCTGCTTTTTCCTTCGAATTTTGGGCTGGTAAGAAACTTCTACCATTTCTTGGTTGCGCATCTTTGGAGTTTGTTCAGGGACTTTGGTGCTGTTCTCTTTTAAATTTTTATACTATTCTGTATATTTTTAAAGTATGTTTGGGTTAAGCACTCTTGTAAGTGTACATACCAAATCATCAAAATAAACTAATTATAGTGATTCATCTATTATCCAATATCATAACTTGCTGGACAGGAAATACATAAGGCAGTGTGAATCTAAAACCCGAATACACCAAAGAAA
The DNA here is from genome assembly GCA_029216955.1 of Iris pallida. NCBI lineage: Eukaryota > Viridiplantae > Streptophyta > Magnoliopsida > Asparagales > Iridaceae > Iris > Iris pallida. The sequence continues at coordinate 11,605,777 of JANAVB010037420.1, forward strand.
ATACAAGAATCACAAAAGAGGAACAACTCTCATTCGAAAATCTCTACCTAATCCATACTCTCCTACACATCCTTGTCGAACTTGACTCTCCTAAAAGCATGTTTATGATGTCCAACATGCCACTCGATTTATAGAACAGTCCTGATTTACATGTTGTCATTACTAAGAAAACTGTAGTGAGATCATGCACACTCTATTTTATTTAACAAGCAAAATCAAGGTTAAAATCAGCTACCAGAGGTCCTAAGGTGGACAAGCCTGGATGTGATGCAGCTCTTGTATGGGGTTTGAACTCGAAATCACCAGAATTCATCACTTCGTCTTCACTTTTACTGGAAGTAGCCCTTGGAGAAGAGAGTGTAGTTGAGCCGACAGTATCAGTTACAATCGAGTGGAAGAAGGTACCAGTTGTTGGGGAGGGTTCTGCCTGCATGAAAGTATGAGAAAAACAGAAATCAGTTAGAATTTTTGAGCCCAAAAGTGAAAAAGCAGATTATGAAGTCTTCTAGGAAGCAAGACAGTTGGGGGACTTCCAATAAGCCAGATCTTTCATGATCAGCAATGATCTGTACAGTGGTGGTTTACTTGACAATTCTACAGTAACGGAATGCAGAACTAGACAAACATAAAACAATACATTTGAAAACAAAGTGCAAACTCCTCAAACTAAGGCCCTAGGAATAACTGGGGTTGTAAGTGAGTAAAACTTTCACATCTTAAATTCAATTTGCAGTCTTCTTTCTACACAAAAAAGTAATATGAAGTATGAATAAACAAGACTTCAAATCGGGCTTAAAACTGCTTTTTCCACATAAATCGTTTGTTCTAAAGCAAATATCAATATATCCACTGCTATCATAAGCTTTCAATACTACTTACATAAAAATATGACAAGAAACTATTAACACTATCGGCTAGCAATAGAATTTGCAGTACAGGGGGGTCGAGGACTCCTTCGTTGAAGAAACCCATTGCAAGCACAAAACTGTCGAGCTGTATCAAAAACAGCCTAGAAGATATGACGAAAGTATTAACCATTTAGTTACTTCCCCCTCTGCATCCATGAACACTCTTCCCAATTAAGCTCTTATTCAAGAAAAATTGAGCAACCCCCTGGAAGGTACTTCTAAGAAAGACTCGGAACTTCCTTCTCCATCACACCTCGATCCAACATAAAGGAGAACTAATATAGCACAAACAGAAAGGACCAATTCCCTATCCAAGTTAGCTCATTATATTTTTCTCAATGCCTAGGACAAAAAAAGAAAAAACACAAGAAACCCACAAAAATGATGAGTTCTGGAAACAATCCTCTAGGAAAGAAAACAAGTGGTAAGCTTGGACAGGAAGGCATATTCTCAATCTGAGTCCGTACTAAAAGCAGGTGTTCAAATATAAATTATGTTAGCATTACCAAGCAACAAAGGTGTAAAGACAGAATAATGTAAAGCGGGCATCAGAATGAATATAACAGCCAACATAATTAGAACATAACAAATTAGAAAAAGTTGATGTAAGAAAATCTAAAAGATAGGAGATATCTTAACTAGAATCATTCCCCATTTAACGCATCCATGATTAGTCTAGTGTCAAACAAGAAGTCATGATATATCAACAAAAAGTGAGAGCTAAGAAAATATAACATTACAAAAGTATAACAAAATTAAGACAAAAACATATGTTACATATAGTTGTATAATATACCGAAGATACAAATTAATTGGTAATAATCAGTTTATAAACCAATTACATTGTTAATTACATTGTTACAATTTATAAGCTATCAAAAAGAAAATTCCAGCCAAAGTGCATGTCAAGAGACGGACACATGAATTCAAAATGTAATCATATGCTATGACAAATAAATCGCATGTGTGTTTTGAGTACATGTAGATAGCAAGATAAATTGTCGGAAAAACAACATAAATCTCACAAGCAACACTAGTTTTGGCATTTAATTATAGTTGGACTTTACGACATTTATATTCAAAACTTTTTCGAAGAGTCCAATTCACCTCAATTTTAAGAACTCAACACAGCCCAACCCAGAACACAGGTGAGCTCCCAACTCATACCTGCAAGTCTGCAACATAATTCGCTCCCCACAACCCAGTGAACCAAAGCCAAAGAGCTAATCCCCCACCAAACAAAATGTTAAGTACTGTGAAAGTATCAGGTCTCGTAAAGATGGGAGGAATCCTGTCATCCAACTTCACCATGTTCGATATGTACCAACTAAATCCACGCTAAACATAGTAATATACCTCCGGCAGCAATCAGAGGGTGGAATTACCATTTCCTCAAGAGAAAGCAACTAGAGCCTCCTCCACTCCACTTGAAGTGCTAACCAAGCAGTGAGGCGTTGAGCAGACTCGTCGAGTCCTCTGTTATCTATTTTCTGGATTCGAGAGTTTGATTCCTATGCCTCTTCCCCTCTTTTTTTATATCATATAGATGTATCTACATCCTACCAATTAAGTTAACTAGTATTTCAGTTGTTTCTAAGGTATGACTTAATGTTTAGTTCTTTCTTCGGTCTTCTATAAAAGGGCAGCATTTCCCTACATTGTGTCGTATATTTAAATTCCTGAAAGATAACTTTTGTTCCTTGCAACTCTTTCCATAACTGGTATTCTGTATTATTATTATTATTATTATTATCCATAAATTTAAAATGATGATCTCACTATTGCCATGCTATTTAATTCCCTAACTAAAGCAGTTTGTTATCTCATTTTGCTTCTCGATTGCATGAGCTTAAACTGGTTAACCAAAAGCTAGGTCTACTACCCGCCAACTGACCACATAAGTTTTATGGCGTGATTCTCATGATCCTAGCTACCTTGGCCAGAACGTTGGCACCAACATAGAGGAGTGGCGTCAAGTCAACAGTCGGTTGTCAAGTCTTTTAGGAGCTTTCTTATGCTCAATAGCCAACCCCATTCTAATGGGAGAAGACTTGGACGATCAATATGAGATTGTATCTTATTTAGTATAGCCTTTACTTTAGTAGTTGCAAAATGAAGTTATGGCTGCAAATGACCATAGCAGCTCGTGAGCTCGACTAGGCACGGCTTGATAAAAGCTCAACTTGACTCCATAAACAAACCAAGCATGAACATGGAGAAGAACCCGATTTTCTTAATGAGATGAGCTTGAACATAGGAAGCTCGGCTCATGAGCTTCACTCTCGATCTAATGTGCTTTTCTTCTATATTGCATGTACAATACACTCATGTTGACTCGTGAATAATCTCGAATTTTGAAGAAGGTCATTGCTACTGTTGACATGAAACAATCCCAACCAGCCAGCGACCTAGTGGGCATTTTTCTCGAGTCGAGCTGAGAGCTCGCAAGCCTAGTCGAGCTCTAGCTTTAACGAAGTTTTCAAGCTCCAGTTGCAATCTCGAGCTCGGCTTGACAATGTCGGGCTTGATATTTCACGCCGTAAACAAGCCGAACTTGAACACAACTAGTGAATTATATGCTATTTCTGACTTGCAAATTATCTTATTAGGAACATGAATTATTATGAGAACTTTTGAGGATTGCTATCTTATTTAGTATGAGGACTTTAAGGATGAATAATGAATACAAAAACGTATTTTCGCATCCCCCCCCCCCCCCCCCCCCCCCCAAACCCACACCCACCCACCCACACAAATAAAAGCCTCTGGCACCGTATATCTGATATTGTATATGCATAGCTCATGACATACCAGTCTTTGTAAACTCGACAAATAAAAAAACTATAGTTCTACGAAAAATTTCGATCATGCAAACCAACCAAATTTCACATAATACTGCACAGTACAAAGTCAATAATTTTCCTTCAAAATTACATCACAGATTGAAAATGTAACATGCCTTCAAATTCTAACCCTCAACTTAATCAAGAAAAATAAAAGAGTAAATAAATTTCTAGAGTACACGGAGCTCAAAAACATCCCAACTTCTATAAATTGGCAGAAAAGTAATAATAATAATAATAATTTAACCAAATTCCCACTGTCCACCAAACGATAGGAACACCTCAATCACAATTGCATGATTAACCTAACTTCCAACTTACTAACACTTCGTAACTGATCGAACCCTAACAAAAAAGAGAAAGCAACTAAAAAATAGCAAAATATTAGTAACAATTCAGGACCAACACCATTTCCACGCAAAGAGTCCAAAAATCAAACAGGGAAAACCCTAATCTTAGCGGATCATCCACGAAAGATCCGAATCCGAACCTTTATATAGGTGAGGAGGACCGGCGACTCGAGCAGAGCGGTCGGGCTGAGCCCCGGCGGGATGGTGACGCACGGCGAGCGCGAGATCGGGAGCCTCGCCGGCGACATCGACTTGTACCGCGGGTCCGAGGGCCTTACCGGAGCTCCGAAAGCGTGGGGCGGCCTTATCGGAGCCTCGAACCCGTCGAGACGGAGCTCCGTGGACGACGAGGGGGGTCGGGTTTGCGGGTTCGGATCCTGGTGCATTATTGGATCCGGGTGGGGTGGTGGACTGGAGGGGGGGGGGGGGGGAGAGTGGAGAGATCTGCTTCAGTTTGTTGAGGAACTGGGAGGGGCAGCTTGGGTATTTCAGGGAGGGGGAGAGAGTTTGTCCGGTTGTGTGTGTTTGTGGATTGCTTGTCAGAGACTCAAAATGGACAGCCAGTTGACCCGACCTGGTTCGTATTAAATATTTTTCGTTAAAATGGATAGGGACATCTCTGTAACAATAAAAAGTAAAAATCTGTTTTATCCTTCTTGGAAATGAAAATCTATGTGTAAGATTTCTACTTTTTCATTATACTCTTTATTTTTATTTTATTTTGGTTAATTTGAAACTATATTCTTACTTTATTGTGATGATTTATGATAAATCTAAATATGAATCTCCTTTTTTTTCTATCTACAACCAACTCTATCATATTCTCTTTCCATATATATATTAATGATAAAGCTCCAAATGATTGATTCTAAAAAAAAATTCATATAGAGGGAAAATGTTTATTGTTTTTATTTTCCAGTTTTCTTAGTTTTGTTTGTTTTAGATTAGTTTGATTTATCTTTTGGTTTGATTTTGTTTAATCTATTAGTTAGTTTGTTATTATTAGATAATAACAAAAAATATCAGTTTATATATATATATATATATATATATATAATTTTAAATTAACAAACAAATTTTGTTATTATTTATACTATGGATAATAACAAAATATATCAGTTTAATCTATTTGTTACTTTGTTATTAATGTATTATTATTTATATTTATTTGTATACTAATATATTAGTTTGTTATTATCTATACTAATTAGTATATTAATTTGTTATTATCTATACCACTATATTTATCTTATATGAAATTTGTTATTAATACAAAAAAAAATGTACAAATTAATTTGTTTATAAATACATATATCTTCTTATTTTTATATATTAATTTGTATACTAATTAATATAGATAATAACAAATTTTATTATTTAGTATAAAATTATTATATATAAAAATATTAACTGATATATATTTTGTTATTATCCATAGTATAGATAATAACAAAGTAACTAATAGATTAAGCTAAGCTAGAAGATCAAACAAAATCAAACTAAAAGATAAATCAAAAAATCTAAATCAAACCAAACTACTAAAACCGAAAAAAACCAAAAAAAAAAAAAAAAAAGTTTGCCGCAGTTGCACTGCCGCTGGGATTGAGAATTTTTTTATTATTTTCTCTTTGGCGCCAGTGTGACTGGTGCCTGATTTTTTTTTTTACTAGCGCTAGTTGTACTGGCGCCAGATTCCGTTTATTAGAAATATTCCAAAATTATCCTGTTTTATGCAAATTAAATAAACAATTTTTCTCTATATGAAATTTTCTGTTGATTCTAAGACTACCAATTCTTATCTCTCTCTCTCTATAACAAGTTATCAGCATGATTGTTTCGAAAAGTTTGAGACCATCGAGTGGTTTGAAGTCACTATTGAAATTGGATTGAACGATCAAATCAGGTTCATAGATTATACATTTTCTTCATAAGATGATGTCGAAAGAAAAAAATGTTCGACTCGTTAATGACATTAAGCTTGATTTCAAGCTTAGCGAGTTCGATTTCAAGCTATTTAGGCCTGAATTCAAGTACATGTAAATATGAATAATTCATTTATAAAAATTTAATTTAAATTTTTTATTAATATTAATTATTAAGGACATATAAATATATAATGCACGCAACTATATCGTTATACAGATACATACTTTCTTGATTTCAAGCTTAACGAGTTAGCTCGCAAGCTCATAAACGAACCAACTCGCGAGCCCAAACGAGCATAGTACTTCTAAGCTTAGCTCGTTTATTAAACGAGCTCGAAAATGAAGTTGAGCTCAGCTTGTTTACTAAACGAACCAAGCTCAAACGAGATTTTATCGAACCGAGCTTCGAGCAGCTCGCGAACGGATTGTCTCATTTGTAGCCCTACGTACTCTCGTCTCGTGTTCTACTCACAAAACACAAAGGCGACTAGAAAATATAATCCCCACCACCACCACCACCACTACGACCACACCTAAAAAACGGAGCTGTCACTATAAACCAAAGAAAAAAAAAAAGAAAAAAAAATATTTTGCTAAAAAAAAGCACCTAAAGAATTTTTTAAAAAAAAAACTATAGAACAACTCGCAAGAAAGGTAAAACAAAGAAATAGGAAGAAAACCATGAATGACATTGTGAGGACCATTTATGAACTATTTGAGTCTTCAAGCTCAAATGTGAGGACTAATTTCAGAATTTTAAAGTATTGTTGTCGTCCCTCACGTCCAACCATAAATTAGACTTGTGATGGATTAGGGCGGCCTTGAGTGGGCTGTGATGGATTATGGCGGGCTGAAGTGCGGATCGACTAATATCCACCACCACAATCACATGGTGTATGTAATAAATCTTAAGTCAAAATTATTTTGGGAGCGTACAAAACCACTCTCAAAATAATTTTAGTTGTCACATATCACACCATGTGATATGGAGGTGAATAAACATCCTAATTTTGAGGGGTGAACAAAAATAAACTCGTAGCAACAAGGTGGGAGTAAGTGAGTGTTTGATTGGAGTTAAATACAATTGAGTGAGGTGTATCTTTTTATTTGAATGAAAATACTATATATAATCAATCTTTGTCGGGAATAAATTTGTTTCAAAAAGGGTTATGTGACCAGAGGCCAGCGAAGGAATCTAACTTGAAAAAGAAAACCATCTATATTACTTGATTATAAAATAATACATGGCCAATAGTTAATAGTCTTGATGTTTCTAAGGTGCTTTAAGTAAAAGTTACAACATAATTCTGATTATTTTGATATTACTTATTTGGTTGTATGTACCTACTTCTTTTTTTGGGGGGAAAAAATTGTTTGACAATGATTGCTTTTCTTTATTTTCTTGATAAGCTAGGTTTAAATTAGGCTTTTTCTATGGGCACCACAACAATTACTTGGGGCTATCCCAAAATTTTTGAAAAAATTACAAGTTTGCCATCAAATTTTTTTGCTTGGGGCTAGCCCAAGATATCATATAAATACCAACATAATTTTATTTCCCTTCTTCTCTCTCTACTCTTTCCTTCTCCTCCACTCTTTTCTCCAACCCTAAGAATTTCTAGGTCATAAATTTGTAAAGCCTAATCCAAATTGTCTCCCAACCAAGACATTGTGAAGATTTAGGGTCCAAATTTTTGTTACAGTGTCATCGACTTCATCCGTTAATGGATATGTCATCTAATTAATATATTTGTAGACTATCTCACAATAATTTCACATATAAATAATGATTTATATGTGTTTAATTTAGAAAAAATGAACATGGAAGAACCCGGGTCATCGAATGTAGCAGACTCTCGTCCCGATATGTCCGAAGAACACATTCTTGCTTCGGATGCACTCTTGGTAAGCCAATTGTAACATTCATGTCGGGTGAAATTCGGGGCTGTTACGGACATGACTGCCAATACTCTAGCAGTCCACCTCTACATACAGGACTGCCTAAACCGCGGCAGTCCTTTAAAACATAAGGACTGCCAGAGTTGTGGCAGTCCTGATTATTGAAAGGACTGCCAGTGAATTGGCAGTCCTGATTATTGCAAGGACTGCCTTGCCTTATGCAGTCCTACATTTTGGCAGCAGTTTGCACATTTTTGGTGTTGTGTTATTTTCTTTTATTAACTTTAAGTTATATTGTAGGACTTATCATCTTCCGGTATCGGCGGGGATTCACAATACTTTTTTTCCGATGTGCGCTCCTCCGGCGGAGCACAGACAAACTAATCTATGTACTATAGGTCAAATCAAAGATCACTTTGTCATGCTAAGGATGATCGGGCATTCTCCGATTCTTTCACCTACAACAGTTTGGTACAAACTAGCACCGGCAGAAGCGAAGTCCTGGACCGGGCCTTTTGATCATCAAATCAATCATTGTAGAAAACTGTTGCAGATGGAGGAGCGTTGGCCACTCTCCGATTCTTTCGCGACAAGTTATTGTTCCAAGCCTCGGTCAGATACAAGTACCCAAACCAAAAGTACTTGTACCTAACGGATAAAGGTGCCTAACCGTTCTAAGTGAATGTAGTTAAGAACAATCCTTCCTACGCATGGGCCCTGGCTGAATAGGATCGGCATGGTCCCCCCTTGGGGTACTAGAGGCCCAATCATTAAGAGCATAACGTTCCACAGAACGTCAGTGGCCGTCAGTAATCTTAGGTAAGCTGACCCGTGTCTCCGGCGGAGCTCACGGGTTACAAAAGGAAAAGTGCATTAAAGCTCATACGCTAAAGAATTGTCCTCTCCGCCTAATGCCTACTATGTTGTATCCACAACAATAACCTCTATAACCGCTAAGTCAAACTAGCATGCAATTCTATTAGCGGTTATTCCTATCGCACGGCTTGTACGTACTGGTGGCCAGCCAATCACGCACGTCCGTGTTCTACATACGACACACAACTTCGTGTTACAACGTGTCAAGGCCAATGAATGTAACACACAAGGTGGTCCCTTAAATCTAGATTTAATGTGTAAGAAAACTAATACATAGCAGGAAATATAAATGAACAGTAAGTTCTAACAGTTATGCCATGTATCATAGTTTATTTTGCATAAAGAAAATAAATAATGCATGAAATATGAGCTAGAATAAATAAACAACAAATGGCAAGGTGTCTTGCCTGGTAGGGCGCTTGGTGTACTGCAATGCTCAATGTGGCACGAACTGCAGCTTCAGTGCAACACTATGCAAGGTGTCCTCGGGTAGTGGTACGGACAGTTCCATTGGGTCCAGAAGGGTCAATTTAGTTAGGGTTGATATGAGGACGCACCAAATTTGTAAGGGACGAGGATTATGGCTAGTCGAGATGAGAGACGATAATCGAAGGAAATTTGTAGGAAATAGATATATATTATTTTAGGAACTATTTATAATATTTTGGAAAAATATATTTTATTAGTTAAAATAATTTCTAGGAAAAATACTTTGAAAAATCATATACCGTTTTTAGACTAAAAATTCTAACTTTGTAAAAATAGGATTGATAGAAGCATTTTATTGGTTAAAATATTTCAGATAAATACTAGAAATTTACAAAAATTATTTTAGGACTTCTATACAAAAAAAATAAACATATGGAAGCCAACTTTTTATAACCTATATAATTTGAAAATTATTTACCCTATATATTTTTATTTGAATATACACCCCCTCTTAATAACTTAAGAGTACTCTAAAAAACAATAATACTAATAATAATCATAATAATGAGAGTTTATAAGAAAGGAAATAATAGAAATAATAATAATAATGGTAATAATAATAATAATAATAATAATAATAATAATAATAATAATAATAATAATAATAATAATAATAATAATAATAATAAAAATCTTATTAGTAATAATAACAATAATAATAATATGAATAATAATAATATTATTAATTACAATAATAATAATAACTGTACTAATAATAATAAATAAATGATAATATAATAATAACAGTACATGCTTTTGCTAAGTCCTCTCTTTTCGAGAGAGAGAGTGGGTGATTGTTTGAAAAGAGAAAAAAATTATAATGATAAAGAACAGCTACTAAAGAATAGAGGTCTGAGAGAGAGAGATTGATAATAATAAAAACAGGAAATACGTATAGGAGGGTGAAATTTGGTAAAATTATAGAAAAGAGGGTAGGTTTAGGAAAATTACATATTAAGGGATGTGACGACATGACTAATGGCGCCACAAATTGGCACACTTTCTGGCGCCATCAGTGATGGCGCCAAGGGGCCGCCTCCCCCCCTGGCGCCATCAGTGATGGCGTCGGACCAATGGTTACTTTTTTTTGACTTTTTCTCTCTTCTCCATCCAACGTTCCAATTTTCTGTATAACGGTCATATATCTATCCGTTGGAGATTGGATGTATATAATGGTGTATGTGAAGTTAAATACCCGCTCTTCGCTTATATTAACTGGACCGTCAATTGTACGGTCAAGATCCATGAAGTTTTCGCGCAACCAGTTTAGAGTGACGTCGGATCTTGTGTTTATATCTTCGGACGGATTAATACCGAGATATCGTCTAAAAGTGGCAGCGCTTGCTTGATTATCAAATATTATAGGCTCACCTGTAATTTAAGATTATAATTTTGCATAATATTTTAATAAAAAATTAATATTTAACAATTATTTTACCTGTAATAGGTAACCCTAAAATATTGGCTACGTCCAGTAGCGTTACGGTCATCTCTCCAACCGGCAATTGGAAAGTATTGCGTTGGGGCCACCAACGCTCTGCCAGAGAAAATATTAAATCTCTGTCGTGCACCAAGAATCGAAGATCATCTATATATCCAAAACCAAATACGTTAAGTAAACCCTTTTGATATGTATTTATCTCCCATGTGCCGTAATTTGCAGCGTTACGCCATTGTCCACGTTCACGCAACCGTACATCCGACTTATAATCAAATAACTACAAGCGAAACGAACTATATAAATAAACTCAAATTTAATATATAATAAAATAAAGAATAAATATTAATTCCTGAAAAATTATATCTCCTGTAAACACCAATCGAGATATGTGGCTCTTCCGTTCTTGCTCCTCTCTTTCAGTCGTCGGTCCACCGGGAATGCGACCATCGTTTACTGCAGCCATCCTCTTCAAGCGTCGTCCAAGAGAAGCTCCTGCAAATAACAATGTGAATTTATACATCTTTCTTCACTCTCCTCTCCTTATATAGATTTGAAAAACCGGAATGGGAAAAAAAAGTAACATGGAGGGGGGACAAATTGATTTGGGATAGCCAAAAGGTGACATAAAGTGACATAAATAGCAAAAAGGTGACATAAAGTGACATAAATTGACATTAATTGGCATGGCGGGAACAACCATTGGTCCGGCGCCATCACTGATGGCGCCAAGGGGGGGCCGGCCCCTTGGCGCCATCACTGATGGCGCCAGAGAGTGTGCCAATTTGTGGCGCCATTGTTCATGTCGTCACATCCCTTAATATGCAATTTTCCTAAACCTATCATCTTTTCTATAATTTTATCAAACTTCACCCCCCTATACGTAATTTCCTGTAATAAAAAAGCAAAACGAAGAAGCAGAAGAAGGAGAAGAGAATCATTCGGCTAAGAATGAAGGAGGGTGAGAGAGTAAGCACGAGAGAGAGAGAGAGAGAGGGCGGCGGAGCTCGAGCATGCGGCGGCGGAAGGGTGAGCGCGGAAGAGAGATGGGGAAGTCGGACGTGTGGCGGAGGGTTCCTCGGTCACAGCGGCGAGAGGAAGGGGGTTCCAGCGGGTCAGCGCGACGCGGTGGCGGGGGATCGGCGCGGGGCGGCACGGAGGTTTCAGTCGGACGGAGTCGCCGGCGGAGCTGTCGGAGAGGGTCGGGAGAAGAGGAAGCGGCGGAGTCACCGACGGTTCACGCGGGGGTTTTGGGGTCGCGGCGGGCGGAAGAGGAGGCTCAGGCGGGGGTTGATCGGGAGAACGAGAGGGTTTCGGTCGTCTCCGGCGAGAGGAATGGAGTCGCCGGACGCGGGGGTGCACTGCGCGGAGGGATCTCGCCGGCGACGAGGGTTTGTGGTGGCGCGGCCGACCTGGGCTCACCGGAGGCTAGGTGGCGCTGCGGAGGTGTGACGGAGTCAAGGTAAGGGGAATTTCGTCTATTTCTCTTCTTTTGGTTGTGGTGGTGGTGGCGATATGGTGGCGGCGATGGCCGCGGCGAAGGGGTGGTGATTGCTGGCTCGGGTTTGGGTTCCCTTCTTTCTTTTCCTTCGATGGTGGTGGTGGTGTTTTGGTCGGCCTGAGGCCTGGGTCAGGGAAGACGGCCGAGATGGCGGTGTGTCGGCGATGGTCTAGGAAGAGGATCAAGATTGTGTCAGAGTTGGAAAGGTGTAGGTGGCGATGATGATTTGGTGGCGGTGGAGATTGGTGGTGAGTCGGTCGGGATGACGTGGATGGTCGGTGATTGGTGTCGTGATAGGGGACGCGGCACGGTGGTCAGCAAGGAGCTGGGACAAAACTTGGTGTTAGGAATTTGGATGTGTCAAGTCTTGTGTCCTGCGTGACACGAAATCTAGGAAACAAGTTCGGGGTTGTCGGACGTGAGATGGGTGAATGTATCTCTAATAACAATAGAAATAGTGGAAGAGACGGAGACAGGGACACGATGCACAGCACATTTTGGTTGTGGATTTTGTGGAGGATATTGTGGAGAAAATATTGGAGGAGTACCTGCCTATTTATAGGATGTGGGAATTTCCAATTGGATAGGATTAGGAAAAGATTTAAAACTCAATTAGATAATTCATCTATTAATTTAAATCAATCCAAATCGAAATCAAATTAAATCTAATTAATTTACATCCTTTAGTTTAAAATAAGATAATTCAAATTCCAAATATAGATATTAATTTACTATTTAAATTATCCATGGAATCAAATCAAAATTTAAATTGTCACAAATATTTCGAAAATATGTTTTCCAAAAATACTAATAATAATAATTTTGAAAATTACACTATTTATTTAAAAATAAGGTAATAAATAATTATGATATATGTATGCACAAATAATATTTACATAAATATATTTTTTCTAGTATACAATAAAAATATTATTTATTATTAGTAGTTGAAGGGCCTTTAAAATGAAAATAACAACTTAGCAATTCTTGTATGATAGGAAAGTATTTATTATATAAATTATTTTGAACTATAAAAAATAAAATTAAAATTAAAATATTTTTCTAAAAATATGTACGCTCGTCCATATTCGTACTCGACGAGCAATTACGAAATACGTCGTTTGCGCACAACGTATAATACGACTACGCGACGTACAATACAAAATTTTTAAATCAGTACCAAAATCGATAAAAATATAGTAGAAATTTAGGGGTTTTACAGCGGCACAGTTTGTACGAGGCCAAACTGACGAAGTACTCTATCAGGCATGTAAGGCTCCGTAATATCATAGCATATGATCATACCATGAAATAGAGATACTGGTTGCAGATGGCGATTTTGTTGCCGGAGATCCCGGTATGGGTGCCAAACTATCTGTAGGACAAAAGTTCAAAGAAAATAGTCAACAAATAAACATACCATAAATAGTCTACGCTATCTACGCGCTATCAACTAACCTCTTCTGGCACCAAATTATCCAGAGCATCACGAATGGAAACCAGCATTTTATGACTTTTAGTTTCCAGCTGAGTTGGCTTCCATTGACACACTCTAGGAAGGTGCTCCTCATAGCGTGGGTTCAGCTCACCCCTCCTGAGCACCGGGAAGTGCTCGTATATCCATGCCTATACAATTTGTAAATGAATAGTCAGTAAATTAACAACAAAATCTAGCTAGTATATTAGTTTAAAATGTTAGAAATTTTCTTACATGGAGTAGAGTCTGGCATCCCGCCATGGTCTTGGTTCCGACACGGGATGCTATACCAAGCTTGCGGTAAAGGTTAGCAAGTATACCGCTGTCCCAGGATATGGCTCCTACGTCGTCTATAACAGATAGGTTTGCAAGATACCTAGCATGTATAGAGGTTCCCGACTTGTCTGGAATGGCAACCGATCCAAGTATGAAGAGCATGTATGCCCGGGCCACCCTCTCAACGGTTTCATCATCCCAATCCTGCGGGCCTTTGAAATTCTCCACCAACCATGACAGAGGAATTTCGTAGGACTTCTTGAAGCCCGGCAGGGTTGTAAAGGTAGTGGCCTCCACCCCAAGGTTCGCTTCTATAAAATCAACTATACGATCGTACCACTCGAGATCCTTCTCAGTACATAATATTCATTTGTCATGGCGCGCCCCTCCACCGGCAACTCCAGTATCTGATAGACGTCGTCCAGGGTAATGGTCATCTCCCCAGCTGGGAGATAAAATGTATTGGTCTCCGGATGCCATCTCTCCACAAAGACCGATATGAGAGCACTGTCCTGCGTCTTGTAGGCATATCTAGCCAAATTTTGTAGACTGGTAGAAAATATTTTACTCTGGACATCTTCGGATAAATGGTTAAGAGACCATGCAACACACTTCCTCCCGTGGCTCACGGCCCTAAGAATACGAGAGCTCTCCTGTATGTCGTACAAGATAATAAAAATACGATTATGAAATATATATATATATATATATATATATATATATATATATATATATATATATATAAACGTAAACTTACAAACATAATATACATACCGGATTCTTCCATATATCATAAGCAATGTGGTTGTCGAACGACAACAACATTGAGCAACCCGGGGGACGAACATCCTCCTCCTCATCAGAAGTATCGACATCGGCCGAACCAACAGGATCCTCAGAAGGTTCGACACCGGACGTACGGACAGGATCCTCAGAAGGATCGACACCAGAACCACCTCGTCCTAGAATTTGGCTGATAGGTACGTCGTCGTCGTCATCGGAAGAAGACGGAGGACTAGGAGGACCTCGTTGCTTCGAACGAGAATGGGGGTGTGGTTGTTCCCCTCGTTGCTGCGGTTCTAAAATTCTGATTGGTCTCTCAAGAGGACGAGGCCGCTCACTACTTTCCCTGCACAAGGATGCAGTGGGGGGTCGCTTTCTTTTGGGAGCGGCCACAGGACTGCAGGACAACATAGGGTTAGTATTAAATAATGGAAGTAAAAGAAATTGTGAAGTTGGCCTTCAGGACTGCCAAGCTCCTGACAGTCCATCATTCTATCAGAACTGCCAGGGAGATGGCAGTCCTGTTTTATAACAGGACTGCCTACTGCATGCAGTCCACTTTGGCAGTAGGACTGCCCGTTCGTCTGCAGTCCTTAGGGACGACGACCAGACGAACAGTTAGGTTACGTTTAAACGATAAAATATGAAATTTTTGATTTCGAAATGTACATTGAATTGTTCTAACCTAATTTATAATAACATTTAAGATATTTCTCAAAAAATCGAAATGTACTTTGAAATGTAAAATAAATTATACAATAATTAGGAAACATACCTAGCTTGTGATGACGGTTTCTTCTTCGGTGCCATTCATGATCTTGGAAGAGTTAGGGTTGTCACGACCCGCTCCCGCTTTTCGGAATACGAGTACGTGGCCAAGTCCAGCCTACGCCGCAGCATCGGCGGTAGTACGCTGTCTGGACTCAATATAAATCTCAAATACAACAAATATCTCTATTTTGCTCATTCACAATAATTATTTTAATTACAATTCCAATAATACATTCAAATTTTATATACATATACAAACCCGCTACATGTGATTATTCTATCTAGAATCTATGGTTGGCCTCCAAGATAGCTCTAACTCCACCCGAAGGAACCCAAAGCAAGAGAGCAAGTCATCGAGAATAGTCATCAAGAATCTATCAACTGAAAAATAGTTATCCAGTCAGGATTGGAGCAAGATCACCATAACACTACATTACACAATATAGTATACAAGCATGAAGGAAAGATAAAAGGAATTTAACTGAAGATAAGTATAGGCATGACATTGTATGATAAGAAAGTACCTTTGAGACATGATAGCAATATGAAGGTAGACTTGACATAACACTAAGACATGATGACAATAAGAACATAGACTTGACGAAAGAAGAACAATAGACAATAGAGCAACAATAATTAAGTCACGTGTACTGTGTGTTTTAGAATACCAACTTTTAGCATGTAGACGGCTTGGGATATCCGTCAGTCATACGTGTGGTGCATGACTGATATTATGCAATCAATGTATAGGGAGTCTGTATTCAATTCGTTGACCACATGCTTACTTGTTGTATTCCTCCGTCCGACTCACTCACAATACATGTCCACCACAATAAACATTAGCAATACGATAAACTGTAAACAATAGGAAACAATGAGTAAGGCATGAACATGTATGTATATCCAACCGATTCTAACTCTCGTGCACAATAGTAATCATGAACAATGACAACCATGAACCATAAGGGAGTAATAGTGAAAAGACGACACGAAGATACATGCAGTATAAAATAAAGGAAACATAGGTCATAGTGATACTTGCCTCGGTTTGATTTGAAGCTGATTGGCACGATATTGTCATGTCGGCACATAAATAGTCTCAGACGTTAAAGCTACGCAAGATAATTTTAGATGATGAGACGGGCCTCTAAAATAAAAAGAAAAAATAAAATATTTTGAAAAATTGTTGAGAAAAATATATGATGTGTACTTTTTCATCAGCGTTCCGAAACTTTAAACGGATCGTGATTCCGATTCCTCGTTCTCCCGAAATCTCGAAAACACCGAAACGTATCAAATTTCAGACAACTGACACTCCACGAATTTTCCAGAAATTTAGGTTATAATTATTTGAAAATAAATTTTATATTCAGAAAATATACCTCGAAACGGTTACAACAAAAAAAACTGGAGGTCAAACGGAGTCCGGAGTTGGAAGTTATGGCCCTTCGAAGTTGGTAAAACATTTGAAAAGGAAGGCTGAATTTATGACGAATTTGGGGTAATTATGACGGAAAAAAGAGAGAAATTTTGAAAAAGAAGGTATGAGAGATGATTTTATTTTATAGGTTCAATATATATAGATAATGGAAAGCAAATTAGTGAATTAGGATATGATTAGAACTCAATCAATAAAGATATGATTAGGATTACCAAGTAATTTGGATAGGAATATGATTAGTTCAAATAAGAAATGATCTATCTAATACTAGATATGATTCAAATATGATTAGAATTTCTAATGGACAAGTCTCTCCATAAATTTAAATCAAATAAATTATTTAAATCCAAATCATATGAATTCAAATTCAAATATAAATCCAAATCAAATTCAATATAATAACTTTAAGATAAATTTAATGTTTATCAAAGCAATTTAAATCATATAATAGATAAATTGTTAAATCAAATAATATTTCAAATCTAGATTAGATAATTCTTAATGCCACAATTAGTAACCATAAGTATTTTAAATAATGTTTGATGTTATCAAATAAGGTAAAATATATTTTATAAATCTAAATCTTATTCAAAATAAGTTACTAAATCTTTTTATTGCTCCAAAAATAATCATGATTTTCAAACTATTTTCGAAACCGATATTTTTTTTTGAAAATTCAAACATAATAATAAATAACTTTATAATTTCAATAATAAAATTTCAAGAACAAATATTTATTAAAACTAAATAGTACTTTCAAACCGTTAATTACAAACTACATTTTGAAATACAGAAAAAAAATAGTAAATATCTTTTACAAAGTTTCAAAAATAAATTACTTTCAAACACAATAAAATAAAATATAAAAGAAATTTGAGAAACAGGGGTTACAAATCTACCCACCTTAGAAAAATTTCGTCCTCGAAATTTAAGGATGACAGAAAAAATAGGCTTGGTTGGCCAGGTGAAAAGAAAGAAAATTTTTAAAAAGGAATAATGATCAATGAGATAAAAATAATTTTTTTTTTTCTTAATAAGAAGATTGATCAAGAAGGATGGAAGAATATAGTCAATGGATATAGTTCGGAGGAATATTACCTACATGACATCTAAGTTATCACTCATCAATCTTATAAATTCGTATCCTCAAGAATATTTTTTAAAAAAATCTCAAATTCAATCATATTTTTTTTAAATCACTAACTCAATTTAATACCGTGATGTAGCAATCATTAATATCATCTTATCAAATTCACAACCATTAATCCAACTTGATAAATATCTTCAAAATCTAACTTCACAAAACTTTAAATTTTTCAATTTTATTTTAAATTCAAAATTCAATATTTTCATAATCTCCTCAAAAATTTAAATTCCATAAATTTTTAAATCATACATCAATTTTATTGATCAAATTAAAATTATTTCCTTTAAAAATTAAATATTCGACCTTATCAATAATTCATCAATCATATAGAAATTTAAACCTCAGAATACCAAAACCTAAAAATTTCATCTTCAACAGTAACCAAAATACTCAATTTATCAATCGAGAATTCTATCCATCTTTGATTAGAGTCATTTACCCAATTTCAACTTCATCAAATAGGGCATCTCAAAATTCAACGAATATCACCACCTTAATCATGTAGCCTATGTAACAACCTTAACTAACCATACAATCAATTCAAAATAATTCTACGGGTTACCCATGGTGTACCTAGTCATAGTCCTAGTCATTTTTTAAAAATCAAATCAACCTAATTGTGAATGAGCATCCTAATCGCAGGCTTGCAGTAGTACGACTAATATAGGTACTACCACAAGTTCGCATAATTTTGCGAAAACGGACCTGCATGGGCCACCATAAAAACTTGTCACGACCCGCTTCCGCTTTTCGGGATACGAGTACGTGGCCAAGTCCAGCCTACGCCGCAGCATCGGCGGTAGTACGCTGTCTGGACTCAATATAAATCTCAAATACAACAAATATCTCTATTTTGCTCATTCACAATAATTATTTTAATTACAATTCCAATAATACATTCGAATTTTGTATACATATACAAACCCGCTACATGTGATTATTCTATCTAGAATCTATGGTTGGCCTCCAAGATAGCTCTAACTCCACCCGAAGGAACCCAAAGCAAGAGAGCAAGTCATCGAGAATAGTCATCAAGAATCTATCAACTGAAAAATAGTTATCCAGTCAGGATTGGAGCAAGATCACCATAACACTACATTACACAATATAGTATACAAGCATGAAGGAAAGATAAAAGGAATTTAACTGAAGATAAGTATAGGCATGACATTGTATGATAAGAAAGTACCTTTGAGACATGATAGCAATATGAAGGTAGACTTGACATAACACTAAGACATGATGACAATAAGAACATAGACTTGACGAAAGAAGAACAATAGACAATAGAGCAACAATAATTAAGTCACGTGTATTGTGTGTTTTAGAATACCAACTTTCAGCATGTAGACGGCTTGGGATATCCGTCAGTCATACGTGTGGTGCATGACTGATATTATGCAATCAATGTATAGGGAGTCTGTATTCAATTCGTTGACCACATGCTTACTTGTTGTATTCCCCCGCCCGACTCACTCACAATACATGTCCACCACAATAAACATTAGCAATACGATAAACTGTAAACAATAGAAAACAATGAGTAAGGCATGAACATGTATGTATATCCAACCGATTCTAACTCTCGTACACAATAGTAATAATGAACAATGACAACCATGAACCATAAGGGAGTAATAGTGAAAAGACGATACGAAGATACATGCAGTATAAAATAAAGGAAACATAGGTCATAGTGATACTTGCCTCGGTTTGATTTGAAGCTGATTGGCACGATATTGTCATATCGGCACATAAATAGTCTCAGAAGTTAAAGCTACGCAAGATGATTTTAGATGATGAGACGGGCCTCTAAAATAAAAAGAAAAAATAAAATATTTTGAAAAATTGTTGAGAAAAATATATGATGTGTACTTTTTCATCAGCGTTCCGAAACTTTAAACGGATCGTGATTCCGATTCCTTGTTCTTCCGGAATCTCGAAAACACCGAAACGTATCAAATTTCAGACAACTGACACTCCACGAATTTTTCAGAAATTTAGGTTACAATTATTTGAAAATAAATTTTATATTCAGAAAATATACCTCGAAACGGTTGCAACAAAAAAAAACTGGAGGTCAAACGGAGTCCGGAGTTGGAAGTTATGGCCCTTCGAAGTTGGTAAAACATTTGAAAAGGAAGGCTGAATTTATGACGAATTTGGGGTAATTATGACGAAAAAAGAGAGAAATTTTGGAAAAGAAGGTATGAGAGATGATTTTATTTTATAGGTTCAATATATATAGATAATGGAAAGCAAATTAGTGAATTAGGATATGATTAAAACTCAATCAATAAAGATATGATTAGGATTACCAAGTAATTTGGATAGGAATATGATTAGTTCAAATAAGAAATAATTTATCTAATACTAGATATGATTCAAATATGATTAGAATTTCTAATGGACAAGTCTCTCCATAAATTTAAATCAAATAAATTATTTAAATCCAAATCATATGAATTCAAATTCAAATCTAAATCCAAATCAAATTCAACATAATAACTTTAAGATAAATTTAATGTTTATCAAAGCAATTTAAATCATATAATAGATAAATTGTTAAATCAAATAATATTTCAAATCTAGATTAGATAATTCTTAATGCCACAATTAGTAACCATAAGTATTTTAAATAATGTTTGATGTTATCAAATAAGGTAAGATATATTTTATAAATCTAAATCTTATTCAAAATAAGTTACTAAATCTTTTTATTGCTCCGAAAATAATCATGATTTTCAAACTATTTTCGAAATCGATATTTTTTTTTGAAAATTCAAACATAATAATAAATAACTTTATAATTTTAATAATAAAATTTTAAGAACAAATATTTATTAAAACTAAATAGTACTTTCAAACCGTTAATTACAAACTACATTTTGAAATGCAGAAAAAAATAGTAAATATCTTTTACAATGTTTCAAAAATAAATTACTTTCAAACACAATAAAATAAAATATAAAAGAAATTTGAGAAACAGGGGTTACAGGGTTCTTGAGAGAGGGTTTTGGAGAGTGGATTATGGAGAAAGTGTTAGGGTTTTGGAGAGTAGAGAATTTTTTGAGAGAGGATTTTGAGATGGTTTTGAAGAGAGAGAATTTTTAAATGATAATGAAATGAAAGAGAGGGTTTGGGGGTGGGATAGCCCCAAGTAATTTTCGGGACGTCCCCAGTAAAAGTTTCTCAAACCTAGGCTGTCCCCTAGTAAAATGACGTCCCCAGTAATTTACGTGGTGCCCTTAGAAAAAGCCTTAAATTATGAAGCCTCGCTCACGAAATCTTCAACTTGGGAAAGGAAAGTGATTATTTTTCTATGTTTGGATGTCAAAGGAATTGAGGAGGAAAGGAAAGTGATTCCCAATGGAAGAAAATTTAGGGGACGTTTGGTTCAAGTTTTTGAGGCTTGGGAATGGGTTTTTGAATTCCTTACCCATATTTGGTATGTTTAGGATTGAAAATGAGGAGGGAATAGGAGAGGCTTATATGGGAAAGCTATTTCCATTGACTTGGGAAAACTATTCCTAAGTCTCCCTTGAGAATAGATTTGCTTTCCTATGAATGATATTTGACTATTTTGTTTGGACGGTTATACCCTCTCTTTATTTTTTAAAATTTTAACTTCTATCCCAAACATGTGAATCATCATGAAATTAGTGAAAGGGTATTAAAGGAAAACTAAATAAATTAATATTCCTATCCCTTTGTAAGCTAAACATGGAGATAAAAAATTTAAAAATTTTGAACTACATATTTCCAACCTAACCAAACATGAGAATGAAAATGTTGAATTCCTTTCCCAAGGGAAATGAATTGAAAATCTATTCCTAGGAAAACAAAAACTTGATCCAAACTTCCATCCATCCAAGCAAGAAATCACTTTTCCACATTGAAATATCCACTTTTCTTTTCAAATTCTTTGACATTGCCAAATCGGAAAGGATTACTCAATGGGAATTAAAAAAAAATCAAAACAAAGGAAATGACAAAGAAAAACGTAGGCATACTTTGGTTCACGGAAAGGGAACACAACAAAATAAATTTTCACTCTTTATTTTTCTTTGAACATTTGTAATCTTCGTATCTTTTTATTTACAGTGTTTGGAAAAGCTAGAAAATTCGGGAATCAAAGTCGTTTTTTGTGTTTTAAAATGCCAGAAAAATTAGAAGAAAAAGTAAATCACTGGGGTGGAGAAATAAATCCTTAGGAAAGATGGGAAATCATTTTCTTGAAAATTTTATTTTGCTGTTTTTTTTCATCCGGCCACAAAAAAGAAATAACTTTTCCTTCTTGAATTCTAGTACAGTGCAGTCAAAACGGTCAAAAAAATAATTATCACGACAAATCATCAACTTTAATTCTAATACTGTTTGAGACGCACATGGCCAAAATCACCGGCTATTGTCTCTTTTCCCTTTTCCACTCCTCTTCCTCCTCCCTATAAATTCAGCACCCTAATTTTCTCTCCTCTCCGAAACAAGAAACCCCAATCAAGAAGCAAAGAATTTTTTTTTCATTTTTGTTTCGTAGATTTCCTCGCCATCAATCGATCGCCATTCTCGATCGCGATCGTCTTTGTCACGACCCGTACCCTGTTTAGGGACACGAGTACGTGATTACGTCCAGCCTACGCCGCAGAATCGGCGGTAGAACGCTGTATAGGGCGTCTATAAATACTGCAACTAGACAAAATATAAGGGTACATGTCATCTCCGCACGGAGGTATAATATGGCATAACTCAATCACAAGACAAACTAGGATAGATAGCACAAAATAGAAATATGATAGAAAGGAAAACTGGAAAGGAGTTCAAGATCCAACACAAGCTCAGAGATATAAACACATCACAGAAACTCAAAATATAATATAAAAACTACAGTCTGAAAACACTAGCTGGATCGCAGTCCAGGCAAACCTATCTAACAGTCTAAACAGGGGCTATATTATCTACGAGCTCCAGGGGTAATGTCTCATCAAACTCTATCCTGGCCATACCAGTAAAAGGTAGAGCAATCATCTAACATGTCCTCTGTAAACATCAACGGTTATCCTGTCAAAAAAATAAGCAAGTATAAAATACTAACAGTAGTTCCATATGAATTAACAAATTCTATAAGAGACAATCATAATGAAGTACAAGACAAATATCAAAACAGAAAATGTAACTGGATATGTGAAACAGGATATCATGTCATGGTAATAATACAGGAATGTAGAACAGAACATGATATATGATATATAAAAGTAAACATAAAAGGTGCCATGAATTATTAGTGCGTTATGTGATCGGCTTAGGTCCGAATCAGGCTGTTCCATCTGATAGGCTATGAACAGGTGTACAAAAGAGCAAGATCAGGCCGGCCACAATGGAAAGCTATGAACAAGTAAGGTCAGGCTTTACCCGTCGTGAGGCGGGGGTATAGCTATGAACAAGTAACAGGTACAAGTGTGAAGAACAAGTAGGGATTTGATCACACAACCACTAATAACTCCTCATCCCCGAATAGTATAATGGATCCGAACATGACACGTCATGATACGGGACTCAAAAGTAGGGGGCCATCCTACTCCCAAGTCAATGTCTATACAAGTACAGGTAACGAGTCGAGCAATGTACCAATATACCAAGTAATCCAGGAATAACATCTCATGACAGGATTCGACGTATACTAGTCCGTGAAATCATCGTGTAAGGAATCAAGTAAGACACTACAACTGAATAGGATATAGCATATATCAAGACAATGAAAACTATCAGTGAATGTACTCGCCTGCGGTGTCACGACCTGCACCCACTGTGAGGGTACGAGAACGTAACAACGCCCAGCCTACGCCGCAGTATCGGCGGTAGAACGCTGTCCTAGGTCAATCATCTAACAATATAAAGGTACCTGTACAGTATATACCCTCCGAATGGAGGTGACATAGCAATATACAGTCTCAATCACATCTAGGGCAGAATGATAAGATAAATGATAGATAAATACTGGAATAAAAGATCCACAGGATACAATCAGAGAGAGAGTCTAAGTGTCTACTGCTATACAAAATAGAACATCCAGCTCAATACAAGTCTAATACTGAATATGAAAGAGTATATATATACAATCCTGATCTCAGAAGACAGAAATAGAAAAACCTAGACTAGGGAGCCTCAGTCTCTAAGCTAGTGGATCAGGCTGGAAATTTGGGTCACACGAGTCATCTACAGCTGTCCCATAGAAGGTATCTACGCAGGCCTCATCCTCATCCTCTGTAATATTTTCAACAGGTCCAGTCAGGACGGGAGCGAGCACAAAATATCTCACGCAGTTCATATCAAGTTAGGAAATATAAAGCATGCAATAGAGTAAGGTACATGAAACGCTGAAAGAAGAATGTATATGAAAAACAGTAGAGATTTGATAATGGGAAATATCTATATATGATAAGTAAGAAATGTAAGCAACATGTGATTTAGAGCACAATATGGTTATGTAAACGGGTTAGGTTATACAATAAAATGGGACTCCTTTGTACGTGGGTGTACAATGGACATATACAATTTCTTATACAATAGGATTGATCACATAACCATTTCTACTCTTCCTCCCCAATCAATACACAAAGATCCAATTCAGTTACGTTACCTTATACAATGGCTTGTACAATGGCTTGTACAATAGCTCAATGTGATAATGAGAGTACAATATGCACAATGAGTGTACAATGATAAAGGTATTCAATAAATATAATATGTAAGTGAAACGTACATCACAATATGTATTTAGTGAATACAAGGAGATAACATCTCAGAAGAAGATCCATATAGTACCAATCCGTGATAACGATCGTGTCAGCATCAAGTACAGTAATCTAGAGCAAGAATGTAAATCCAGACAAATATGAAATGGTCAGAGAATGTACTCGCCTGATATCTTGAGTGTCTGAAGAGAATATACTGTCCGAGGAGTGGTGTCTGTCTCCTTTAGAACAGTACAAGTCACAACATGTCTAAAATAAGAAAATAGACTGCTACAATGCATTAGGGGTGAGCAAATACCGACCGATACTGAAAAACCGACCGAATACCAATTAAAAATATACCGAAAAACCGAACCGAAATTATGTACCGATACCGAATTGCCGAACCGACTAAATTACGGTATAATGGTAATGGTAACGGTTTGAGTGTAATACCATACCAAAAATACCGAACCGATTCACACACAAACACACACACACACACACACACATATATATATATATATATATATATATATATATATATATATATATATAGACACACACACACACGCGCGCACATTTTTTAATGTTGTTCATGATTAATTTTACAGTACTCATTTTCAATTTTATCTTTGTTTTGATTGGTTTTCGAGAACTTGGAATGGATTTCAGTGGACTTGAATTTATGTTAAGAATGCTAAAAATTGAGTTATTGATATTTTGAGCTTACGTTTTTGTGTTTTCATAGAATTTTGAAGTAAATTTTGGTTACTTAAACTTATACTAAATATTAAACTTAGTAACCGCGTTTGATATTTTAAGCTCATTTTAGGTGTTTGCGACTTGTTATATATTGTTCTAATAATTTTGATTAATTGTTTGGCTGGTAGAGGCTTAGCTTTAAAATTAATGCTTCCAAAAAAGTTAAAAAAATATATTATAGGTTAAAGGTTCTACAATTTTAAGTGCGTTAATTGATCAAATATTAATTGGTAAAATACTGATACCGAAAAAACCGATTCTAAATGGTACGATATTGGTATTAATTTTTCAAATACCGATTTTAAAAAATACCGAAAAAATCAACCAAATACCGACCGATTATACCGACGCTCACCCCTACAATGCATCTACATGAGTCTAGGTCAAACTAGGCCAAGGTCAACTCTGGTCAACCAAGAAGTCAAACTTAGGTCAACTATGGTCAAACTAGGTCCAACAAGTCCAAACTAGGTCAAACAAGTCATTCTAGGTCTAACTAGCCCAAACTAGTCTAAACAAGGCTAAACAAGTCTAATCTAGACTCTCTAGTCAAACAGACATACACAGGCCATAGGCTATATCATGCCTATAGGGTAAACCATAATACATGACTACATGACATTATCTACATCTAAAAAAATACTACACATATGATATGTTATCTAACACAATCATAGAAATACACTAGCATTAGGTTACCCATATACCTATACACAGGTATAGGCACATCACATACATATACATACATATAGATATAGGTTTAATACATGTATACATATAGACATACATTACCCTATATATATATATATATATATATATATATATATATATATATATATATATATATATATATATATATATACACATTACTAGTGCATATAGGCAAGCCTAAAGGAAAGCCTACATATACCAATCTTATATAGAAAATATATATATACCAATCAAACACAAATTTAGAGAGAGGGGAAGGGAAAACATGTGTGTGGCAGGTGTGGGAAATGTGGTATCTGTGATGTGTGTGTGTGTGTAGATTTGTGAGGGTGTGTAGGCCTGTCATGAAAAGTGTCCCTGTGCCTTAGGGTCTCAGTGTCTCATTGTGTGTGTGTGGTGCACATAGAGAGGTCAGTAGGTAGTAATGTATCTCAGTTGAATCAAACATTAGGCTCAAGCCATCTCAATATCAGATTTTTAAATAGGAATGTGTACACAGGTTTGTGGGACTGAAAAACAGTGAAATCTCAGTTAACAGTCTAAAATCCAATCTTCAGTTTTAAAACACAACATTCAAACATCAAGCTCAAACCCATTTCAATATTCAAACTTCCAGAATGAAATCTTATATATATATTAAACCTAGAAATCTATATGTACACTGGTAACTACTTCACTAGAATTATGAATTTATATCATAAGAAAACTGGAGATATCATTAAGGACTGGAAAAAAAAAACAGTGTAGCATGGCATGAGGCAACCTGTGCGTGATATCAGGAAAAACAGGGGGTGTAGAGTGTGTATGATTTAAGGAATTAATTCACAGTGAATGAGGGTGTGAGAGTTAGTTCAAAACAGTGTGCATAACTCAGATTTTTCCTATTGTTTCGAAATCTCAGGGATTGGTAGATGACAGTTCAAAATTTCAGTTTTACATTACAACTTGATCTCAATTTTCTATATTAACCTAATCTCGGATTTACAGTCCAAATTTTCAACAGTTCAATCAATCTTGGAGATCAACAAGTTCACTATCCAACCCATTGATACCAATCCATTCAACCTAACTCTCAATCACACTCTCTCAAACCTGAACTCAGATTTTCATAAACCTGAAACAGGTATACAACATGTACATACACATATACCCAATTTCGAATCACCAAAATCAAATATCAGTAAAACCAATCAACATCATGAAACCAATTTCGAACAACTGGACTCAGGTATTCATGTTCTGCAAATTCAGGAAAGTAAGTATCACAGTTGACACATGTTTAAATTCAACATCCAAAAATCAAAGTCGAAACCAAAACCTAACACTAATCATAAACCATACATTTGTACCATCTAATACATATGTAGGTGAGCTTAAAATTTAATATTTAACAGCATAAAAATTAGAGAAATGCAAATTAAAAACTGAGTTCAACTCAGTATCAGAGCGTATCAGCTAACAAGGGGAAATTCAAATCTTCGAATGCAAATAGCCATCAAAATCACAATCAATGCGTTGGTAACTAGTGTAGCATATGTACACGTGTCATGTGAGTCGTTTCGTGTCCAAAAACTACGACACAGATGTGTCCAACACGTTGCAAACACGTGGGGTGCACCCAGTGTTGCACAGTGTCGTGCACGCATGCACTTGAGTGTAGGACACGACACACGATACTTCGTGTCACGTGCACAAACCCACGTGGTCGCCTATGGTAGGGCTACACGTGGGATAGCCTGATACGTGTCCACGACGTATCTACAGAGGATACGGACACGTGTTCGTGCGTGTCTGTGCACGTGTTCAGTCGCCTGCGCGCGACAGCGCGTGGCCAGTGCGGCCCCGATTTCTCCGCGCACAGACCACGAGACGCTCCCAAACTTTGGGAGCAAGAAGTCAGTCAATGCCCTTCAATCCACACAAATTTTTAGATCAAAAGACCCCGTGTCGTGGCCACAGTGAGGTTCGAGTAGCAGGGGAAAGTTGTGGGCTGTGCACAGGCCGTGTCCTCAACCAAAATGTGACACAAAAGGACACGGAAATCATCTCAGAGACTAAGAAATCATTAAGCAATATCAAAACCAAGATACACTACAAGAAAAAACCAATTTTACAACATTACAAAAACGTTGTAAAAGATCTTTTACAACATTTAATCGAAGGTTGTTATATCCAAGGTTGTAAAAAGGGGTTATCTTCCACAATGTTTGTTTGAACGTTGTAAAAATGTTGTAGAAGTTCTTCCCACAATAATTTACAAATATTGTTAAAATTTATAAAATCTGACAAAAATCTTTTTACGACATTTGGCAAATATTGTAAAAATACTTTTTAAAACGTATTACATGTGTTGTAAATCTAATTTCAACAACATTCTACAACTGTGGTCAAAATATTATCTACAACGTTCAGTAAACATTGTACATAGAGTTTCTACAACAATGCAGAAACGTTGTAAAAAGAGTTTATACAACTTTTAACAATTGTTGTATATTTTATTCAATTATGTTTGCCAAACGTTGTAATATATATTTGTATGTTGTAATTATAACATCAACAATGATTTAAAAGTATTGTAAATAAATTTTACAATATTTAGAAAAGTTGTTACAATGTTATCTTGCAATAGTTTTGAAACGTTGTTGATTATATTTTCATTAAAAAAAATTTATAAATAAAAATATATTGATTACAATTATAATATAAATACAAATACATTATTCCTATTTTCACTGGGCTCATAAACAATCAGTTCAAACAATACAAAGTTAAGGTTGAACCAAATAATGATCAAAAGGAACAAAATAACAGTAACTTGAACACAATACAGATTACAAAAGCAACATTTTTAGAAGACTAAAGAAATATTCTCTACATCTATATACATGTAAAACTCCACAAAAGACACACAATAGGAGAGACTTAATTAACTTGCAGTTCAAACAACCGATTTACTCAACACCCTTACAGGTATAAAGTCAAACTTCTAACTGTAGTTTGATTTTATTTGATTTTATCGATGATACAATCAGAGTATGATAGGGATCAGAAAATATTCGTAAACTAACATTTTTGATACAACCATTTGCATGTTCCAGATGTTATTGCGAAAAATCCTCCGATCTTTGGAAAATTGAAACTCATGCTCGCTGCACCTCGACTCCGAAACTGGTATTAAGTTGACTCCCACGCCCGTCATGCTTCGATTAGTTTTAAACGTGAAACAATATTCATTGATTGCAGTTCCTAAAGGCACAAAAGAAGAAAGAAGATATAACCATAAGTTTTACATAGGGAATTAATGATTGCAAAACATAGTAGTAAAGAACAAAAGGATATAGAGCCAAGAGTAATATTGGGAAATGGAAGTCCGAAAAACTTTAAGTAAACATGCTTGGTAAAAGATGAGTGAAAGAGGTTAGAATTGCTTTGTGCCTTGATACATGAAATAGAAGTTTGCAAGCATATGACAGTTTCATAAACAATATGTTCGCGCCATTCTTACCCATTAAACAAAAAGCAGTGTTCAACTTGTGATTGTAATAACCTAACAGACCAGATTTCCTACAAATTCGAGGATTGACAGTGAACCTAAATGAGACAACATATTGTTAACAAAAGAGCATAAAGAAAGATAACGAAGCTACAGTCCAATAACTGCAAATATATTGTAGATGTGTACACATTTCTCAAAATGAGTATGAAAGTCAAACTTATTGCAACATCTGAATAAAATGTCTTTATAATATTATTCAAAACGAGGATAGAATGGTTATTCTAGCATGGTAACTAAATGTAAGATTTGAATCATCTGATGGAAGATAGTCTACTTATGCTGAAGTTAGTTAAAAGATTTTAGTAAAGAAGAAGTCTAATGGAAAAAATTAGTAAAGGGTTCCTGGACAGAAGAGCTTCCACAAAAAATATAATTCAAAGAACTAGCTTAGTTTTAGATAAAACCCTTGGCAACAATAGGTAAGCAAAACAAGGATAGTCTACAGGTAGGACAACTCACATGCATAGGCAAGCATAGGGATATACATTCTTTTGAGTTAAAATCAGCAATAAAAGATACATTTAAAATTCCTAAAAATTGATGCTAAGTTTTTTCAATATAGACAAGAATGTTAAGAAAAATATCATTTAGAAAAGACCCTTGAAGGACAATCTAGTACTTTCTTAATATGTGAAAGAATAGTTGATGTCAAAAGACTTTCATAAAAAATCTTACACAGACTATATGCAAAATTAAATGAATAAATATATAGTTAAACATCAATTTGCTTGAAAACAATTTAAAAAACGCACATTAATTGATGCTGAATATGAATAAATTATTATGAATCAATGGAAATTTACTACCTGAACTTGATAGGGATCACTTCATAGCATCAAACGTTCATAGATTAGCATGCTGGCACCGTATGCTATCAAGCAATCTCTTTCCATCTCTCCTAAACGCAGTCCTAGAAATTAAATAATAACAGAGAATGACCACTTAGTTTATGAACATGTGTTAGCTCATTTAAACTTTACGAAAAATGGTAATGCCATCAGGACTTCTCCCTCATATCTAGCGATCCTTTCCTGTTATGGAAGGCGTATTGCCTTCAGAGCAAATAATATCTGAAAATTTGGTACATAGAAAATAAAATTAACTAAAACAAAAAAATTATGAGAAATTAGCTAAGAAGATATGTTTTGTCAACTAGGTCGGTAGAACATGTCTTCGTAGCTAATTTCTCGTAGAGCCTTTTGTTTTAGTTAATTTTATTAAAAATAATTTCTCTGTAGCAAATTTTAGAAAATAATAAACATATTTAACAATTTTTGCTCCTTAATATCCGTAATTGTACAATCTAAACTAAGAAATCTAATATCTAGGACCATTTATGTAAAACTATGAATATATTTCCGTTTGGAGTGTACACAAGTAGCCACCTTCCAGCTTGATTACACTGGGTGCACATATTATCATGGCCAGAGAAAAATTGATCATGAAATGTGAATCCATATGAAACAAGATAGTCCTACCATGCAAATCTTGTTATTGCAGATAGGTACTAAAAGAAAAACATACTTGAGTAGAGGAAGTCCTTCCAACTATAGCTAAATCCATGTTTGAGAAGGGTATCACTGTTACAATCACAAAATTATAAGCTTACGATTATGATTATAGTTTCTCCAGAAAATCTCTGGTTTCTCAATCAGATAAAATATACCTGATATCTTCAACTTTATCTGCATGCCCGTTTGGTTCTCCAAAGGCGCTTCCATAATGAAATCTACCACAAGAAACACCAGCCTTGCCACCAAGTAGCTATATCATCTTTACAATTGTCATTCGACTATAAATCACAAGACAGGTAAGTAGACATAGGCAGGTATATCAACACTCATGAAAATAATGTGAGAATAATAGATGTCTGCCTTTTTCCAACAGAAAGACCAAAACTAAGGAAAGAATACGGTCATTATAGTAACAAGAGAATGTGATGAACCATGGTTCGAAGATTTATACCATGCAGACAACAAGAAGTAATTCTTAAAACATGATCGAGTAATTAGTTCACTGAAACATTCACAACTAGGAATATATATTGATCAAACATCCTCTCTAACAAATTTGGATTATAAAAGTTAATACAAAGACAAGTGTCAATAGATTTTCACCTGTAGAATAATTGCATGGTTTAAAGTATCCAAGACATGCTAACTATGGGTACAACATATTAGAACTGTCTTTGCGTCCTAAGAAATATCAGGATTCCATGTTATTAAGAAATCAAATAAAAAATATTGGAACTGACCACTATAAGATCTTTTTGTAAAAGCCAGACAGCACGTACATAGAGAACTATGTACAGTGAGCTATATTTTGAAGCTTTAGAACTCCTTTAATTTTACTTTCCCTTTCTAATTCTCCTACTGAAAAGTGTTAGCCCAACTTTATTTGGTTAGAAAAGTGTTGTCCCTCTTTTTCTCCCTCCTTTTATTCACGGGAAAGAGAAGCCAGCTTCTCCTCATCTCTCTTTCAACATGATTTTTTTTTCCATCGGGCTCTCCTTTGATGTTAGCAGATTTCTTGGCAAAGCCATCATACCTCCGGCTCCGACGAAGCACCGAGGCTACAAGGTACTCTCTCTTCCTATCTCCCCCCTCTCTTATTTGTGTGTCAATTAGTTTCCTCCATAACTCATAATTCATCTACTCCCACTCTTTTTCGTGTGTCAATTAGAGTCAACATCTCATAATTCATTTACAGGAGTTGGAAGAGAAAGAAGGCCGGGAAGAAGAACACGTGAGTTATCCAATTTCCATTAGGGTTTGGGATTTTCGTCAAGGTTATAGTTTTGAATTTATCTTTGGTTTGTGATTTTTGTTTATGGCATCGATCCTTTTCTCCAAAAAAGGAACTGGAAAACCCTATATTCGAATTTAAGGACTCAGGAAACCAAGATGATGATCGATTGTTTTCATTTTTTTGCGTTTAATCTTTTTATATTTTTTAGATATATGATAATATGGATGTATTGTGACTGTTCTAAGCCTAATATTATATATATAATCTTTTATATATATATATATATATATATATATATATATATATATATATATATATATATATATATATATAAGATAAACATATCCCAAGATTGAAAACAAAGGGATGAATGCTTAGCACTCTACCAATTTTAGGTCTTACATTTGCATTCTTATATATATATATATATATATATATATATATATATATATATATATATATATATATATATATATATAAGATTAAATATATATATATATATATATAACATATATACAAGAAAAGTTCAAAACAAGAAAAAGGGATGCAAGAAAGTACTTGATCCTCAAGTAGCTCTTTGGAATCTGAGGCAAAAAAGGCTCCTTTCCTCTGCAATCAAAAGAGAGGGG
This sequence comes from Iris pallida, assembly GCA_029216955.1. NCBI lineage: Eukaryota > Viridiplantae > Streptophyta > Magnoliopsida > Asparagales > Iridaceae > Iris > Iris pallida. The sequence goes on from JANAVB010037420.1 coordinate 11,639,041, forward strand.
AAAAAAGTTAAATAACAAGAAGGCTTGGTAGGATCCTCATGGTTAGAGAAAGAAAGAAAGATTGCAGTTAGTTAATCGAATGACATTAACGCTACATGAGAAATATAAGTGGAATTGTGGAAGATGAAAAAAAATTAAGAGATTGTTATATGTAGGTTGCCCTCTAACTCAGTGGTCTCGTGCAACTTTGAGCTTGAACCACATGCCGCTCCGTTGCCTCCTCGGAGGGCTAATGACCCTCAGTTCCCTACCGGATGAGACAGGTAAGCTGGAACTTCCGGCCAGCAAGTACGTATATCTTTCAGAACCTACTATTGTTGGTACTCGAATGTTCTCCGCTGTGGTGGAGAACATTCGAGTACCCTTGCACACACATTCTGATACCCTATATTCTCATGTATCAGTGTGTTCCAACACACGACAGACCTTTACCATATTTTTACTCAACTCTCTAGGATACATTGGATACTTGATTCCAACATTCTCTTGGCATACCCTCCAGGAACTTGCAGGAACACACATACTGATATAGTGGCAACTGCATCTGCAATCTAGTCATTTCCTTGCTTGCACACATATAAAATAAATATCTGATACAACATCCACTGCCCTGCTTGCACTGGGCACTACATCGCAGGTGAAGCTGCTATCTAAGCTGCTGCACAAGCCAAGTTCTGCAGTTTGCACTACTGTATGGTTGCATCACCTACACACTACAACTATTGCTAAAGCCTACTGCTCCTATTGTCAGTGCAAGCTAAGATTGCTTCTAAGCTCTACAGGTGTACACTGCTTCCAGGTTTTGCACTACATGCTGAACTGACAGAGGTACCCTCCTCTTTCTGATACATAACAATTATCCCATCATTCCGCTACCACTCCAGGTTCTGCACGTTTGTGTGCACTGCTATCTAGCACATACACATAAACACACATGGTACATAGACTCCTATTCTACACATTAACAACTTTTAGCACTCTAAACTGGTTTCTGTAATTCCTGCACTCTCGCACACACATTCACACACAATTTCCCAAACTAGTTATTTGACATGCCCATATACAGTTTCCTACATTAGTATAGTAGTATCCAACCAAGGCACTATACTCATAAACCAGTTCATTGACATGCCCATATACAGTCCTAAACCAGTTCTCTGTAATTACATTACAATGTTATAAGCATGGGCCTAATTGTTTTTTCTTTTAAAAATATTTTTTTTTCCCCCTCAATATGATATGTGCTTATTCACCATGTGTAAGTCTGATATTTAAAAATTGCCTCATGTAGAAGTTGTTGTTGAGAAAGAATGAACAATGTGCACACATGGTAATTCGAAAATATAATAGGTGCATAACTATGTTACTCTGGTTTCATAAGCATGTGTTCTTGGGTGTATATATTTGTCTAGTAGTTCATGGTGCACACGTCATCTTAGATATTCTAATAAAGTATTGTATTCCGAATCAATGTGTCTGTATCGGTGTCTATGAAACCTAGGTTACTGTGTTGCACCTATTATATTTTTGAATAATGCATCTGGCATGAGTGCATGGAAATATTCAACATCCACTAATGCTTTAACTCTTCCAGTTCAATTATTGTTTCATTTCTATGAATTACAGAAAAGAGAATAGAAATTAGGAGGCTGCTTTGGAGTATAACCCTGAAGGATTTGCACATGGTAAGCATGGCCTTAATTGTTTTTTTTTTCTTTCTGTTATTTTTTCTGAAGAACGAAACAGTTTTGTTATTTTCTATGAATTTCAGAAAGGTATAGATAAAAATAGGAGGTTGTTTTGTGTATCAATATGGACTACATCTTGCTATTACTGAGTATAGATAGCTCTACCTACTAGTGGACCTATATCTTATTAACTTGTTAATTAGTTTGTCAAGGTCTGAGACTGTGCTCTTCATTTTTAGTTTGTCAAAATTGTTTGGGAGCTCTTCATTTTTAGTTTTACGGAATTGTTAATATTCAAATATTCGATGTTATTGCCTTGATATCAGATGAGGTCTACGAGCTCAAGGGACAGGGCCAAGAGAATGCAATTGCAAAGAAAAAGTTTTTCGATATCTTGAAGCTTTTGGAAGGACGGTCGACAGGTAATAAAGCTACCAAAGATTTTCTTATATTCACTGTAATTTGGACAAAATTCCTAATTTGATTAGAACTACAATGTCTGTGATTCCCCAATCATGTTCTCTGCTGAGTGATGAGGTATGAATTGGCCTAGCGGCCTAGCGTGAAGTTTGAAGAAATACTTAGAATTGAATTGAAGGGAGGCCCTTGCTTACTAGAGGACAAAGAGAGTAAGGTCAATCAAAGAAAGAAATGAGAAGGGTTGAGGGGGTGTTTGGTTTTTGCCTTTTCCATCTTAAGTCACCTTTCCTTCCCTGTTCCTCTTTGTTCCTATATTTGTCAACCTCTGATCAAGAAAAGGAACTAATGATCTTACATTGAAGAAACATAATGAGATTTCTTTGATTCTTCTGATAATTTAGAAATACAGCACCAAATGATGCAACAGTATGACCCTTGAGTGTTAAAAAGGATTCAATGAAGGGAAGCAAAGATTGTATAAGAAGATTCTAAATTTAGTCAGAAATTAATGTGTATCAGTTGTATTGTTTTGTTTTGGGAGACACAAATCTAAAATTGGACTTTTTCACTTTTCCTTGGTGCACCACACAGATTTGGGAAGTTTAGGACACTTCTAACTATGTACAGTTTCTCACAACTCTCTCTCGCATGATGTCAAAATGCTAAACTTTTCTTCCAGAGAACATGAGAAGAAATTTGCAGGGGACATGCCAACTAGTTGTTAGAGGACAGGTTACTGCCGTAAGTTTTTTTTCTCAGACAACAGGATAAACATTTAACCTATAAGACTTGGCTAAATATCCACCCCGAAATTTATCATAATAACTAATGCCATATGTTTCATTATACCATTCTGTCTAATTTTAATGTGCCAATTATGCAATCGATGATTGCTCGATTTTTCTTCGAGTTAGCATTACCTGACAATTATGATTTATGTGCTCTTGGTAAAAAAAAAAGTAGGCAAAGGTAAGCCCAAGCCAGAAGGGCCAAAGTCTGAAGAGGCAGGGCATTATGCGGCTTTGTATGTGTCCTTAAACTTGATTGATGGTATTATTTTCTGTAACTCCAGTACCAGCTTGTTTGCTTATAATTTTTTTCCATTTTAAGTAACCCTTTACAAGGTGGTTCAGACAGAAAGATAACTGGGTGAGCAAATTATCCATATTTTGATTGTTCATATATTTCAATATGTACAATAGAAGGTCTTCATTTGTGTTTCTGATCTATTTTTGGGACACTCCTTAGTTTTCCTCATATTACTGCATGTAGTAAGTGTACATAGATTCTTTTTTGTCTTTCCATTTACAGGTATATTTGCTTTGGAGGGTTTGGAGAATGTAGTAGAGTTACCAAAGTGCACTTGAACTGTATCAAAGGCACTATAATTCTGGGTATAGCCTTGGGGTGGTTTGTTTGAGACGAGAAGTTTGAATTTACGTATGGAGTGCCATTTTCGCAAAGCTTTATGAATTAATCAACATTAGTTTGATGTACTAAACATAGTGTTGGTGATTTTTTTTTTTTTTGAATTTGTTTTCAATATAGAATCATTGTTGGTACAAATAATGTTGGATGGTTTTATCCCACTTTGTATAGAGAATTTCTGTAACAATAGATGTTTTACTGCATTTGCTCGAGTAACAAAATGAGTTTGGTGTGTTATTTTACTATTTTTATGTTTATATATCGAGAGGTTATTTATGGTTTATAAGTATCAACATTTTTTTAAACGTCATTTGTGACAATTATTTATGTGACATAACTTGAAAATAACTGTTAGAAATTGGTAAAATTGACAATTTGAGAGGTTACATCTGTGACAGTTTTCAACCGTTACGATTTAAATTGTGACAAAAATTGGTATCGTCACGACTATCACTGTCATAAATATTTCGGTCGTCACGATTTAAAATGTTAAAAATTTAGGATTCATAACAGTTATTATCGTGATAAATTTTAATTTTCTAACGAATATTACCGTGACAAAAATCGTTATAAAATTTTATTTTTTACTATTATTACCGTAACAAAAAAGTGTTACAAAAATTTGTAACGCCTGATTTGTCACGGTAATTACCGTTACAATAATTTTTTCACAGTAATAACCGTTGGCAATTGTCTATTTTGGTGTAGTGAAATAATCCCTTTGTTGTTGTCAATTATGGCCTCTACTTCTACATAAGCATTCAAACTTATAAAATGGCATATTTCAGTTAAACTAGATCAGTGTATAGACCTGACATAATTAAAGAATAAGTAATAACCTAACATATTTTCTTAAAACAAAGTCTACCTCTCAAAGCCCCCTTGCTACCCAAAATTCCTTGCTAGGCCTGCTTGTTGTGCAATAGATCGAAGCAAAAACAAGTGCACTAAAAATTAGGAATTGTACTGAAGTCATGCAAAAAATAGGTATATAGTGCAGACAATAAATATGATATGCAGGTAAGCATCAAGATTTGTTTCATATGACAGTAAATTTTGCAAAAGATAAGTTCGAAGATGAGATGCATTTCAAGTTTGAAAAAAAGGAAGGAAAAAAAACTCACATGATTGGCATAGGACCCAATTAGCATTCTCCAAAGTCTTGAATGAGAGTCTCTGATTCGAATAAGCTGAATGAGAGGCTCTGATCCGAGCACATGGCAGGGGACTTTCGTCGAACACCAGGTGTTCAAAGATTCAATTTTTTTAATTTATCAATTTTTGTTACCAGGTGGTTTCGGTGGAGGACTTCTTGACGGCGAGGCAGGACAAGGCGAGGAGCTTGCCGCTGGAGAGGTGCTAACATCAAGAAATAATACCAAAAACACAAACACGCACACACACACACACACACAAGTCAAAAAATAGAGAGGATCACAAAATTGGAGAGAAATTGAACCTATCGCCTTCATTAGTTGTAGTCCCCCCTGAACTGGGTTGGAGAGCATGCCGCAGGCTGCCTGGAGGATCTGCCGGTGGCCTCAACACTTTGGAGTCGAATACCAGGTGCCGAATACCGTCAACTAGAAAGTGGGCCTCAGCGTCGAGCGCGGAGTAGATGGTGGAGGAGCTGTGAGGTAGGTGGTGGCTTGAAGAGGAGGAGCTGGTGAAAAAAGGAGGGAAATATTGAGATTAGAAAATTTGGGCGGCTTTCTCCGGAGGAGAGAAGAGAACAGTGAAATGAAAATTTTTGAGGGTTGTCCGGTTTTAGGCTTGGATTTGAAAGGAAGACCCCACTAACCCAAACCACTGCACCATTCCTTATTGACCCGTAATCAATTATTATTATTATTATTATTATTTTATTTTATTTTTTTTATAAAGATTCAATTTGTGCATGACTAAGAGCATCATTAGTATTTGGGACTCTCAAATACAATTTGGGGTCCAAAATTTCAACAACAAAAAAAAGTTCAATATAGAATTTATTGGATTTGTATAAGAATAGTAGAAAATGATAAAGTGAGCTCCGATCCCAAAGATTGTATGATAAAAAAATTATGTGAAAAAAAATAATGTAAAGTTTATAATCTAAAAAATTGGGCTCCAAGTTGGAATTTACTATTCTATAAAATGAGTTTCTACAATCTAAAATCTAGAAATTGGGAGGCCCAACTCTTAGCACCCATGGATGGAATGGAACCTAAATTGTAGAAATTGAAACTATGGATGGAACTTACTATTCTACAAAAGGAAATACTACATTTTAAATCTAGAATGTAGAAAATGGGATGAGCCTTACTAATGATGCTCTAATAATATCAATTTCAGATCGATCCAAGACACAAACTTTGATAACTAAAGAAAATCAAAACAGTTAGAGAAATATATCATATTGGTCCATTACCAATTTTATAATATTACTGTATAAAGTTGAATGACGATGGAAAATTAGATATTGAATTATGAAAGAAAAAAAATATTGTATGCATAAAAAAATTAATTACTTATAAGGGTGTATTAATCGATTTCAATGATTAATAAATAATTATAATGATAAATAAAAATTAATTAATTTAATCTCTATATAAAATTTTAAAACTACTTGTTTGTTCTTTTAGTGATTATTATTATTATAGTGTAAGGAGTTACACCATATACATGTATTTCTAGTAGTAACCCCTCAAAAAGTTCGGTTAATTTCTTCGTACCATTAAATAAGTCTCACAAAATATTCACCATTTAGTTACACAATTTGTTGAAGCGCAACCCTAAAAGAACAACACTGTAATCCACTAGAGAAATTGACAGAATAACCAAGAGGTTTTATAAACAACAAATCTGCAAATTTTGCCAATGTCCTTTCTTCAATCTATTCAACCATATATTCTACATCATAATTTTTGTCAAGTATGGTTATGACTCAGAACCCACTAACAAAATTAAATATAACCCATAATCAACAATTCACAACCTATCTTGTATTACCACCAACATAGAAAATAGAGGAATAATGTATGATATTTGTTTTTACATTTAAGTACGCTTATAATAATTCATCGATTGGTAAAATATACATCTTTTACAACATTTTATTAAAGAAAAAAATGCTCAGTTTTGGAAATACTAAAATTTCTTATTCGTTTTGGTTCAAAACCGAATAAGAATTATACAATTATGTAAATTCTCTCAATTTAATGAATAATTTGTGATTAAAATTATTTATATTTTGAAAACAACAATTATATTTATATGTTTTGACGTCCAACTTTTATAATTTAACAATTAGTCTAACTTTGAACGCAACTTCTAAATACAACAAATGTTTATAGAAATTATAATTTTTAATATAATTTAACCATGATTCAAACATTGGATCCAATCCATTATATAATAGAAATTCCAACAGAACAAATTGAATAAACCGAATTGATTATTTGGTTCGATCTGGTTCGATTTCGGTTTTGGCTACTTTGTATTCGATTTTGGTTTCGATTTTATATTTTTAGAATTTTAGTTTATTCTTTTTTGACTATTTCGGGTCGGTTGAGAGCGAATAAACTGAAAGCTCACCCTAATAACTACCACCTTGTGTAATAAACAATATATTATATTATGTTGGATTGGCTAGGAATAGAACAATCAATCTATTACAAAAACAAAAAAATATCATGTTTGCTAAAATTCCAAAGTTGTTTTAAAATAAATTTCTGAGTTATTTTTAAATAAATTCAAGATATAATTCAGTTGATTCACTTATAAGATCTTAAAGAGAACTCAAAAAGATAATTGAATAAATTGATAGGACTAAAATCTCTAATCCTTTTATACACTTTATGGCCAATAAGATATTTGTATACTAACTTTTTTGTCTGCCAATACCATAACATAATTTTTCAATCAACCTGAGGATATCAGGATCGAGATCCAACAAGATTTACAGTAGAAACATCAAAAAAAAAAAATCAATATAGTGTTATCTCTTTTCAGATCCCATACTTCCTTCTTAAGCTCCTCTCGGTCGAAGAGCTTCATAGCTTTGGCATTTAAAAGCATAATAAGTTGTAAAAGCATGTAAATGAAGAAAACTTATTTATCTCAATGATTATGCTTCAAAATTCGCATAGTTGTTAGATATTTTTAATGATTAATTCATCAATTGAATATATGACAACCTAAGTTAAAGCATTATTTTAAAGAGTAAAATAGAGGTGTAGGAGTAATAATTTTTACAAGAATGAAGATTAGGATGAGCAAGAAATCGTGGAAGGAATTTGTGCAAGGAAACTAATACATTAGGCTTGTCTTTCGAAGTCGTGGAAGGGATGGATTTCAGCATGTGACATATCCATTTAATCAAGAGCTACTACTAAGTGATATGTCAACCTAATAAGACCAACATTTCAAATATTATCATCCTATCAATATTTTAAATATAAATTTGCAACATTGTCCAAACATTGTAAAATACACATCTTTTACAACATTTTATAAAAGTTGTTCAATATAACATTTTTGTAATGTTTCTTAAACATTGTAAAATGTCATTACATACACAACGTTTATATAAGTGGTAAAATAAAATTATTTTTACAACATTGAACAAATATCGTGAAAGATAAAAAAAAAGTTACAACAGTTGATAAACGTTGTTGCACATGATTTTTTACAATGTTTTAATTATATTGTCAAAATTAATAACTTGGACAACATTAAATAAACGTTGTCAAAATTAATAAATGTTACAATGTTAATAAAATATTGTTGAAGACAGTAATTCACAACTTTTGTGAATGACCATTGTAGAAGTCTTAATGTTTGAAAATAAAACGTTGTTTGCACCTGTATTCCACAATGTTTTTACAATAAAGGTTGTAAAAGATCCTCCATATTTACAACGTTTTCAGAAAATGTTGTAGATGGAACGTTGTAAAAGGAGTTTTTTCTTGTAGTATCTATTCAAATAGAATTCAAAAATAACAAAAATGAATTCATTCCAGCATTTCATCAACACTTGCAGTCACGACTGATACGTGTCCGATACGGACACGTATCCGACACAATATGGCACCAAACATGGTCAGGACGAAGTGCACACCTAGGGTTACATGAATATGCAATAAAATCTAGGGTTTCAATAGGGTTTTAGGGTTAAACCTGAGTGAGTTTCCAGCCTCCAGAAATATCCCAAAGCTGAGAGGTTCTCTAGTAATGTAGGCTCCCAAATTGCTCCAAGGCTGGGTTTGCTCCACAAAAACAGCAAGTAGGGATTGGTTAGGTGCTATTGCAAAAGATTAGGGCTAAAAAGGATCAAAAATGGATGAACTATGGATTGGGGAAGGAGTCTATACCTCTCTTTCTTCAAGACTTGCAAGAATGATAAAAAGGAGGCAAGAGTTCAACATGAGGGCTTATATAGGGGAAAAACTACTACATGGCTGGCCATCCTAGGGTTTAGTGCCCAATCTATGGCTCTCAATCTCCCACTAAGGATCTATGGTCCATATTGATTCTAGGTTTTAGCTATACTAACTCAAGACTATGACTAATCCTAGTAATGACTAATCAAGTCATAAGTCATGGCTAACCAACCTTAGTCAATGCTAACATAACCATCAACTTAACCAAGGCTAATCTAGGTTAGTCCAATCTATTAGGGTAGGTCCTTCTAGGTTAGGCTAATCACATCACATACCAAGCAATTATTCACATACATTCAATAAGTTCTAACAAGTCCTATTAAATTAAATAAATCCCAAAATGACCAAAGTACCCTCTAGGCTAAAATGCACTAAATGGAAACTCTACTCACATGGTTAGGCTCCCAAGGTCATGGTTAGTTTCCTGGTCAAGTAGTCTCTAGGGCTACACTAGAGAAACACCAAAATCATAAGTCATGATTTAAAATAGTTTGAAATGATTAAAAATCACTAAAAATTACATCATGATTTAAATATCATTATTAAAAGACTAAAATTATAAATTTTTAAAATTACCCTCTTTTGGAAAAACTGGGTGTTACAATCCTACCCACCTTATAAAAATTTCGTCCTCGAAATTAAGATGGTAGCAGTCCTTCTAGGTCAAACACCCCACAATCAAAGTCTCAAACATACCGCCAGATAATCATATGCGTCTATCCAAAATCATGATACTCAGAATCTTCGTCGTGCTAGTGACCATGGCTACGATAATCATAGAGTCCTCGACTAAGGCACATACCTCTAGAATCGTGGTATTTAAAATTTTTGCATTGCCGCATGCTTGGCAGCAAAAATCTTAAATTTCCACACCCGAGAAATACGTCCTAAATCTGACTATATGTCCCCACTATGCCAGCTAACACGACTATCGAAGATTCTAGATTCTATAACTGGTGACCTAGCCCATATGATTCACCTCAGAAGAAAATCAAAATATGACACAAGAGCAACATGACAGAATTGATCAACCAACAAGGAACAGAGAGAATCGAATTTCAAGGCAGTAATTGTAGAATTTGAATTAAGAACGGAAGCTGCAACTAGATCTCCCACGGCCTGAGCATCCTCGGCTGTCATGGCGAAAGCTCGCCCTGGCTGGCCTCCCTTGGCCTGCTGCTGATGCTGTACGAACCTCTCCTGCTGAGTCTGCAATGGTGGTCCCTTCTGCTGTCCTGCCGGAGCCCTAGCTCCTGGTGCTATCTAAGCCAATGGTGTTGGGTTCTTGGGACACTCTCTACACTAATGCTCTGCTGAACCGCAAAGTAAACACATACCCAGCCTCTTCCTGCAATCGTTCCACCAATGGCCTGGCTTCTTGCAGAAGTTGCACACGGTGTCCTGCTGATACTGTACATGTCTCTGTCCCTGATATTGAATAGGCCTCTGCTGTAGCTGATGTATCTGAGCCCTCGGCTGCTGGTATTGCTGCTAAAACTGCTGCTGAATGTACGGCCTCTTGGCCGGTCCTCCGCTGCTGCTGCCCCCAACTGGGTCTCGCCCCCTCTTGAGCCTAAGCTCAAGATCATCCTCCGCCAATAAGGCTCCCGTCAAAATCTTCTCAAAAGTGGCATCCCTGTTGCCCTTGGTCAAGGACTTGACTTCCTTGACCAGACCCATCCGGAACCTATGGGCCTTCGCTGTCTCGCTCAAGCCCTCTACGAACCTACCGAGGCGGCCAAGCTCCCCTGCGTACTCCTCCACCGAAAGACTCCCCTGGACTAGGCTCTCGAACTGCGTCTCCAAGGCTCTGAGTGCTGAATCTGGGAAGAACTTCTTCTTGAAGAAGCCCTTGAACTGGTCCCAAGTCTGCCCAGCTACCCCCACCCTGGGGTTTGACTGATACCAGATGCGAGCAAGATCTCGCATCCGGCTAGCTGCGGCCTCGATCTGAAGATCTGCTGGTATCCTGGCCAGGCGAAAGATCTCCTCTATATACTCGATCCACTCATCGGCATATAGGATCCCCTCTGTCCCCAGAAAGTCTCTGGGGCTCATCTTCTGGAACTGCTCTATCCCCGGTGTCTTCGGCTGCTGAACTACTGGTCGGGCTGCAACTGTCGTAAGGGCCAACTCCATGCCCCTGTCCTGTCGGGCCTGCTGCTGGTCCAAGAACTGCTGGAAGTAGGCGAACATCTGTGCCGCGTCTACGCATCCTGGAGGCGGCGGCTGCTGGAAAGGCACCTCTGGGATGACTGGATCCTGCCCCCGAACTGGTGGAGGCATACCCCCTGCTGCTGGTGGAGGGGCTCCTCCGACCGCAGCTGCAACGCCTACCCCAGCTGGCATGACTGGAGCTGCGGTACCAGGGGCTAGCTGCTGGATAGGAGAGGTGGCAGACCTCTCATCGGCGTCCCCCTGGCCCTGGCGATGTGATCTCGTCTCAACCATCCTGGAGACAGATCAAAGAAACAATTGCTGAGAATGAGTCGAATAGCAAGGAAGGACAGTTATATTCAAGGGAAAAACAATATCAGCAAGAACTGAGATGATATGATTTAGATAAGAGTTTTTCCTAATGTGATTGTGTACCTCCAAAAATATTCTAATCCTACTGCAGGCTGTAGTGATACTCTAGTTCGAATACCACTACATAAACTCGACCTGCATGGGCCACCACTAAAAACGTGTCACGACCCGCACCCACTGTGAGGGTACGAGAACGTAACAACGCCCAGCCTACGCCGCAGTGTCGGCGGTAGAACGCTGTCCTAGGTCAATCATCTAACAATATAAAGGTACCTGTACAGTATATACCCTCCGAATGGAGGTGACATAGCAATATACAGTCTCAATCACATCTAGGGCAGAATGATAAGATAAATGATAGATAAATACTGGAATAAAAGATCCACATGATACAATCAGAGAGAGAGTCTAAGTGTCTACTGCTATACAAAATAGAACATCCAGCTCAATACAAGTCTAATACTGAATATGAAAGAGTATATATATACAATCCTGATCTCAGAAGACAGAAATAGAAAAACCTAGACTAGGGAGCCTCAGTCTCTAAGCTAGTGGATCAAGCTGGAAATCTGGGTCACACGAGTCATCTACAGTTGTCCCATAGAAGGTATCTACGCAGGCCTCATCCTCATCCTCTGTAATATTTTTAACAGGTCCAGTCAGGACGGGAGCGAGCATAAAACATCTCACGCAGTTCATATCAAGTTAGGAAATATAAATTATGCAATAGAGTAAGGTACATGAAACGCTGAAAGAAGAATGTATATGAAAAATAGTAGAGATTTGATAATAGGAAATATCTATATATTATAAGTAAGAACTGTAAGCAACATGTGATTTAGAGCACAATATGGTTATGTAAACGGGTTAGGTTATACAATAAAATGGGACTCCTTTGTACGTGGGTGTACAATGGACATATACAATTTCTTATACAATAGGATTGATCACATAACCATTTCTACTCTCCCTCCCCAATCAATACACAAGGATCCAATTCAGTTACGTTACCTTATACAATGGCTTGTACAATGGCTTGTACAATAGCTCAATGTGATAATGAGAGTACAATATGCACAATAAGTGTACAATGATAAGGGTATTCAATAAATACAATATGTAAGTGAAACGCACATCACAATATGTATTTAGTGAATACAAGGAGATAACATCTCAGAAGAAGATCTATATAGTACCAATCCGTGATAACGATCGTGTCAGCATCAAGTACAGTAATCTAGAGCAATAATATAAATCCAGACAAGTATGAAACGGTCAGAGAATGTACTCGCATGATATCCTGAGTGTCTGAAGAGAATATACTGTCCGAGGAGTGGTGTCTGTCTCCTTTAGAACAGTACAGGTCACAACAAGTCTAAAATAAGAAAATAGACTGCTACAATGCATCTACATGAGTCTAGGTCAAACTAGGCCAAGGTCAACTCTGGTCAACCAAGAAGTCAAACTTAGGTCAACTATGGTCAAACTAGGTCCAACAAGTCCAAACTAGGTCAAACAAGTCATTCTAGGTCTAACTAGCCCAAACTAGTCTAAACAAGGCTAAACAAGTCTAATCTAGACTCTCTAGTCAAACAGACATACACAGGTCATAGGCTATATCATGCCTATAGGGTAAACCATAATACATGACTACATGACATTATCTACATCTAAAAAAATACTACACATATGATATGTTATCTAACACAATCATAGAAATACACTGCATTAGGTTACCCATATACCTATACACAGGTATAGGCACATCACATACATATACATACATATAGATATAGGTTTAATACATGTATACATATAGACATACATTACCCTATATATATATATATATTTTTTTTTTTTGGCAAGCCTAAAGGAAAGCCTACATATACCAATCTTATATAGAAAATATATATATACCAATCAAACACAAATTTAGAGAGAGGGGAAGGGAAAACATGTGTGTGGCAGGTGTGGGGAATGTGGTATCTGTGATGTGTGTGTGTAGATTTGTGAGGGTGTGTAGGCCTGTCATGAAAAGTGTCCCTGTGCCTTAGGGTCTCAGTGTCTCATTGTGTGTGTGTGGTACACATAGAGAGGTCAGTAGGTAGTAATGTATCTCAGTTGAATCAAACATTAGGCTCAAGCCATCTCAATATCAGATTTTTAAATAGGAATGTGTACACAGGTTTATGGGACTGAAAAACAGTGAAATCTCAGCTAACAGTCTAAAATCCAATCTTCAGTTTTAAAACACAACATTCAAACATCAAGCTCAAACCCATTTCAATATTCAAACTTCCAGAATGAAATCTCATATATATATTAAACCTAGAAATCTATATGTATACTGGTAACTACTTCACTAGAATTATGAATTTATATCATAAGAAAACTGGAGATATCATTAAGGACTGAAAAAAATAGTGTAGCATGGCATGAGGCAACCTGTACGTGATATCAGGAAAAATAGGGGGTGTGGAGTGTGTATGATTTAAGGAATTAATTCACAGTGAATGAGGGTGTGAGAGTTAGTTCAAAACAGTGTGCATAACTCAGATTTTTCCTATTGTTTCGAAATCTCAGGGATTGGTAGATGACAGTTCAAAATTTTAGTTTTACATTACAACTTGATCTCAGTTTTCTATATTAACCTAATATCGGATTTACAGTCCATATTTTCAACAGTTCAATCAATCTTAGGGATCAACAAGTTCACTATCCAACCCATTGATACCAATCCATTCAACCTAACTCTCAATCACACTCTCTCAAACCTGGACTCAGATTTTCATAAACCTGAAACAGGTATACAACATGTACATACACATATACCCAATTTCGAATCACCAAAATCAAATATCAGTAAAACCAATCAACATCATGAAACCAATTTCGAACAACTGGACTCAGGTATTCATGTTCTGCAAATTCAGGAAAGTAAGTATCACAGTTGACACATGTTTAAATTCAACATCCAAAAATCAAAGTCGAAACCAAAACCTAACACTAATCATAAACCATACATTTGTACCATTTAATACATATGTAGGTGAGCCTAAAATTTAATATTTAACAGCATAAAAATCAGAGAAATACAAATTAAAAACTGAGTTCAACTCAGTATCAGAGCGTATCAGCTAACAAGGGGAAATTCAAATCTTCGAATACAAATAGCCATCAAAATCACAATCAATGCGTTGGTAACTAGTGTAGCATATGTACACGTGTCATGTGAGTCGTTTCGTATCCAAAAACTATGACACATACGTGTCGAACACGTTACAAACACGTGGGGTGCACCCAGTGTTGCACAGTGTCGTGCACGTATGCACTCGAGTGTAGGATACGACACACGACACTTCGTGTCACGTGCACACACCCACGTGGTCGCCTATGGTAGGGCTACACGTGGGATAGCCTGATACGTGTCCACGACGTGTCTACAGAGGATACAGACACGTGTTCGTGCGTGTCTGTGCACGTGTTCAGTCGTCTGTGCGCGACAGCGCGCGGCCAGTGCGGCCCCGATTTCTCCGCCCACAGACCACGAGACGCTCCCAAACTTTGGAAGCAGGAAGTCAGTCAATGCCCCTCAATCCACATAAATTTTTAGATCAAAAGACCCCGTGTCGTGGCCACAGTGAGGTTCGAGTAGCAGAAGAAAGTTGTGGGCTGTGCACAGGCCGTGTCCTCAACCAAAATGTGACCCAAAAGGACACGAAAATCATCTCAGAGACTAAGAAATCATTAAGCAATATCAAAACCAAGATTTCTATTCAAATAGAATTCAAAAATAACAAAAATGAATTCATTCCAGCATTTCATCAATACTTGCAGTCACGACTGATACGTGTCCGATACGGACACGTATCCGACACAATATGGCACCAAACTTGGTCAGGACGAAGTGGACACCTAGGATTACATGAATATGCAATAAAATCTAGGGTTTCAATAGGGTTTTAGGGTTAAACCTGAGTGAGTTTCCAGCCTCCAGAAATATCCTAAAGCTGAGAGGTTCTCTAGTAATGTAGGCTCCCAAATTGCTCCAAGGCTGGGTTTGCTCCACAAGAACAGCAAGTAGGGATTGGTTAGGTGTTATTGCAAAAGATTAGGGCTAAAAAGAATCAAAAATGGATGAACAATGGATTGGGGAAGGAGTCTATACCTCTCTTTCTTCAAGACTTGCAAGAATGATAAAAAGGAGGCAAGAGTTCAACATGAGGGCTTATTTAGAGGAAAAACTACTACATGGCTGGCCATCCTAGGGTTTAGTGCCCAATCTATGGCTCTCAATCTCCCACTAAGGATCTATGGTCCATATTGATTCTAGGTTTTAGCTATACTAACTCAAGACTATGACTAATCCTAGTCATGACTAATCAAGTCATAAGTCATGGCTAACCAACCTTAGTCAATGCTAACATGACCATCAACTTAACCAAGGCTAATCTAGGTTAGTCCAATCTATTAGGGTAGGTCCTTCTAGGTTAGGCTAATCACATCACATACCAAGCAATTATTCACATACATTCAATAAGTTCTAACAAATCCTATTAAATTAAATAAATCCCAAAATGACCAAAGTACCCTCTAGGCTAAAATGCACTAAATGGAAACTCTACTCACATGGTTAGGCTCCCAAGGTCATGGTTAGTTTCCTGGTCAAGTAGTCTCTAGGGCTACACTAGAGAAACACCAAAATCATAAGTCATGATTTAAAATAGTTTGAAATGATTAAAAATTACTAAAAATTACATCATGATTTAAATATCATTATTAAAAGACTAAAATTATAAAATTTCAAAATTACCCTCTTTGGAAAAACTGGGTGTTACATGCGATCCTGAGCTGTCAAATGGGGTCGATGCTCAGAGTGATGTCACAAACCTAAAGATGAGATATATATATAAGCTAATTAGGGTTCAACAGTGTTAGACATGATTATATAGTATAAGATATGTAATCTAGGTCAATCTCAGTGCAATTAAGTCAAACTAGGTCACACTGAGTCACACTAGGTCAAACTAGGTCACAGGAAGTCAAACCAAGTCAAACTAGGTCAAACTGGGTCAAAGATTGACTTACAATTGACTTTTGATCAACTGATCAACTCTAGTCAACTCTGGTCAACTCTAGGTCAAACTAGGCTAATGTTAACTAACAGTTGACTTTTGGTCAACTGATCAATTTTAGTCAAGTTCTAGACATTTCTAGGCCAAGTGTTGACTGATAGTTGACTTTTGGTCAAAACAGTCAAAATTGGTCAACCGAGGTTAAAACTAGCCCAAGCATACTATTCCTAATATTTATCTACCAAGATACCTTAAATATTGGTCAAACAGGATCAATTCTAATCTAAGAATTAAAATATCAAATTTCACCTCGTTATCCGTACATCGAAACCTACGACACGCAAATCGAAATAAGATAATCAACGGTAAGGTTAATAATCTTATCACAGTGAAGGTTAATACGAAACTTAATTCCGAAATACGAACTTAATAAGAATAGATTATAGTAAAGGTTAATACACAGAAAAATATCTACAAAAAAAATATCTACAAATGTCACGACCCGCACCCGGATATACGGGTACAAATACGTAGACGACGCCCAGCCTACGCCACAGTATCGACGGTAGAACGCTGTCTAGTACCCAATAAATATACACTACGTCTAGAAGGCCTATAACTACAAATATACTCTAGTCACATCACAACAGCAAGGGATGATAAGACAAGAAAGATAACTAATGCACAAGAACAACTAGAAACTACTAGAAGAAAACATAAGACAGAAAAATAAAGAATGAACAACAAAACAAACTAAGGATAACTATCAGGCAACTCACATAGAAGAATAGTGAGATCCACCTCAGCTAGCAACATCATGAAGTCCACTAATGGTATAACAATTCCTAAAATATTATCAACGGTATCCTGTCAGGAAAATGAGCAAGTACAAACATTAACAGCAGTTCCATATGAATTGACAAATTCTATAAGAGACAGTATAATGAACTACAAGACAAAGATATATGAAAACTTGGGAACCGTTTGAAAGCTGAGTTACAACCCTTAAACCAAACAAGGACCGGGGTTGTAACCCTTCTCCCGAGCAGAACTCAGTCTCCAATCAAGGTACATCATAGAGGCATATAAAACATGTGAGTAACTGAAATCATAGCATGATGAGAAGTACTGTATGTAGAACAGAACATGATATATGATAAGATAAAGTAAATATAAAATGTGCCTTGAATTATTAGAGCGATATGTGATCGGCTTGGGATAAGTGACAGGACAGGCTATCCACTTGGCCCAGCAATCCGCGGTGACCTCAACGGAAAGTCATGCCGGCCAACCTGGATAACGAGCACAAGGCAAGAGGAACTCGCTATATCCTTCGTGAGGGAAGAGTGGCGCGAGCACATGAATAGTGACAGGGTGGCTTGGATCACATAACTCCTAATAATTCCCCATCCTCGAATAGTATAATGGACCTGGACATGACACGTCATGACACGGGATTCCCTAAGAGGATAGCTACTCCCTCTCAGGAATCGGTGTCTATACAAGTACATGGAACAAGGCAGGAAATGTACATATATACCAAGAAAATCCAGGAACAACATCTCATGTCATGATCCAACATATACTAGTCCGTGAACTATCGTGACTGGGAATCAAGTAAGACACTACGACTGAATCGGATATAGCAGATATCAAGACAATGAAAACTATCAGTGAATGTACTCGCCTGCGGTCCTAAGCTGTCAAATGGGGTCGATGCTCAGAGTGATGCCACAGACCTAAAGTTAAGATATATATAAGCTAATTAGGGTTCAACAGTGTTAGGCTTGATTCTATAGTATAAGCTACGTAATCTAGGTCAGACTCAGTCAACTAAGTCAAACTAGGTCACACTGAGTCACACTAGGTCAAACTAGGTCACAGAAAGTCAAACCAAGTCAAACTATGTCAAATTGGGTCAATGGTTGACTTACAGTTGACTTTTGGTCAACTGGTCAACTATGGTCAACTCTAGGTTAAACTAGGTCAAATGTTGACTCTACTTCGACGTTCAGTCAAAGTAGTCAACCATTGGTCAAACAGGGTCAAGGCTAGTCTCTATAAACATCTACAGGTTCAACCCATTCAATTTCAGTGATTGTGAAATCACCAGAATTGATGGAACTCAAAATACCACAAAAAGAGAAAGATTATAATAATAGGGTAAAGACCTACAGATGTTGTCGGATGATAAAATAAATATCACTAACGTGTCCAGAATGGTCAAATCAGCTAGGATATCCTGTCCAAAAGTCCAATTTGGACACAGGAGCAAAACGGTAATTTCGGGCCAAAATGATGTCCGCCGTTGGACACACTTTGCACCGAAAAATGTGTCGAAATAAAAGTGCACAAAACTTAACAAATTATATGTCCACGAATCCAGAATGACGATACGAACCCAACGGTATATCCAGAATTGGATTCCGTTGATCCGATCTCAAATTGGTCCGTTGACCAGGATATTGAAATTCCAATTTGCACGGAAAAGTGTGTCGGATCTAATGTCCTCAAAACTCAGCAAATTATATGTCAACGAGTCCAGAATGACGATACGAACTCAACGGCATATCCGGAATTGGATTTCGATGAGCCGAACTCAAAATGACCCGTTGACCCGGATATTGGTATCCGACTTGTACCGAAATGCGTGTCGGAATCAATGTCCACTAAAACCTAGCAAATTATATGTCAACGAGTCCAGAATGACGATACGAACTCAACGGTATATCCGGAATTGGATTCCGATGAGCCAAACTCAAAATGACCCGTTGACCCGGATATTGGTATCCGACTTGTACCGAAATGCGTGTCGGAACCAATGTCCACTAACATCTAGCAAATTATATGTCAACGAGTCCAGAATGACGATACGAACTCAACGGTATATCCGGAATTGGATTCTGATGAGCCAAACTCAAAATAATCCGTTGACCCAGAAAGTGGGACCCGCTTTGCACCGAAATGCGTGTCAGGGCCCACGTTCTCCAAATCAAGCAAACTTTATATGAAAACAGGCCAGAACGACGCCACGAGTCTACTGGTGGTGTCATAAATTGAATCCGGAGTCCCGGGTTCAAAAATAGAATTTTACAAGTGCAACACTAAGAATTCGAACGACCAACTTTGGCGTCGAATTCGACCGACCTAACAAGCTCAAACTGAAATGAAATCTAAAGGGGGCAGGAAGAGGGTTATACCAGCTTCGCACAGGAATTGGTAGCGCACCAACCGGAGCTACGACGGAGGAGATACGAGTCGACGAAGTCGGCTCCACAAAACTGTCCAAAAATAATTCAATTTAAAATGTCAACTTGGTGGCCAGTTTTGAGGTATCAAACGACATAATTAACAAACGAAAATTGACAGGAGTGAAGATGGATATACCGAGATTGTGACGGAGCAAAGAATTCGTCTATCCAACGATCGGATCTCTCGAAAAACGTACGCGAAGTTGCTGCGACGGAGCTCCAAAATAAACTTGATTTCGCGCGCGTCACGACGGGACGTCGTGCAAAATGCACGAATCGTCTCGACGGCACGTCCCGGAGGACGGTGGCCGTCAGGGGAGGACTCGCCGGAGTGGGGCGCACCCAAGGCGAGCCACGGCGGCCCGCGCGGCGGTGTGGCGGCGTACGACGGCGGCCCGCGCGCGCGCGTGCGCGCCTGTGCATGCGGCTGTGCGGTGCTGCCACTGGCGCGGCCGTGCTCGGCCAGGCCGACGACGGCGGAGGGCTACACGGCGCACCTCGGCGAGGGTGGAGGCGGTCGATGGCTGTTATGGTGGTGGTGGCGGATTGGTGTTAATGGTGATCGAAATGTTGGTGGTGATGAAAAGATTCAATGGAGAGAAGGAGGAAGAAGGAGAGAGGCCGCTGTGGGGGAGGCCGACGGTGGTGGAGGCCGGTGGCCGACGGCGAGGCTGGCCAGGAGGAGGGTGGTGCTCGGTGGTGAGTGGTGGTTTGTGGTGGTGGTGAGGAGGATGATAATGGTGATGGTGGTTGTAGTGTGGGTGATGGTGAAGATGGAGAGGAGGAATGGAGGAGAAGGTTGTGTGGTCGGGTGAGAGAGGAGAGGTGAGGGAGTCGGCTGTAGAGTAGGGGGGGTTGTTCTTGCTGGTGAGGAGAGAGATTTGTGTGTGTGTGGGTTTTAAATAAGAAAGAGAGAGTTTGTGTATATATAATATATAGGAAGAGTGAAAGAGAGTGATAATAGAGAGAGATGTAGATATTATAGGAATGATAGAGAGAGAAAGAGGTCGGCTGAATGGGGGGTATGTGTGTGTGTAGGTGTAAAGTGAGGTGGTGTGTGAGTGTTTGTTTGGAGAGAGAGAGTAAGATATATATATATATATATATATATATATATATATATATATATATATATATATATATATATATATATATATATATTTGTAAAGTGGAGAGAGAAGGAAAATAGATTTTTAAAATAGGAAAAAAAAGAAAAATTATGTGGGGTATTTGGGCAGTCATGGGATAACAACATGGGGCTTGGGTTCGGGTTCGGTCGAGCCGGGTCGGGTCAAAATCGGACCGGGTGCAATAATTGAATTAAATGTGGGTATTTATAATCATGGATAAATAAATAACATACGGGGACTCTAATAAATGGGACACAAGTTTCATGTGGGTAGTAGGCTTCATGTGGGCCACGTCCATACTTTGGGTCGACTAGGTTGGGTCGATGTCGGGTCCCGAAATTAAATTGGAAATTAAATCAGGTTTCACGGTAGATAATTAATTGGCCTAAATTGAACCGGAAGTTGTGCGAAGAAAATGGAGCACAAAATGGAGTGTCTGAGTGGGACACGAAGGTCATGGGTGAAGAGCGTCTCGAGTAGATCAGACATGACAAGTTGGTTCTGAGAAAACGACTGGTCTGGTGCTCCTAAATTAAAAGTCACGGTAACGTGCAAACGATGATCAAGGAAAAGAGTGGGAAATCAATTATTAATTAAATGGTCTAAATTGATCCGAACTTGCGCGAAGCAAAAAGAGTACAAGAAAACAAGTTCGAGTGGGACACGAAATATCAATGTGAAGATAATCTCGTCTACTACAAACTCCAAGAAGGAAGTTTCCAGAGACTGGCATCCCTGATGCTCTAGAATTCCAAGTCACGGTAAAGAGCATTTAAAGATCAAAATTAATTATATAGAAATGAATTATTGAAAATAATTCATTAGAAAATTCAAAAAATAATTCGAAAAATTCAGGGGGCTTATATCCTACCCACCTTATAGAAATTTCGTCTTCGAAATTAAGGTTATAGTAGGGGTAAAACAAGATAGAAAGTTTTAGGCAAAAACTTAGGCACAATCCAAAAAAAATGACGAGTTTTGCACGATCAAGATAATCGATTTAAAATTGTTCAGGCACGATGAGGGATTTGGCACGATAGAATCATGATACAAACAAAATCATACGTGCGTGATTTCAGAAATAAGTCAAGTCATTGGGGCACGATTTAGATATGACAACGAAATCAAAACTTGAGCTTCGTCCGGTTACAATCGAGTCAACCATTGATTAACAGGATTTCAGCTCGATGAAATTTGATTATAGGTCACATAAGCACGATCAAGATCCAAGTTCATTTGTGAAAGACGATAAATCTTGAACTCAAAATCAAGGTCTTAAGAGCACAATTTAGGAAGGAACCCAAGTCAATTAGACACGGTAGAAAGCCAAACATGTTTAATTCTAACACGAATAATTTCGTAGTCTCACTAGTTAGTCGTGATTGAAAGTCAAAAATTTAGGCACCAGTTTGAGGCAAGATAAAATATATAGTTACGATCGTTAAAATCACGGTCAAGGAAACCCCAAGTTGTCTTAGTCGTGTCCAATCATCTAGGCACGACTAATCACAAGGAATTTGGATGTAATCAGGAAATGAAATCAAGGTCGAAAGATTTTAGACACGAGTGTCCAAAATCCCAACATGATCAAAATCAGAAGGCAATACACGAGGGTAAATAGCATTGAAATCCAACCACGATAAAGAAATTTGTCTCAACACGATCTAAGTTGATCAACTATCGAGTAAATCAGAATTTAGACAAGATGGAGAATAAGATCAACAAAGGCTGGGCACGAGCATCCAAGGATGAAAATCCAAGTCACCAAGGAATCTGAAGTCATCTAGAGTCTAGTTAGCAACCAAGACTCTTTGGCACGATAAATAAGACGACCCAAATTGATTGGTCATGGACAGAAGGAAATCAAAATTTTAACAGTATCGAAATTTAATAAACAATTTAGATATGAAAATTTCAAAATTTTTAGAGTTTCCAGTGTAGATGACAGATGTAGATATAAAATAGGTGATTGGTGTAATCAAGACATAGCTAAACAAGGCAAAGAAAATGACGGTAAGATGAGAAAATCATCATGCGATGCGAGAGAAAATAATGATAAACAAGAAATAATGGTTGGAATTATCTTGCTCAATTGGTAAAAGAAGTGAATCAACTTAAGATATGACCTGATAACCATACACGTCTATCCAAAACCATGTTGCCAGAATTTACGCCACGTCAGTAAACATAGCTGCAATAAACGATAGAGTCCATAACTAAGGTATACACCCTATAATCATGCCATCTAGATTCCTTACCACGCCAACCGGTATGGCTGCAAGAGAATCTAAATTCCATAACTAGGATAGTATATCCAAAATCAGGCTCCATGTCCCTGTCAGGCTAGCTAATATGACTGCAATAAATTCTAACTCCATAAGTAAAGTAGACATTTATCGTTTCCATCGTCTCCATCAAATATGTTTATCAGGATATCTTAACTCAATCCTTAAAAACTTATCTTCAAACAGAATCAAAATCGAATTCAACAACGAACGAACATCAAGATTCAAAATTTTCAACAACGGATCAAGGATAAGTAGATGGAAACTAGCGAAAACAGATCCCGAGGTAGAGTTTAGAATAAAATTCTCAGGAGATGTCCAAAGGTACTATCTAGGTCAAGATAAAGAAAATCATTGGAATATAATCTAAAACAATCTCAACCTGATATGAGACTGGTAAATCATATTCTCGTCTCGACCTAGGAGATATATAAGTTCAACTTATACCTTCCCTCTGGGGTCCATAAACTTATTCCAAGAAAGAATAAAGTTGATAACAGACAGATGTTTCAGAAATCAGGACGGACAGAACAAATGGAAAAAGTTTCGAAAAGTTCGAAATAAGATTCCCAGGGGTCATCCCTGGAATCTACCAAGAGTTCCTAATATGTGACTGAGTACCAATTTCCTAAAATATTCCATGACTCAACCTTAATCCTAGGGCAGGCTCGCAGTAGTACAGATAAGCTCAAGTACTACCACGACTTCGCATTAATTGTAAAGACTGACCTGCATGGGCTACCACTAAAAACGTGTCACGACCCGTACCCGGATATACGGGTACAAATACGTAGACGACGCCCAGCCTACGCCGCAGTATCGGCGGTAGAACGCTGTCTAGTACCCAATAAATATACACTACGTCTAGAAGGCTTATAACTACAAATATACTCTAGTCACATCACAACAGCTAGGGATGATAAGACAAGAAAGATAACTAATGCACAAGAACAACTAGAAACTACTAGAAGGAAACATAAGACAGAAAAATAAAGAATGAACAACAAAACAAACTAAGGATAACTACCAGGCAACTCACATAGAAGAATAGTGAGATCCACCTCAGCTAGCAACATCATGAAGTCCACTAATGGTATAACAATTCCTAAAATATTATCAACGGTATCCTGTCAGGAAAATAAGCAAGTACAAACACTAACAGCAGTTCCATGTGAATTGACAAATTCTATAAGAGACAGTATAATGAACTACAAGACAAAGATATATGAAAACTTAGAAACCGTTCGAAAGCTGAGTTACAACCCTTAAACCAAACAAGGACCGGGGTTGTAACCCTTCTCCCGAGCAGAACTCAGTCTCCAATCAAGGTACATCATAAAGACATATAAAATATGTGAGTAACTGAAATCATAGCATGGTGAGAAGTACTGTATGTAGAACAGAACAGGATATATGATAAGATAAAGTAAATATAAAATGTGCCTTGAATTATTAGAGCGATATGTGATCGGCTTGGGATAAGTGATAGGACATGCTATCCACTTGGCCCGGCAATCCGCGGTGACCTCAACGGAAAGTCATGCCGACCAACCTGGATAACGAGCACAAGGCAAGAGGATCTCGCTACACCCTTCGTGAGGGAAGAGTGGCGCGAGCACATGAATAGTGACAGGGTGGCTTGGATCACATAACCCCTAATAATTCCCCATCCCCGAATAGTATAATGGACCTGGACATGACACGTCATGACACGGGATTCCCTAAGAGGATAGCTACTCCCTCTCAGGAATCGGTGTCTATACAAGTACATGGAATAAGGCAGGAAATATACATATATACCAAGAAAATCCAGGAACAACATCTCATGTCATGATCCAACATATATTAGTCCGTGAACTATCGTGACTGGGAATCAAGTAAGACACTACGACTGAATCGGATATAGCATATATCAAGACAATGAAAACTATCAGTGAATGTACTCGCCTGTGGTCCTGAGCTGTCAAATGGGGTCGATGCTCAGAGTGATGCCACAGACCTAAAGATAAGATATATATAAGCTAATTAGGGTTCAACAGTGTTAGGCTTGATTCTATAGTATAAGCTACGTAATCTAGGTCAGACCCAGTCAACTAAGTCAAACTAGGTCACACTGAGTCACACTAGGTCAAACTAGGTCACAGAAAGTCAAACTAGGTCAAATTGGGTCAATGGTTGACTTACAGTTGACTTTTGGTCAACTGGTCAACTATGATCAACTCTAGGTTAAACTAGGTCAAATGTTGACTCTACTTCGACGTTCAGCCAAAGCAGTCAACCATTGGTCAAACATGGTTAAGGCTAGTCTCTATAAACATCTACAGGGTCAATCCATTCAATTTCAGTGATTGTGAAATCACCGGAATTGATGGAACTCAAAATACCACAAAAGGAGAAAGATTATAATAATAGGGTAAAGACCTACAGATGTTGTCGGATGATAAAATAAATATCACCAACGTGTCCAGAATGGTCAAATCAGCTAGGATAGCCTGTCCAAAAGTTTAATTTGGACACAGGGGCAAAACGGTAATTTTGGGCCAAAATGATGTCCGCCGTTGGACACACTTTGCACCGAAAAATGTGTCAAAATAAAAGTGCATAAAATCTAACAAATTATATGTTCACGAATCCAGAATGACGATACGAACCCGACGGTATATCCAGAATTGGATTCCGTTGACCCGATCTCAAATTGGTCCGTTGACCAGGACATTGAAATTCCAATTTGCACGGAAAAGCGTGTCGGAGATAATATCCTCAAAACTCAGCAAATTATATGTCAACGAGTCCCGAATGACGATACAAACTCAAGGCATATCCGGAATTGGATTCCGATGAGCCGAACTCAAAATGACCCGTTGACCCAGATATTGGTATCCGACTTACACCGAAATGCGTGCCGGAACCAATGTCCACTAAAACTTAGCAAATTATATGTCAACGAGTCCAGAATGATGATACGAACTCAACGGTATATCCGGAATTGGATTCCGATGAGCCGAACTCAAAATGACCCGTTGACCCGGATATTGGTATCCGACTTGTACCGAAATGCGTGCCGGAACCAATGTCCACTAAAACCTAGCAAATTATATGTCAACGAGTCCAGAATGACGATACGAACTCAAGGTATATCCGGAATTGGATTCCGATGAGCCGAACTCAAAATGACCCGTTGACCCAGAAAGTGGGACCCGCTTTGCACCGAAATGCATGCCAGGGCCCACGTTCTCCAAATCAAGCAAACTTTATATGAAAACAGGCCAGAACGACGCCACGAGTCTACTGGTGGTGTCAAAAATTGAATCTGGAGTCCCGAGTGCAAAAATAGAATTTTACAAGTACAACACTAAGAATTCGAACGACCAACTTTGGCGTCGAATTCGACCGACCTAACAAGCTCAAACTGAAATGAAATCTAAATGGGACAGGAAGAGGGTTATACCAGCTTCGCACAAGAATCGGTAGCACGCCAACCGGAGCTGCGACAGAGGAGATACGAGTCGACGAAGTCGGCTCCACAAAACTGTCCAAAAACAGTTCAATCTAAATGTCAACTTGGTGGCCAGTTTTGAGGTATCAAACGACATAATTAACGGACGAAAATTGACAGAAGTGAAGATGGATATACCAAGATTGCGACGGAGCAAAGAATTCGCCGATCCAACGGTTGGATCTCTTGGAAAATATGCACGAAGTTGCTGCGACGGAGCTCCAAAATAAACTTGATTTCGTGCGCGTCACGACGGGACGTCGTGCAAAACGCACGAATCGCCTCGACGGCGCATCCCGGAGGACGGTGGCCGTCAGGGGAGGACTCGCCGGAGTGGGGCGCACCCACGGTGAGCCACGGCGGCCCGTGCGCTCGCGCGTGCGCGCCTGTTCATGCGGTGCTGCCACTGGCGCGGCCGTGCTCGGCCAGGCCGGCGACGGCGGAGGGCTGCACGGCGCACCTCGGCGAAGGTGGAGGCGGTCGATGGCTGTTATGGTGGTGGTGGCGGATTGGTGTTGATGGTGATCGAAATGGTGGTGGTGATGAAAAGATTCAATGGAGAGAAGGAGGAAGAAGGAGAGAGGCCGCTGTGGGGGAGGCCGACGGCGGCGGAGGCCGGTGGCCGGCGACGAGGCTGGCCAGGAGGAGGGTAGTGCTCGGTGGGGAGTGGTGGTTTGTGGTGGTGGTGAGGAGGATGATAATGGTGATGGTGGTTGTAGTGTGGGTGATGGTGAAGATGGAGAGGAGGAATGGAGGAGAAGGCTGTGTGGTCGGGTGAGAGAGGAGAGGTGAAGGAGTCGGCTGTAGAGTAGGGGGGACTGTTCTTGCTGGTGAGGAGAGAGATTTGTGTGTGTGTGGGTTTTAAAATAAGAAAGAGAGAGTGTGTGTATATATATAATATATAGGAAGAGTGAAAGAGAGTGATAATAGAGAGAGAGAGATGTAGATATTATAGGAATGATAGAGAGAGAAAGAGGTCGGCTGAATGGGGGGGTATGTGTGTGTGTAGGTGTAAAGTGAGGTGGTGTGTGAGTGTTTGTTTGGAGAGAGAGAGAGAGTAAGATATATATATATATATATATATATATATATATATATATATATATATATATATATATATATATATATATATATATATATATATATATATATATATTTGTAAAGTGGAGAGAGAAGGAAAATAGATTTTTAAAATAGAAAAAAATAGGAAAATTATGTGGGGTATTTGGGCAGTCATGGGATAACAACATGGGGCTTGGGTTCGGGTTCGGGTTCGGTCGAGCCGGGTCGGGTCAAAATCGGACCGGGTGCAATAATTGAATTAAATGTGGGTATTTATAATCATGGATAAATAATAACATACGGGGACTCTAATAAATGGGACACAAGTTTCATGTGGGTAGTAGGCTTCATGTGGGCCACGTCCGTACTTTGGGTCGACTAGGTTGGGTCGATGTCGGGTCCCGAAATTAAATTAAAAATTAAATAAGGTTTCACGGTAGATAATTACTTGGCCTAAATTGAACCGAAAGTTGTGCGAAGGAAATGGAGCACAAAATGGAGTGTCTGAGTGGGACACGAAGGTCATGGGTGAAGAGCATCTCAAGTAGATCAGACATGACAAGTTGGTTCTGAGAAAACGACTGGTCTGGTGCTCCTAAATTAAAAGTCACGGTAACGTGCAAACGATGATCAAGGAAAATAGTGGGAAATTAATTATTAATTAAATGGTCTAAATTGATCCGAACTTGCGCGAAGCAAAAAGAGTACAAGAGAACAAGTTCGAGTAGGACACGAAATATCAATGTGAAGATAATCTCGTCTACTACAAACTCCAAGAAGGAAGTTTCCAGAGATTGGCATCCCTGATGCTCTAGAATTCCAAGTCACGGTAAAGAGCATTTAAAGATCAAAATTAATTATATAGAAATGAATTATTGAAAATAATTCATTAGAAAATTCGAAAAATAATTCGGAAAATTCAGGGGGCTTACAACAAACATTGTCGAATGATGAAACAAACATCACCAACGTGTCCAGAATGGTCAAAATAGCTATGATAGCCTATCCATAAGTCCAATTTGGACACAGGGGCAAAAAGGTAATTTCGGGTCAAAACTGTGTCCGTGTCGGACCCGCTTTGCACCGAAAAACGTGCAAGGTTACCAGTCCACTAAAACTAACAAATTATATGTCCAAGAATCCAGAATGATGATACGAATCCAATGGTATATCCATAATTGGATTCGTTGACCCGATCTCAATTTGGTCCGTTGAGCAGGACATTAAAATTTTGATTTGCACGAAAAAGCGTGTCGGAGCCAATGTCCTCAAAACTTAGCAAATTATATATCAACGAGTCCAGAATGACGATAAAAACTCAACGGTATATCCGAAATTGGATTCCGATGAGCCGATCTCAAAATGGTCTGTTGACCCGGATGTTGGTATCCGACTTGCACGGAAATGCGTGCCGGAACTAATGTCCATTAAAACTAACAAATTATATGTCAATGAGTCCAGAATGACGATACGAACTCAACGGTATATCCAGAATTGGATTCCGATGAGCCGGCGTCAAAATGTCTCGTTGACCCGGACTGTAGGGTCCGCTTTGCACCGAAATACGTGCCAGGGTCCACGTCCTCCAAATCTAACAAACTTTATATGAAAACGTGCCAGAACGACACCACAAATCTACTGGTGGTGTCAGAATTTGAATTCGGAGTCCCGGATTCAAAATTAGAATTTTACAAGTTAAAAATTATGAATTCGGACGGCCAACTTTGGCGTCAAATTCAACCAATCAAACATGCTCACAATGAAACGAAACTTAAGGGGTGGAAAGAGGATTATACCAGCTGCGCATAGGAACCAGTGGCACGCCAGATGGAGCTGCGATGGAGGAGATACGAACCGACGAATATGGCTCCATAAAACTGTCCAAAAATAACACAATTTAAAGCGTCAACTTGGTGGCCGGTTTTGATGTATCAAACGATAACAGACGAAACATGATAGGGGTGAAGGGGTATATACTAAGATTGTGACGGAGGAAAGAGTTCGTCGATACAACGATCGAATTTCCTGAAAAATGCGCGCGAAGTCGCTGCGACGAGGCACACATTCTGAATCTCATTCGCGCGCACGTCGACGGGATTCCGTACAAAACGCACGAATCGACTACGTATCACACCGGGGAGGAGGGCGGTGGCCTGGGGGAGTTCGCCGGAGGTGTGCCCGGAGTTGCCCGACCATGGGTGGCCGACCACGACGGTGCGCGACGGCGGCGGTTGCCGGTGCGTGCGCGGCATGCTGCGCACGCTGCTGCTGCTCGCGTTGTTGTTGCTGTCAGGGCGGCAGGGCACAGCGGTACGGGGGTGGCGTGTGGTGGTCGATGGTGATGGCGGTGGAGGTTGATGATGGTTCGGGGTGGAGGTTGATGGTGGTTCGGGTTATAATGGTAATGGTGATGGTGGTGTTAAATGATGATGATGAAAAAGAAAAGGTGGAAGCAGAAGAAATATGGAAGGAAAAAAGCTACTGCTCGGCCAAGGGAGTTAGCTGCTATGTGAAGAAAATAAAGAGAGATGTGAGGAATTAATGAAGGAAGTGTCACGCCCCATAACCAGAATACTAGCAAGTGGGGACGGACAAGGCCAGCTACGCAATCCCAAAGTATACCAGTACTCTGAGATTACGTATAAGCTGTCAAGACATGGGGGTTACTTCTACAAGCCAACAGTCGATCCTAGGTATCTCAATCACAGGCAATTATACAAAGTACAAGAAGTATGATCATCAGACATACAATAGTAAAGCGTCCCAAACCATTTATACATGGATGATCATGAAGCTAGTCATACCAAAATAGAGAACTAGCCAGAGTAATAGTCATACATGATAAGCTGTAGCTATAGTCTAGAATACACACATCATGTTTAGGCCCGTAGGCTAAATATCAAGAACCAAAACACGAGCTAAACACGTGCTCGGAGGCTAAACGCTACAAAAGAATAATGTACATATCAGGTGGGAGACTGAAACAAGAAACCCACTCAGGTACTCTGGTGCTCCGGATGGTCACCGTCGAGTAGATGGTACGGAAGATCCTCTGGACTCCTCTATCAGATCTGGCCAAACAAAACCAGTAGGGTCAGACCCCCTATAGCAAGTACCACAAAGGAGGCCAAACTATGAACTAAAACCAGCAATCAATAACATCAACAATTAGGGATACAAATGAGTAAGAGCAGATCGAGACTCGTGCACTACCAACGCACTTATCCCGAACGTAGAAAGACAATAAGTAAGCATCTTGGAGCATAAACTAATTAACATGTGACCTAATGTAAGTGTAGACATGTTAAGTAAACAGAAGCTTGAGAATATGTAAAAGCAATTGGTCATATAAGCATGTGAAATAGCCGGGTCATAAGAGCATGGCGACCCAGCATAGGGATCATGTATAGCTTGTGAAAGAACTGAACATGTGAGCATGTGAGATAACTGAACATATAAGCATGTTAGAACAAAAATAGAATGACAATGATGGGATGACTTAGGAACTATTTCGGAAGTCAAGTTACAACCCTTAAACCAAACAGGGACCGGGGTTGTAACCCTTCTCCAGAACATAACTTAGCCTCCGATCATTCATTGACAAAAGTAAAAACTATAGTGCACTGAAATAAACATACGGATACTGCCTAGACAAAACTAGACTGGACTGGACTGACTCCATCCATCAATCACGGCCAAAAAATGAGTACGGCTTGATACTTTAACTAACTAGGCTTATCACAAGCCTAATTACTAACAAGATGCAAAGAGATTCCCAAGTCCAGTTACCCGCCTGCTGCTACCTGAGTGACCCTGGCAAAAAAAAAACAAGTATAGCAGACACACTGCAGTAAGATACATGTATCCTAAGGAGGTGCCCCACTCGACGGTGAGCTGGAAGTGTGCTCATCATGACAGATAGCTCCAAATCCCATGTATATATATATAAGGCCGGGATCAAAGGGGCAACAGATAACAGGGAAAGTCTCTTCATGAACTACTTGATCAATCTAGTCACTAATCCTAGCCAGATTCAGTATAAATCCCTGACCATGGAAGATCAGGAATTCATATCCTAGACATGATGCAATACAGAACATGTAGCTTGTACAAACACACTCAAGAGAAACACCCACGGTGTCTAAATCATTCATTACTTGTAAGCCAATAAAGCCGTCGCAACAACATTCATGGTTCATGTCATATTAGGTTTACTTGTCATATCAAGAGTGCGCGACAACGGACCACTATCAAGACTTATCATGTTAAGGTTGCTTGTTAAGAGTGCGCAACGACGGGCCACTATCATGTTATCATGCAAAGACATGTTCAAGAGTGCACCACGACGGATCACTATCATGTAAAGCAGAGAAAGACATGTTCAAGAGTGCACCACAACGGGTCACTATCATGTAAAGCAAAGAAAAGGCATAAATCATGAGTGCACCACAACGGGTCACTATCATGTTAAGCAATCATAGACGTAAGAAAGCTTGTAGATAAATCTTAATAAAAGGTGCATCATAACATATGAGAATGAATAAATGAGGTAACTACTTGGCCTAAAACACCAATTGAATCTGTGCTAGTGTTAAGGATATGAGAGGGGTACAATCATTTTGTAACTGTACAACATTATCAAATCATGTTTAAGAAATTCATCTATTAAAGAAGTATCAAGTTATTAAGTAGGATCATCGCAATTTAGGCCAAGATAGAAAACATGTAATACAATTATAAGCTCCATATCAAGAATGAAAGAAACTTGCATAAAATAGTTGGTAACATATTCTTGAAGCCAAGAAAAAGATCTACAACTTTCATGTTGGGAGTTGGGAAAAATTCGGGCCACAAATCAGCCTAATAGGACATAAAACAGCCAAAAAAAGCTAAAACAAGCACTACGCGGCATTCTGCGGTACTATGCAGCCTTCTGCGGCACTATGCAGCCTTCTGTGGCACTATGTGATACTATGCAGCCTTCTGCGGTACTATGCAGCCTATGCGGCACTATGCAAGCCATGTAGCACTATTCATCCATGCGGCACTATTCATTCCTGCGGTACTATTCATCCATGCGGTACTATGCATTCATGCGGCACTATTCATTCATGCGGCACCATTCATCCATGCGGTACTATACATCCATATGGCACTATTCATGCCTGTGGCACTATTCATCCATACGGCACTATGCATCCATGCGGTACTATTCATACAGCACTATTCATCATCCCTGCCAGAATTAGGACAAATGAAGTAGAAAATGTCCAAATCTTATTTTGACCATAACTTTCTCAAAATAAGTCAAAATCTAACTTTTCAAAGGTCCATTTTGGGTAAAATTGAATTTTCTACAACATAGAACAATTAAAACTTGAAAATAATGAAGTTTAGTAGATCAAAACCCAAGAAAACCGAAAAGACTATAAACTTAGATCTACAAAAATTCATCCACCAAAATAAAAAATGCCAAGTTCTAAAGATGCTTAGAATCATGTAAGGAAGAGTTTAGAACAAACAAAATAATATTTGTCCAACATTTGGCAAGATGTACTTGCCTTAGGTTGGAGGAGAGAATGAAGAGGAAGAAGATGAAGAGAATGAAAATAATGGAGGAGAGAGAGAGGATTTGGGTTTTATACAAACCTTCTCATCTCAAACCCACCTAAACCAAACCAAGCCAAATACCAAGTTGAACCGAACCAAATTAAACCAAGTAAGTTTTAACCTATACTTTGGAAAAATTTAAAATATTCAAAAACCAAGAAATACAAAATACGGCTCAAAATATGTACCCGTACATAAATACTGATACAGTGAGACGAGTCTCACATGAAGAGAGAGAAATAATAAGAAAGAGAGAGAAAGTAGAGAGAGAAAGAGAATAGGAGTTCCCTACATAGATTTTAGGGCCGGCCACATGGAGGGGGTTTGAGTGTGTGAAAGTTTGCTTTGGATGGGTGGTTGGATTGTTGGAGACAAGATCAAAGGCTAGGATTAATTAAGGATTAAGTTAATAACTAATAAATTAAATCAATGGAGTTCTCCCTTAATATTTGGAGTAGAAACACTAGGTGTTTAATTGAGCGGACAACATGAAACTTGGGTTGGGTTCAGTTGAGCGGGGTCGGGTCAAAACAGACTTGGTACAATAAACAGATTAATTTTAGGTATTTATGATCATGGATAAATAAGTAGCATATGGGGGCTCAAATAAATGGACACAAGTGTCATGTGGGTAGTAGGCTCAAAATTGGTCAAAACCATATATTGGGTCGTCTAGGTTGGATCGATGTCGGGTCCTGAAATTAAATTGGAAGTCAGGTCACATTTTACGGTGGATAATTAATTGGCCTAAATTGACCCAAAAATTGTGCGAAATAAATGAAGCACAAGATGGTGTGTCTGAGTGGGACACGAAGGTTAGGGATATAGGGTGTCTCGAGTAGATCATGCATGAGAAGTTGGTTCTGAGAAAACGACTAGTCTTGTGCTCCTAAATTAAAAGTCACGGTAACGTGCATATGATGATCAAAGATAAAAGTGGAAAAATTAATTAATAATTATTTAATGATCAAATGGTCTAAATTGATCCGAAGTTGTGTGAAGCAAAAAGAGTACAAGGGAACAAGTTTGTGTGGGACATGATATATCAACATGAATGTAATCTTGTCTACCACACACTGATGAAGAGAGTTTCCAGAGATTGGCATCTCTGACGCTCCAGAAGTCAAAGTCACGAAAAAAAACATTAAATCAAATAATAATCAAATAATACTATCTATTGCAAATAATTGATTTATAAAATTGAAAAAAAAATAAGCCCTAAATTCAGGGGGCTTACAGTCTTCTTCCATCCGCCATCGTAATTCTCTCTCTCTCGATCGATCGAGTCGACTCGTAAGAAAGGGGGGGGGGAAGGGATTGATTGATTTTCTAGGGTTAGGTCGTGGAGTCCGATGGGTTTGTTGTTCGTGCAGTCGTTGCTAGGGACGAAGGAGTTCAAGTGCAAGATCTGGAAGGTCCACCCCACCTCCAGCGAGGCCATCATCTCCATGAACTTTATTGGACGCTATAGCATAGCCTAACACACACACTCTCTCTCTCTCTCTCTCTATATATATATATATATATATATATATATATATATATATATATATATATATATATATATATATATATAATTTTTCTTGATTCTTCGAGCACCTCGCGAACGGGTTGACTCATTTGTAGCCCTACGTACTCTCACGTCATGTTTTACTCATAAAACACAAAGACGACTAAAAAATATAATCTCCACCACCATAAGCAGCTAAAGGGGAAGGCGGGTGAGGCAGCCGCCTAGGGCCTCCTCCCCCAAGGGGGCCTCATTTATTTTTGAAACAACAATTTTTTTGGATTTTAGAGTTGCTTAGTACTAATTATATTATTTTTTGGATTTGTTGGATTTTGTATTATTAAAAAAAATTATATAAAGGGATGGTGGCCTCATTTTGGGGACTTGTCTAGGACCTTCAAAATGCTGAAGACGACCCTGTCCACCACCAACACCACCACCACACCTAAAAACAAAGCTGTCACTATAAAGTAAAGAAAATAAAATAAAAGAAAAAAACAAAATAAAAATTGCTAAAAACCCACCTAAAGTAATTAAAAAAAAAAACTATAAAACAACTCGCATAAGAGGTAAAACAAAGAAATAGAAAGAAATGACATTGTGAGGACCATTGATGAACTAAATCTTTGTCAAGGACAAATTTGTTTCAAAAGGGTTATGTGACCATAGGCTATTGAAGGAATCTGACTTGAAAAAAAAACCATCAATACTAACTTGATTATAAAATAATTAAGGGCCAATAGTTAATAGTCTCGATGTTTCTAAGGTACCTAAGTAAAAGTTAGAACATAATTATGATTATTTTGATATTACTTATTTGGTTGTACGTGTCTACTTCTTTTTGAAAAAAAAAAAGTATTGTTTGACAATGATTGGTTTACGGAAATCATTTCTTTCACTCTTTATTCTTCTTTGAAAATTTATAATTTTTTTAATCTATTTTTATTTTATTTTGAGTGTTTGAAAAAGCTAGAAAAATTGGAAATCAAAATTGTTTTATGTGTTTGAAAATGCCATAAAAATTAGAAGAAAAAGTAAATAATCGAGATGGAGAAATAAATCCTTAGAAAGATGGGAAACAATTTTCTTGAAATTATTTAATTTTGCCTTTTTCTTAGACATTCAGCCACAAAAAAGAAAAAAGAAAAAGGTTTTCCTTCTTGAATTCTAATAGAGTACAGTCAAACGGTCAAAGTAATTATCACAACAAAACTACCAAATTTAATTCTAGTACCGTTTGAAACGCACCTGGCCGGGGCCATGGTCTCTTTTCACTTTTCTGCTCCTCTTCCTTCTCCCTATAAATACAGCACCCTAATTTTCTCTCCTCCTCTCGAAACAAGAAAAAGCAAAGAGATTTTTTTTTTCTTTTTCATTTCTGTTCCGTAGATTTCCTCTCCATTGATCGATCGCCATTCCCGATCGCGATCGTCTTCCTCCATCCGCCATTGTAATTCTCTCTCTCGCGCGCGCGATCGAGTCGACTCGGAAGAAGGGGGGGGGGGGGGGGGGGGGGGGAAGAGAGTGATTGATTTTCTAGGGTTAGGGTTGTGGAGTCCGATGGGTTTGCTGTTCGTGCAGTCGCTGTCGGGGACGAAGGTGTTCAAGTGCAAGATCTGCAAGGTCCACTCCGCTTCCAGCGAGGCCATCATCTCCATGAACTTCATCGGACGCTACGGTCCGGCCTACCTCTTCGAATACGCGTCAGTCTCTCTCTCTCTCTACGTACACATTTGGAGTTTTCTTGATTATTCCTAGGTTGTTTTGCTATTATTTGGATAATTCGTCTTTTTGTTATTCGGACACGACGCGGACATTCCAGAATATAATAGGACACACCGAAACAGCTGTCGTGGTTGTGTCCGTACAGGACAACATTGCGTAATTTGATTCGGATAAGTGATTATATTACGAATAAGACGTTCAATCTATAAATACTAAAAGTGGCACAAAAATGGCAATTTTTTTGGCAGGTGATCGATCAAGGCTGCACAAAAATGGCAATTAGACGTTAAATCTATAAATGTTGGTGCTTTCTTTACATGGAGAGAGCTTGCTCTCAACATGCCTTGTAAATTTTAGTCCCACATCGGAAATGCACCATGAGTTATCTCAACATATATACTTGGGTGTGTTGTTGAGAGATGCACATGGGGTGGTGACTCTAAAGAGGGAACCATGTGGGTGATTTTACAAGGAGGTAAGAATAAGCCTCCAAGGATTAAGCATTAATGTTTTTGTCATTCTTTTGGATTAATTCTATTTGGAGCTAAGCGACTCGGACTCGGGCTCATGGGCTCATGAGGCGTAATGTGACGTTTTGTTGGCGCACTTAGCACGTCAGCAGTCATGCGGCCATGCGGTCTTATGCGGCATGCGGCTCATATGCGGCCTCATGCGGCCATGCGGCTCATGCGGCTCATGCGGTCCATGCGGCACATGCGGTCCATGCGGCTCATGCGGCTCATGCGGCACATGCGGCACATGCGGTCCATGCGATCCATGCGATCCATGCGGTCCATTCGGCTCATGTGGTCCATGCGGCCATGAGGCTCATGCGGCCAGGCTGCTGCTGCTGCCGCATGGAGGGATCCGCTGACTGTGCAGATTACAAGTAAGTTATGGAAAGGCTGAATCAATGCGATTAATTCAGATCCTATCTTTGTGGGATTTGAATTAATTTCGTTCATATTTTTGTGGGATTTGAATTAATCTCGTTGCTATCTTTTTGGGATTTGATTCAATCTTTCCATAACTGAAGAGGCGGCTAGGGTTTCCACCCTCTCTCTATAAATACTCTCTTCTGGCCTCCTTTGTGGTTACTACGAAAATATAAGTTAGAAAAGGAGAAAGAGAGAGAGAGTTGTTGCCGCCATTGCAAGTCCATCCGAGGAGTCAGAACAGAGGTGACTTCGAGCGTTCCACAAGTTCTTCAACTTGCTGGTTCCTGGAAGCAGATCGTGTGGGACGAATCTTGCTTTGAGCAACGGTATTTTGACACCCCAGCATTGTTCTTCTTCTTATCTCTCTCTAGATTATTGTAACTCGTTCTGTCCCAATTGCAACACATTTGCAAGGAAGAACGAGAGATCTTCTCTTCTCTATTTTTCTCCTCCATATTGTAATCGGGTTATTTGGTATTTGTATCATCGTAGATCTTTGTTGCATCTGTTTTACCATCTTTGATCAAGCCCCGGGACTAACAATCTCAAAGCAAGATCCTTGTAGATGGAAAACATTAATGCTTCGCTCCTCCAATCGGACTTCTGCAAGTTGGAAAAGTTCGATGGAGAGCACTATCAAGTCTGGAAGAGAAAGGTGTACCTAACTCTTCAACTAAAAGACGTTGATCATGTTCTGTTGGAGGAAGAACCCTCTGTTCCAGACACTGGATCTACTGCCGTAATTAACGCGGCTACCAAACTCCAGGCCAAATGGAGAAGGAAAAATAACATCTGCAGGCTTCTCATCCTGAATGCTATGGAGGACTCCCTGGCAGAATCCTACTCAAAGAAGGAACTTGCCAGAGACATATGGGAGTCTGTGGAAAATCTGTATGAAGAAGACAAGAACATGAGCAAAATGTTTGTGGTTGAAAAATATCACAAATTGCTCTTTGAGGACGAAAAGTCCATGCTGCCACAGGTGAATGAATTTCTGAAGCTGCGTCAGAAACTGGAAGACGAAGAGATGCCCATTCCCGACAAGTTTGTCGTCGGAGGGATCGTCTCAAAACTTCCTGCTGGATGGAGTACCTTCTATGCAAGGATGCACAGAAAGAAGCTAGACATTAGCTTGGGAGATCTACTTCAAGAGATCCATGTTGAGGACGAGATGCGTTCCCAACAGAAGGTGGACACTCTGTCCAAACAGTTGGCTAAAGCCAATCTTGTGCAGACGAGAGATCCCAAGGGGAAGCAGGCGGCTTCTCATCCCAAGAAGAAGGACTTCACTAATCTAAAAGTGAAGGGTCCTTCTTTCAAGCAACAGAAGACTAAGTCCCACGTGACTTGTTACAATTGTGGCAAGAAAGGCCACTACAAGAGTGAATGCAGATCTAAGCCTAAACAATCAGAGAAAGGTGAGCTTAATAAGGTTTCATTGGTTTCTAACATTGTTGCTATGATCGGACAGGTCACTACTGTGGGGGTTGACTCTGACTGGTGGATAGACACTGGTGCGACTTGCCATGTCTGTTCTT
This sequence comes from Iris pallida, assembly GCA_029216955.1. Lineage (NCBI taxonomy): Eukaryota > Viridiplantae > Streptophyta > Magnoliopsida > Asparagales > Iridaceae > Iris > Iris pallida. The sequence continues at coordinate 11,678,146 of JANAVB010037420.1, forward strand.
GCAAGGAATGGTTCGTCACGTACCAGCCGATATCTGAGAAGGTTGTCATGGCGAACCAAGCCCAAGCTGAAGTTCTGGGGATCGGGACCGTGGAACTGAAACTCACTTCTGGGAACACTCTGACGCTTCAAGGTGTGAAGCCGGCGATTGCCAAGAACCTGATCTCTGGGAGCCTGCTCTGCAACGCAGGCTTGAGGATGGACATCAATGCTGGTCAGATGGTGATGTCCAAGAAGGGAACATACTTCGGGAAGGCTTATCTAACCGAATGAATGTTTAAAATTTAGCTTGTCAACCAGTTTGATAACATTAATGCAGTTGCATTTTCTGATTATTCTCTTGAGTTGTAGCATAATAGACTAGGACATGTTCATTGTAAAAGAATTAACAAAATGTCTAGTCTAGGACTTATCTCCAATTGTGGGGGTAAGGTGGAGAAGTGTGAAGTGTGTGCTCAGACGAAGATCACAAGGAAACCCTTTTATCGGGTCAATCGAAGCACAGATCTTCTGGAGTTGGTCCACTCTGATATCTGTGACTTCAAACATTTCTCCACGAAGGCCGGGATGAAGTATTTCATAACCTTCATCGACGACTTCTCAAAATATGCGTTCGTCTACTTGCTCAAGTCTAAAGATGAAGCTTTCGAGAAGTTCAGAGAGTTCAGGGCCAAAGCTGAACGGCAGAGTGGACAACAACTCAAGAGGTTGAGAAGTGATCGAGGTGGGGAGTACAGGTCTCATGAATTCGCATCATTCTGCAAAGAACATGGAATCATATGCGAGACTACTGCTCCATATTCTCCTCAATCCAACGGAGTAGCAGAGAGGAAGAACCGAACATTAACAGAAATGATGAATTCTATGCTGCTTACTGCAGGTCTTCCAAAATGCTACTGGAGAGAAGCTGCATTAACGGCCGCTTTCATTCTGAATAGAGTGTCATATGCAACTTCGGACGTAACTCCTCATGAACTCTGGTTCAAAGTCAGATCAAACTTGAATGTCATTCGAGTGTGGGGGCGTCTGGCGTATGTGAAGCTCCCAGATCTGAAGATTCAGAAGTTAGGGACAAGGACTACGAAGGCGATCTTCTTGGGGTATTCCGAGAAGAGTGATGCTAGGAGATTTCTTGATATTGAGTCAAATCATATCATCGAATCTCGCGATGCTGAATACTTTGAAGACAAGTTTGCAAAAGACAAAAACATTGTTCTTTCGGACATTCCGGAAAATAATGTAGGTGCAAATGAGACTGAAATCTCATACGGGCCAGTAGTCTAAGAAGAAGCTGTTGTTGATGAAACAACTCTTATACCAGAACTTGCAGAGCCGTCAGCTAAGCGAGCGAGGAGACCGAAAGACTTCGGAGATGACTTTGTCACCTATCATGTGGAAGCAGACCCGCTTACCTATGATGAGGCGATGAAGACCAGAGATGCTATCTTCTGGAAGGAGGCAGTGAATGACGAGTTTGACTCTATCACCTCCAATAACACATGGGTGTTGGTAGATCTACCTGAAGGAGAAAAGTCCATCGGATGTAAATGGATCTTCAAGAAGAAGATGAAGGCAAATGGAACTATTGACAAGTTCAAGGCCAGACTGATAGCCAAGGGATTTTCTCTAGCTCGGATGACCACCATCAGGATCTTAATCGCTCTAGCAGCTATACATAAGTTGGTGACACATTAGACGGATGTAAAGACAACATTCCTGAATGGGGAGCTGACCGAAGAGATTTACATGCAACAGCCAGATGGATTTGTCGTCAAAGGTCTTGAAGACAAAGTCTTGAAGTTGGTGAAATCATTGTATGGTTTGAAACAAGCTTCCAAGATGTGGCATGAGAAGTTTGACAAAGTTATTAGGTCAAACGGCTACAGAGTCAGCGAGACGGACAAATGTGTTTACACAAAGTTCGCTGATGGAAGAGGAGTCATCGTTTGTCTGTACGTGGACGACATGATCCTAGGTACGGATATAGGCTGTGTCACAGAGACAAAGAAGTTCCTCTCAACCAAGTTCAGTATGAAGGACTTGGGGGATGCAGATGTCATCTTGGACATAAAGATCATTCGGACAGACACTGGAGTAGCGTTGTCACAATCTCACTACATTGAGAAGATGCTCACACGCTATGGGTATAAGGATCTTCCAGGGATCGATACGCCATACAGGTGTGATCACAAGCTGAAGCCAAACTCAAGGGAAAGCGTCAGGCAGCTGAAGTATTCTAGCGTTATCGGAAGTTTGATGTACGCAACCACTGCCACAAGGCCTGACATAGCTTTCGCCGTGGGAATGCTGAGTCGGTTCACAAGCAACCCAGGGGTTGAGCACTGGAAAGCTGTGAAGCGGGTGATGAGATATCTCAAGAAGACTCAGACATATGCACTGCACTACAACGGGTATCCGACAGTAGTGGAAGGCTTCAGTGATGCTAGCTGGTGTTCAGAGGTGGAAAGCGAGAGATCCACAGGTGGATATGTCTTTTCCTTGGGTGGAGCTGCTATATCGTGGAAGTCGAAGAAACAGACTATACTCTCTCGTTCCTCCATGGAATCTGAATTCTATGCACTTGAAACTGCAGCAGATGAAGCAGAATGGCTTTGGGAGCTCATGTATGATCTTCCAGTGGTTGGGGCTTAGATACCGGCAATACCGATATACTGTGACAACCAAGCGACTGCGACGGTAGCATCAAATGACCTCTTCAACGGGAAGAAGATGACTGTGCGGTTGAAGCACAGGACAGTACACGATCTTATCAAAAGAGGTGTAATTGCAGTGGTTGATGTTCGGAGTCAGGAGAACCTGGCAGATCCGTTCACAAAGGGCCTCAAGCGCCAGTTGGTCGATGACACAGCTTGTAAAATGGGCTTGAAGACATTCTGATAGTGTGTCTTTGTAATCCTACCACAAAGTTTTATGCTATTAGTTCAAAGAGAAATATACTAGACATCTAACTTTTGGTTCAAAGGAGGATCACTGACTGGGAAACTATCAGGTAACAGTGGGTACTTGTTCTCTGGAACATGGAAGGGATACGGACCCATAACCACTGTTGTCTATTATGTATTTTTTCTGCGGAAAAAACAGATCCTGTGGAAGGTTGGCTTAAACGCCTTAATGAGTTCTCAGGCAGAGTGAATGCCTGGTGTGCTTTACAGGAAGCACGGTAGAGCAGCACTACAAGGAGTGAAAGTCCATGCTACAGTGGGATGACTCCACCATGAGGTTCCCAGGTAGGGGTAATACCTCGGCTTTGCAAGCCAAGTCATAGCGGCGTAGCACCGCAAATAGGCAGGTAGCCTAATGCTGTATGACGTAATTAAAGAGTTGTAGACAGCACTACAAAGGGGAGGATGGCCCCATGTTACAGTGGCACGACACCACGATAAGGTACCCAGGTAGGGATAAAGCCTCGGCATTGCAAGCCATGTCGTTGCGACGTAACACCGCAAGGAAGCCTTAGGCTTCATGCTGGGTAGTTTGGCACTACAAAGAGACTAGTGACCTCATGCTACAGTAGTATGACACTACGATGAGGTTTCCAGGTAGGGGTAATGCCTCGGCTTCAGGCCATGTCATAGCGGCGTAGCACCGCAAGGAAGCGCAAGGCTTCATGCCATATCTCTTTAATAAAGAACTCTCCTATAGTATATGGAAAGAGATATCAGGCCGTCTCCTGAGGGTAAACTTGTAGACGCCCAAAATTATACACTGAAACCAAGCTGGCACAAGGCCTTTAATGTGCAGCCAGAAGCACACGTAACTACACTTTGTGAGTGGAAAGAATTACAATTGTGGTGCAGAATTCAAGGCGTAGTCCATTCTTGTATCACATTGTTATTTAACCCATGCGGGAAGATTCAAGTCGTCAGCGACATCTATCCTAATGCAAAATGGACAGTTACTGTGGGGAACGCTCAACCCTGGATACATATATATGTTGTGATATGTGGGGGATTGTTGGTGCTTTCTTTACATGGAGAGAGCTTGCTCTCAACATGCCTTGTAAATTTTAGTCCCACATCGAAAATGCACCATGAGTTATCTCAACATATATATACTTGGGTGTGTTGTTGAGAGATGCACATGGGGTGGTGACCCTAAGGAGGGAACCATGTGGGTGATTTTACAAGGAGGTAAGAATAAGGCTCAAAGGATTAAGCATTAATACTTTTGTCATTCTCTTGGATTAATTCTATTTGGAGCTAAGCCCCAAAGGAGCTTAGCGACTCGGACTCGGGCTCATGAGGAGTAATGTAGCGTTTTGTTGGCGCACTTTGCACTTAGCACGTCAGCAGTCATGCGGTCTTTATGCGGCTCATATGCGGCCATGCGGTCTTATGCGGCATGCGGCTCATATGCGACCTAATGCGGCCATGCGGCTCATGCGGCCATGCGGCCATGCGGCTCATGTGGCTCATGCGGTCCATGCGGTCCATGCGGCACATGCGGTCCATGCGGCTCATGCGGCACATGCGGTCCATGCGATCCATGCGGCTCATGCGGTCCATGCGGCTCATGTGGTCCATGCGGCCATGAGGCTCATGCGGCCAGGCTGCTGCTGCTGCCGCATGGAGGGATCCGCTGACTGTGCAGATTACAAGTCAGTAATGGAAAGGCTGAATCAATGCGATTAATTCAGATCCTATCTTTATGGGATTTGAATTAATTTCGTTCCTATCTTTGTGGGATTTGAATTAATCTCGTTGCTATCTTTTTGTGATTTGATTCAATCTTTCCATAACTGAAGAGGCGGCTAGGATTTTCACCCTCTCTCTATAAATACTCTCTTCTGGCCTCCTTTGTGGTTACTACGAAAATATAAGTTAGAAAAGGAGAAAGAGAGAGAGAGAGAGTTGCTACCGTCATTGCAAGTCCATCCGAGGAATCAGAACAGAGGTGACTTCGAACGTTCCACAAGTTCTTCAACTTGCTGGTTCCTGGAAGCAGATCGTGTGGGGCGAATCTTGCTTTGAGCAACGGTGTTTTGACACCCCAGCATTGTTCTTCTTCTCATCTCTCTCTTGATTCTTGTAACTCGTTCTGTCCCAATTGCAACACGTTTGCAAGGAAGAACGAGAGATCTTCTCTTCTCTATTTTCCTCCATATTGTAATCGGGTTATTTGGTATTTGTATCATCGTAGATCTTTGTTGCATCTGTTTTACCATCTTTGATCAAGTCCCGGGACTAACAATAAATACTTGTACAAAATTTGTCATTCTTGCAGTTAGGATAATAGAAAGGAATACTTGTACAAAATTTGTCATACTTGTACAAAATGTCATTTTTTGAATCTTGAGATGCTTTAACCTTATTCTACTCTTGCTAATCTGGCATTTCAGAGGATCAAAGCCATCAAACAGTTTAGTACCAAAGCCTGGATGAGACCCTATTACTATTCCTCCTTGAACATATAGCTTCATTGGCTAAGACTCCTAAGAGTAATTAATATAAGATGATATCTGTAGTGATCAACTTGTCTGACACGTGTATACCTTATCTAGAAGCCCGGACGGCTTTAAGTAATAAGGGATAACCGATATGTCGACAAAGTTTTAAGTTTCAGCAGTAATTCTTAACTGTCTTATTTCTTTTGATTTCAGCGATAGGTTTTTTGAACCAAAAATCTTGGTATGGACATGTTCTGGGACCACTACTAGAAAGTATCAAATGATGGAAGGTTGTCAGGATGGGATGTCACGTCCCGATTCGGGAAATCTTTCGTCCTCGCTTCTATTCGCACCGAATCGTTCGTCCTCGCTAAGGTGTTATGTCGTACAAGTCTGGTGTTGCACTTGTACAAGGCAAGAACGTGCACTATTATGTCATTTAGAAACATTTGAAACCCAGCCACATTTCAGAAACATTGAGGACACAGTATAGGAAGAAGTAATACTCATTTTATTGATAATTGTAGTCAGAATACAACTTTTTTCGATACAATTTGAAATGCCTTTTCGGCTATATTGATTCATGAAAAGAAGTACAAATGATAGGCTGTCATGAAATAACTTCTCGTTCCATACATCATGTCCCTTTAGTACTTTGAAATCTAAGCAGCAATCTTTGAAAGCTTCGCAATACTTTGTGCGTCTTTATTGAAAGTAACTTTGAAAGGAAATAGCAACAACTCAAAACCTTAGTTCATACGTGTGTCCGAGCCTTCTCCAATACCTGTGGAGGAGGGGTCAGCACATTATAACAATGCGCTGGTGAGCCCCGTTGGCCCACTCAGCTAAACCAACATTTTGAATTAATGACAAGCATTTGAAAGATCATGAGCTTATTAGGGACTAGCAATTCACAGCGATTCATAATTGAGGCAACATGATATTATATAAAAGCAACTGTTTACTTTACCATCGGTCGACTCCAGCTTTCCTGCATAAGATACAGGATAATAATAATAATACTTACCGCCCCTGCACAAGACAATCGTTAACATGCATTCGGACTGGGTCGTTGGTGAAACTGCACCATAAAGGACTTTCCAACGGGTATTGCGGTGCACCATTCCAAAGTAGGTTCCTAGTCGAATGTTCCGCAATACCTCGTGTCATCATAGCACGACCAAATGTTTTTCCCTATGTCGATCCGGTCCCCGGTGTCCCGAGTACCGTCTCGAGGAAACTACTCAAATCTTGTGCACAAAAACGTCCATGACTACACGAATGCATAACCGACTCAACAGTACACAATTGCATGGTATTAGTAAGCTAACATTCAGATACACAGCATTCTCATATTCAACATATCAGGCATCAATTCATTTCATTTCGATGTTCATTTCATCTCAGCATTTCAATGTTCATAGGGACAAGCATAATCTCAATGTTGTTAACAGTGTAATCGATTCATTCAATGTTCATTCTCTAGCTTCTTAGTGGTATTGACTTGTGGCATCGGCATCTTGTTACCGATCAACGGATGTTGCAAGACAATTTATTAAGTTGGCATGAAGGAGTAGCGAGAGGAACAAAACCACCACAGAGATCCACACTCACCAGTTAGAGAATTGCCGAGAGGGAGAGGAACACTTGCGCGCTTAGCCTTCCGTCACGCGTCCGTCTGCAATGGCATCAAAAGTTTGGTTAATACTCCGTCTCGTTATGTTCCCTTCTCTCAGAATTCTCAAGAATGAATGCTATGAAAATCGATGAAACGGGTAAGTATCAAATCATCGAAAACCATTCAGAAAAACATCCATCAAAACCAAGCAACAAAACCACCAGCAAAACATCTAGAGAAAACTCTTGGACGCATTTCGAGATAAACCAATCCATCAGTTGGAAATGTTCTTATGCATTTGTCCGTGATCGATTCGATGCCGACGGTAAGTTTCCCCAATACTCGGTTCCGACAGAGTTGATCAAGCCACAAACCTTACATGGTGAACCGCTAGGAGCGGGACACTGTATGGGAGATCAAGGATATACAAGGAAAGAGAACTGAATAAGAAATCTATTATCAGAGGAATGTTTTCTGGATTGTTAGTTGGGATGTCTGGATCGGTCATGGACCACCGTGTTTTGCTACTCCTCTTTGCTGCCCTCGAAAGGTTCAATATTTATGGATGGACGGGATATAGAGAGGAAGGAGAACTGAAACATAACCTATTATTAGAGGAATGCTGTCTGACTTTTGTTGTGGTAGCTGGGTACTTGAGTTGGTCCAGGGCCACTTTCTTCCCCTACCTCTCCTTGCTACTGCAGCATTATATTTCGATATATATGTATGTATCCTTGTGCATATATGGAATTTAGTATGTCTTGAATGGTTATAAGTTGCCATTGGCAGTATGGTTGGAGTGGATACTATTTGTACATTTTAAATGGATCCTCGCATGTCTTGTCAAGTTGCAAATTCTCAACTTTGGTCGGGGTGTCAGATTCCTTTCATGATTGTCGAAAAACAAATTGGAAAGGTTCAGAAATGTTTTATTTCATGTATTTTAGATTTTGTTTTCCAAATACATTTAACTGTATAGATTTTGTAACTTCTATACCATGTATCTATTTTTGAATTTCAGGGTGAATATTACTCTGGGCCCCAATGAAGATCGCCTTCTGATGAGTGGATTGCACACAGTGAATGACATCTACTGCAGCTGCTGCCAACAACTTCTGGGCTGGCGATACGTAAGTCATTTTATACTAATAAACTCTTCACTCTCTCTCTCTCTCTCTCTCTCAACGTGGATCACGTTTATGTTACAAAAATTTAGTTATGGTGGAATAAATTTGATTTTTAATCTGAAATCTTACGGGACACCATATAATTTGGGTGTGCAGACTTGTTAACTTATTTTCAATTATACTTTGTTATGTACTTTATCTTACTGGACACCATATAATTTGGGTGTGCAGACTTGTTAACTTATTTTCAATTATACTTCGTTATGTACTTTCGAAAAGGACCTTTGGTTGTATTTGAGAATTTCCTGATGTAGTGTTTTGGCATTTTATGCTATATCGGGAATTTATGACTAGACACATCTTTAGTAGTAAAATATTGTTCATGTATTTTTTTCTTTCCAAATATGCATACTATTTACTGTTTGGTATTGTCAATAGCAAGTTAATGGTGTAGTTATTTATATAGGTTTTCGTCCTCAGTTTGACAGGTATCTTCTAAGAGTAGTCATATAGAGATACAAATTTAAACTTGTAAAGAGACTTAAGTTTTTGGAATCTGTTAGTTACAAAACACCAATCATCTCTGAGGATTTTTTTTTTACAAAAGTAGGGACAAGTCTTCATAAGAACTTATAGGTCCCTAAGGAAATCACTCACCTGATTGAATCATCTTACCTCTTCATCTAGACTCTTTGTAGTCTAGAGGAACTTGGAGGGGTGCTCCTTTGTTGCATGATCCGTGAGCTTAAATTACACATCCAGAAGCCAGATATACCTATCTTCCAAAATGCATGACGCTCTCGGGCTCATAGCTTCTAGGAATTTGGCACCAACGTAGAGGATTGGCTTCAGGTCAATAGCTGGCCATAAAAAAATTCTCAAATCTTTATGGAGCTTCTTGTGCCTATAGCTGACCCTTTCTGATGCAAGAAGGCTTGGAATATGATGAGCTCCCTGTAACTTCTTATAAGTTCTTTTGCCAGTTTTTTGTTTGATGTGCAATTTAGACCCCTACACTGTGGCATTGGAAATTATACTTATATTTGATGTAGAATTTTGAGGCCACCTTCCCAAGCTACTGAGAATTTTGAGTAAGCACATGTTGCATAAATTTTATTTCTAAATCCTCTACAAGCAGGGGAGGATCTATAAACTATTTTCGTGGAGGTCATAAATATAATCAATTGATTTTTTTTTACAATCACAAGGAAGTGCTTACAGTTTTTAATTTCTAAACTTGTAAGAAGAAACGGATACATGCAATGTACATTTAAGTAAGTTATTACTATTGCAGTATCGTAATAAAAAATAATAAACGAATGAATAAGTTCATAAAATTATTAGACGGTAAGATAATGTTGTTATAAATGCTAGGAAATACAAAGTAAGATACGACATAAAGAAAGAATGTTTGATATTACATCAGTGCAAACCTAAATAGGTATTTGGTAACTTAGTGGCAGGATTAGTTAACCATTTGAAAATGGAAAAGTTTAAGACAACATTTTTTTGACATTTATCTGATTTTGATTTGATTTAGATATAATGATAGATCTTGGATATTGATTTTGGTTGTTACCTTAGTTAGGATAATGTTTTCATATTAGAACAAGAGTAAATAGATAACTGATTAGCAAAGAGCTAGGAAGGAGTGAGAGGAAGAAAGAAATTGGAAGTGCATGTTCTTTTCACCCTTGATAAACTCAAAACATGACTTTGTACTAGAAAGTTTTCAGGGTAGGGTGGGCAGAATCACAACATCAGATGCAAATTACATGATAGTAAAAATCGACAAACACTGAAATCCCAGGGTGAGCAGCCGCCCACCTGGCCGCAAGGTGCATCTCTGCTTGTCCACAACATTGTTCTGCAACTTGCAAGTCTTCTTGACTCAAGGTTGAAAACTCGGTTTCAGTTTCAGTATAGCTTCTGAACCCTTGTGTTCCTTTTGGTTGGTTGGTTTTTTTCTTTTTTTTTTCTTGGTTGGATAAATTGGTAGTTTCAAACCCTCCAATTCTGATGTCGAACGGCCCAAAACTCTGATATACTTAGAACCTTGCGTTAAATATGATTCCATCGCCTTCAATTTGTTCTTGCTACTTCGTGCAACCTCTTCAAGATTCTTTGTTCAAAATTCTTGCATGTGTTTGGACAAGCATACATGTCCACAGGATTTTTTGTTGGGGGTTGGTCGAGAAATAAGGTCAAAGATTCCTAACTCATTTCAACAAATCGAAAGGTAGGGGTACCTGTTGGGTGCTCTGTTCAAGTTACTCTGTTATAACTTCGCTGATTTGAAGTTCAAAAATTAGCCATTCAGGAGATATTCCCCATAACCTTTGACCCCAATGTTCATTGCCAGGTTTGACCAATACATTCTAGTTAATAAGATACATCATCACAAAGATTTCCCCACAGATTATATCATCTGTTTGTCGCTATCGACTTCGGAAGGTTACTAGTTACCACTTTGAATTCTCCAGATAGCCAACTATGTTTCTTGAGATTTTTTGTATTGAGTTAAAATAGCCTTAGTACAACTATGCCTTTTTATTCTCTTCCATTGCATCGACCATGCTGGCTTAATCAAGCATTCAACATCAGCATTTTCTTTTTTGTACTAAATACTGTGATTTAGTAAACCCTGTATCATTTTGAGGTCTTTCATACTTTTGGAGTTGTTTATCTAACCTCTATAATGCACAACCAAGAACTGGTCCTCTTTTGGTATTTTTATTTTTTTTTCTGTCGACTGTTGGTGTGTTGGACTAAGCTGGGATCTGGCCTTCAAGTTGCAAACTGGGTGGAGCCACCTATGGGCAATGGCATCCCCAGGAAATTTACAACTCCTTTCTTACTTGCCATACAATAAGTTGCCCACCCTAAATCCCTTAATAATCTTTCCTCTCTCCAATCTAAAACCTAAACAAAATCATTTTTGTTACAGAAAATTAGCAAAGATATTTTCTAAGTTCTAAGATGACATATCCATCTTATCTCATCTGGGAATTGAAATAATTACAAAAAAATTGCACATATCTTTCTTCAAGTACAGGAACTAGATAAATGTTAGATTTCATTTTAATCATGACACTCTTTAAAACTTCTTTCAGCTAAGCAAAATTTTCTTATCCATCCATGGAGCCCTTCGCCTAAATGTTAAAATAGCTTTTAACAGAATAATATTCAAATGTTTAAACTGAAATGATTTAGGCTTCTCTCCTAAATGTTCTTCTTTTGTTAATTACTGATGTTAGATTGCAGCTAACCTGCAATTTAGACATTTGAAGTCGTTAAAAGGTTGTTAAAGAATATCAGTAGCGTCCAGCCTAGTTTTCAAAACCCTTTCTTGTTAGCATTGCATAGAGCATGCCATTTAAAATCACTCAGTAACTTTATTTATTGGATTTACTACACGTGCGAGCAACTCAATACGAGGACATTACGTGATGTTTGTGTTTTCTTTAAACTTGGAGATGAATTTTAAGTACATTCTTGCATACTGTAATTTAGGAGAAGGCCTACACAGAAAGCCAGAAGTATAAAGAAGGAAAGTTCATCCTGGAGTTATCTACGATGGTGAAAGAGGGCTGGTGATCCATGAGAGAGAGAGCGAGAGATGTGAAGACACTCGCCGTAGAGAAGGTTATAGATTGCTTAAACAAGATGTACAATGTGGAAACTGTCGGCTAGTAGACTCGCCAATTTACATACAAACTTCACCTGAAACATTTAGTACTTGGTGGTTAGATCTGTATCGTTTTCCAACTGCTCTCTTGACCCTCCTCTAAATATAGGCAGGCATTTAAGACATTGGTGAGATTTGTTGTATCTGCAGTATAGGTTTAGTTTGGGAGGTGAGTATTCTCAAGTTTCCATTTTTCAAATGCTGCTTTGGTTAGCGTTTTGGAAATACCGATTTGAGGCATGGTTATCGTTTTGGAAATACCGATTTGAGGCCATGAGCCGGTTGGCTTCCCCCCTTGAGTTTCCCATAAAGGAGACCCTGTTGAAACGTAACAGAAACTGGCCATTAGTAAAATCGTTAGAAGATTTGGTGTGTTGACTCCTATGAACTGTTTTTTTTCCTTCTTTCAAAATCACATTATACAGGACAACCATTCTTGGACCTTGGATGTGTCTACAGTTAAAAAATGAACCTGCTATAGACATACAATTATATCCTAATGATATCTGGATAGTATACAAAACATGCAAACTATATGAAAGTCTAATTATGTCTAGTTTTTAACAATAGCTATGCTTTGTCCATTCTCCTGTGCCTCTACTTTTGGAGATATCTTTAACAAAAATATATTACCAGAGACCAAATACAAAATCACCAGTGCACCAGTTTACACACATGTAAGGCGTTAGTCAAACAAGATTTACAAAACACTGTGGTGGTGATTACGAAATCACAGAACACAATGATTCAATCCATCAATATCACTGGGGTTATAATTATGATTCTGAAATCATATTTATTATGTGTTTTTAAAAAATTATATTAACTGACAAAATTAATTTATATTATAATTAGTGTCGACTGGATTGAAATGGTATTAACGAACATTATAATCTCTATTACAAGTAAAATTTACATTATAAACTAAAATTAATATAAAAGTATTACAATTTTGTTATCCCATGATAATTAAGTAGTGTGCTTGCAAACAAAAATCCTATAAAAATTAATAAAAACTTGATCAAGCTTCATCATGGAACTAACATAATCGAAGTCATTTGAATATTAGCAGTGATGCCTTCGACATGAATCTTAAGGGGGAAGATCATAGATGGAAGTAACTAACATAATGGAAGTCATTTGAATATTAGCAGTGATGCCTTCGACATGAATCTTAAGGGGGAAGATCATAGATGGAAGTGAGGATCTAGACAGGGTCACAGGGGTTGGTTGAGCTGGCTAACAATTTTTTTTAGGAGGTGAGGTCCTTGGCGGAGAGAAATAATAGAGAAATAAATTTTGGGTTTTTTTTTTTCCTAAAAGATAATTTACAATTATGATAATAGACTTACCAAAATCATCTCCGTAGAGAATTGGCCCAAGGTAAAACAGGATTATTATTAACAAACAAACAAACACATCATGAATAACGTTCATGTGCAACAAGAGATGGAACTTTTCTGCATGCATGATCATTGATATTTCAAGCAAGCAAACAATAACCAACAAAACAAAATTAGCAAAGAAGTTGAACCGAAACCATCAGAACACAATTTTCATCTACCACCTGTATATGTACACACTTACTTGAGCTACTTACTTAGCTATGAATTCAAATTACCATTCCTCCCTGCTTTGTTGAATCAGACAGGCAGACGGCAGTTGTTAGTCGGTGATTAATGGAGGTGGAGGGTAGAGAGATCATCGGCGGACGGTCCGCGACCGTCGTCGACTAGGACGGGCTGCTCGTCTTCGTCCAGGCCGTGGAAGAAAGGGTGCTCGAGGAGTTGCGTGGCGGATGGCCTCTTGCTTGGAGTGTGATCGATGCAGAGCTCGATGAACGCCTTCACCTCGGGGTCCTTGACCTTCCCCAGGGAATCTGGCCTCTGGCCGCTAATAACCTTCTTGTAGATGAGGGGAATGCTTCTGCACTCCTTGTACGGGATCTCTAGCGTGACCATCTCCAGCACGCACATCCCGAACGAGTATATGTCCACCTGTTCGGTGTAGTTCTCTTCGTAGAGCTCCGGTGCCATGAACTCTGGAGTTCCAAGTATCGTGTGAGCTGCGTGGTTCCTGCCAACGATGGCCGCCATTCCTAGATCACCAATCTTAATCTGCAGTGTCCAACACGTATATCACCCATCTGACCATCGTCTATAAATTATGGTTGCAAGCTTAGGATTATAGATTCATTCAGTTGACCATATTAGAGTGAGTTACAATTTCATCCGATTGTGTAAAGCGCATATAGTTTGCAAAAAATATCACATTTGTATTTGCCAAATTAGTTTCTTTTTTCAAAACGTACTATTACTCTGTTAGATTATTTAACAAAAAGAGCAACAGTCCTATGCTTCAAACATTTTGGCAAAATGTGTGTGGGCCAAAGTGCAATCAAGCAGAGCAGTGGCCCTAAGAGCATCATTAGTAAGGCCCAACCCATTTTCGAGATTCTATATTTAGAATGTAGGAGCTCATTTTGTAGAAGAGTAATGCTACATGTGGGCCAGGCCACCACCTGGCCCACATGTAAGAAAATGGGTGAGTGGTTGTAAGAGGGTTGTAGGGATGTGGTTGTAAGCTTGGCATTTTCCTTTGTAGAATGAACAATGCTGAGTCAACAACCAAATGTTTACAAGCTTCTTACAAGGCAAATGTTTACAATCTTCTTACAAGCTCTCCCCCACCCCTTACAGATGGATCCCACCAGGTCCCACTGGGTCTCACCTCACCTCTCACCCCTAGGCCCGACACGTGGCAATTGTAAGTAGGTTGTAAAGGTTTTGTTCTAGTCATAGCATCACCCTTTGTAGAATATTAAGACTCATCCTAGGTTTCAATTTCTAGATCTTCGGGCCCAATACCATTCACAGATTGGGTCCAAGAATTTCTAGATTCAGAATGCAGAAAAAACATCTTGTAAAATAGTAAGTTTCAGTTTGGAGACTAATTCTAGATTTTTGGCTACATTTATCTTTATTTCAAAATTTTGGGACTCAAGATAATTTTTTTTGAGAATCATCTACTAATGATGCTCTAAATGTCTAACTAAGCATTTACTTGTGAAGATGCTTTCTTGTGAAGCTTTTTATTTATTTATTTCTCAAGAGTTTAGCAAAAGTATAAATTCCTGATATATTAATAACCTAATTATAAAATATGGGATCCTAAACGGATCCTTCGAGTATAGCAGAACCAGTCTGGAAAGATGCGTTATGAAAGGGATCAATTAAGAAGGCTACACGTTGAATATATTCTCTAGGTAGAGTTGTAAAAAGAAGAGGCCACATTATGAATTCTCAAACAAAAATCGTTTTAGAATTTAATATATATATTTTCCTTCTAATTTATTCAAACCAAGGGAGGTGATACCTAAGAATGTAAGCTTGAGAAAGTCAAATCGTCATCGACAACTAAAATCGGGTGCGAGACACCTACAGATTCTGTAAAGAATCAGAATTTGGTCAGAGTACAACTGGGTCAGACCATGACATTCAAAACGTGTAGCGTTTTTGACCTAGTCCCGTTTAAGTATTTCATTTGACAAGGAACAATTCTATAAAATTCATTAAAAAAATTCCTAAAAAATCAAATCAAACCGAACATAAGTTCATATTTGACAAAATTGTAGTTAGGCAGTGATTTTTTATATATATGATATATGTAAGACTACGTACAATAAAAGATTAGCATGTGTCATGTGTGTCAAAGGCGACAAGACAGATATTTAGATGCGTCTTGGCCTCCCATATGCTTCGGATCCACACCCTAAAATCCTAGACCCTTTTTCCAATGGCGGTCAGACACGAGAGGATAGAATATGGGACATGAAATAACGTACAACAATTATTTCCTGGCCCATATTCTGTATAGAAATAATGGAATAGAGACACGAAATTATTCCACACATGACGGCTGGACGAGATCGGACGAGGACCGCAGTCCAAAATTACGGATAAATAGTCCGGACCAAGACCGCGGTCCAAAATTACGGATAAAATAGCAGGTCCCTAATATAAAATACCTGGCCAACGTTGCCATTCATGAAGATGTTGCTGCAGTTGAGGTCCCTGTGGATTATGCACGGGTCGTGGTTGTGCAAGTACTCCAGGCCCAGGAGGATCTGCCTCGACCACTTCTTCAGCGCCTTGGTCGACACGTGGCGGTGCCGCTTCCGGTAGTCCCTCAGGTTCCCGGAAGTGCACACCTCCGTTATGAAGTTGAGGTTGTTGGGCTCCTTGTCGAACCACACGCTGTACAGCGCGATGATGTTCTCGTGGCGGAGCGAGCGGAGGAGGCGGACCTCCGAGAAGAGCCGCTCGACCATGGACATGTTCTTGGACAGGGAGCTGATCCTGACCTGGTTCCAGGCGACCTCGATGCCCTCCTCCTGGTCGAAGCCGCGGTAGACCCTCTTCACCGCTCCCGCGCCGAGGAGGTCGCCGTAGCGACCGTAGCGGCCGGCCGGGTCCAGTTCTACGAACGGCTCGTCGTCGCTGTCGGCCGAGTTAGTGTGGTTCTCGCTCGGCATTTTCGTCATCGTCATCGGATCGATCGGAACAGTCCCTTGGAAGAAGAAAGATTGGTTCTTTTGTGATGATCAGGATTTCTCACCTTATTATTTGGGAACTTTTTGAGCAAAAAATAGAAAATAAAACCAAGAAAAAAAAGATTGGAACTTTTTACTTACTATGTGATAACTTTTTGAGGAAAATAAAAAATAAAACAATGCAAAAAAAAAAAGATTGAATTTTTTAAAGATTAAGATAAGTAAATCGTTTTAATCCCTAAAAACTCCAAAATAAAATAAATCTCGTTGAAAATTTCTGTTATGAAATCAAATGACAAAAAAAAAAAAATCAAGCTAGAAAATTGCAAATATCCAGATAAAGCTGGAAAGTTTTGAAGAGTACAGCAAAGTGCATCAATTTTCATAACCAAAATACCTGAAAAAACGTGGGGAAAAAAAACCGCAAGTGATTCCGGAAGAAAAAAAAAATTCAAAAATATCATCAGAAAAAAAAAATCAAGCGAAGGAATCCGGATCGACGTACGTACCTCGATCTATATCGGAAGGGTCCGCTAGGGATCTCTCACCGGAAACCCTCCTTAGCGATCAGAGGAAGACGGAGGCGGCGGTGAAGCACGAAGTTCTTGATTCCTTGCGGTGCTGCTGTTGGAAGTTTTTCCAGAAGGCCATTAATTTGAGTACAAACGAGATCCTCGTCGTCCTCACGAGAAACCCTAAAAAAAATTATGAACAGATGAAACCCTAAGAGAAAAGAAAAAAAAAACGAAACCCTAAAATTTCGATCCAAAAAATGAGGAGGAAGAGAGAGCTTACCAGTTCGCAGGACGGGACTTCAGGAAATAAGAACGCGAGAGAGAGAGGTGAGGACTGCTTCAGGGGGGTCGGTATTTATAAGGAGGAGGTGGGCAACTTGGGTTAAGCATGTGTTAACCAGGGTTTAATTTGGGATTAGGAATCACCAATCATATTTTTATTTCCGTCACTTTTACTTTACTTTTTTTTTTTCTTTCCTTCTTAAGACTAGGGAGCGGGTCCCACGTGGGGAAATTGGCCAATTGGAAATTAGCAGTTGATTTGGTATATAATAAAGAAATAAATAAAAGTCAAATTTGATGATATATTCGAATGGGGTTAAGGAATCTAGAAGGTCGTTGAGGAGGATAAAAACATATTAAATGAGGTGATTAGTCATTGGTGGACAGAGATTGGAGGTTGGTTGTTGGACTCCCTCGGATTAATTGTAATTTAATTTTATAATATTTGACTTAGGAATTAAGGATAACAATAACCAAATTAATACCATATATATGATTTGATTTTGTTCAATTTAGAATCAACTTTACATTGGTAGGATCCAAGTCCAATAACTTGTACCAAATATATATGGTTGCACTGTCTAGGGTTTCTATCACGTGTGTCATGCCTTATAAGAAGGCTATCTTAATTAGGGCTGTCAACGGATGCTTATCGGTACGGACAGAACAATATCCGTATCCGTATCCGAAATTTTTTTGTAATATCCGAATCCGATCCGATATCCGAACGGATATCTCTTCTGACACTCCGAATTTGTATCCGTTTAGTTTAACGGATATCGGATAATATCCGATCCGATTAGCTAAAAAATTCGAATGCTAGTATTCTAATATCCGAAATCCGAAATATTAAAAACTTAGTTATTATCCGAATATCCGAAATCCAAAATATTAAAAATTTAGTTATTATCCGAATATCCGAAAACCAAATTCAATTTCTCTACATATTTGAGTCATTTCTTCTTCTGTTGTAAATTGTAATTAATATATATTACTATTATATATAAATTATATTATAATTAATTTATGTAAAAGTCAGTTGAGAATAAAATACGTTAATCTTCTCTATTAATTAATATATATTACATATACATTATACTATAATATATATAAAATTTCGGATATCCGAATCCGATATCCGAATTCGATATCCGAAATTTGCAATTTAAAGTCGGATCGGATATTAACGGATTCGAATACCTTAATATCCGAATTCGTATCCGAAAATGGATAATATCCGAAAAATATTCGGATATCCGAATCCGATATCCGAAATTTCGAAAAATATCCGAAAGTTCGGATACGGAATCGGATCGGATTCGAATTTTCGACTATCCATTGACAGGTCTAATCTTAATTCATATAAAAATATATATTCTAATTCAATGATTGTCTCTCTCTTTATTCATACTAGCATATGTGCACGTGACTTGCACGTATTTTAACATTTTCTAATTAGTTTAGAAAGACTCTTTAGGAAGACCAAATGGTAGTCTTCCTAATTACTAAGTTGTCCTTATTAAAATTAATAAATAATTTTTAATTAGTATAAGTATGTAAGGGTATTTTCGGAATTCAAAAGTTTTACCACCTAAGTTTTCCTATTATATAGTAGAATAGATAAACAATTTTTAATTAGTATAAGTATGTAAGGGTATTTTCGGAATTCAAAAGTTTCACCACCTAAGTTTTCCTATTATATAGTAGAATAGATTTAACATTAAATAACAATCATTTTTTTACTATAATTAGAAGATGCACGTGCCTTAAATTATTTTTCTTTCTTTCTAATCTTATATATATATATATATATATATATATATATATATATATATATATATATAAGAATAATTAAATTATAATTATAATTTGTTATGGATAAATATTTTATGATATTGTTGAAAAATAGTTCAAATATTTAAATATATTTTGAACTAAGATTTGTTGAATAATTTATGATATTTTTTCTTTTAGTTTTAAACAGTTTTAAATTTAGTTTTTAAATAGATATTTATCCTGTAATTTTTTAAAAATAAAATGGTCCACCATATATATACTATACATACGGCTTAGATGGCTCATTTTTTTTTACAGGAAAAGAAGAGATTTTATTCATAATGGGCCTAAAATCTCTTCTTTTCCTGTTAAAAAAAAAAAGAAAAAAGAAAAAAAGAGTGAGCCATATAGTTAATAAATATTACATGTCTAAATATTTTTTTAGACGGCTCACTTTTGAACTGTTTTAAAATCACTTTATATATAAGAAGATATATGGTTACTAATATTTATATTTATATGGATTATGCCATATAGACATATAAAATTATATCAAAGGTTACATGTAAAGCCCCTCGTAGATGTTCTTAATTTTTAATATATTTCACCTATGATAAAGCCTAGAAATCTTCTCTTGGTAGGAATTTTATATGTATACATGAAAGAGCCTAGAAACCGCTCTCCTTGGCGTGCGTTGTGCACGTACGCGACGATCCGACTGGCAATGGGTTGGCCGGATGTGCAGGAGGGGTGGGGGGAAGAGGCGGCCGGGCCGCCACCTGCGTGCATAGACGCGGCGCCAAGGATTTTTTTTTTTTTTATATACAAATAGTCTCACATAAAAGGCCAACCAGACATTTTTTATAGTTGATTTTATATGTGAAAAAAAATACCACATAGAAATAGAATGACTTATAGGATAACTATTAGAGAAAGCATAATATGTATTATTTTTAGTAATTTTTTTATACATAGTTTGTAATAATGTTATCCTATGAAAGTAGAATATGAATTTTTATTTTTTATTTTGGAGAGAAAGATTAATAGCTATGTAGGATATAAATAATATTATCCTATATTACCTATATATTTATTCTATGCTAAATCTAATTATATATCGAATATAAATATCAATACTCAAACATAAAATAAATCAAGCTCGATATTAAGTAAATAAAGCTTCTATGAAATCATTACTTCGAAGGAGATCTCCAACACCTATATTTATGCTTGTTCTAATTATTTTATTCCTTATACCCAATCCCATTCTAATAGGAATAAAAAAGAATTCAAGGTTATTGAATTTTTTTTTACTTGGATTAATAGTATCTTAGCTGAATCCAGTCCTGTTGTTTAGATAGTATGGGATATTGTTAGAAAAATAAGAATATATATATATATATATAGACACACACACGATGGGATCAGGTGACACATACATGACGCATACGATCATACAATTTGATATCTACACGTAATTTTAGTCGTATGTCAATAAAAATTAATGATTGAGATTTCACAACCATGTATTAAAATTGTATACATTTTGATTGATTTAGATAATTAATTGGTTGCATAGAATTAAATAGTAAAATTTTAATATACCTAAATCAATGCATACAATTTTTTTGTCAAATCTAAACAATTAATTTCTGTTGAAGTGAAATTAATCATTTCGAGGTGATTGAACCGCATAATGAGGTTAATCCCCACTTTCTTCCTTATTTTTTTCGTTTTTTTACTAAATTATATCCTAAGTTTGTTTAATTGTATTTTATATTTGGTTTTTCCACTAATATTTGATTTGCCACTATTTTATGTTTACAGAGAGAAACATGACTATTAGGTCTAGTTCGGTTCGTGGGATCATGAGCTTGGAGGAAGAAAGATATTCCCTTTTGGTCCGCAAAATCATGGCATTCCAAAAGAATTTTTATTTTTTTATGTATTTGAATGTCAAAGAAAACGAGTAAAAAAAAAAAAAATAATTACCAACAAAATAAAAAAGAAGGAAAGTGGTTCCCTTTACCCATCCGATGATTAACTTTTCAATCCTGAATACATTTTCGTCACATTTTTTGCGTCATACAAATTCGATCGAGTCTAAAATGATCATCATACATTTACATCAATATTTGTTGCATCATTTCCCTACTTCTCTCTATTTGTTTCTGTGTTGCAAAGTTGGAACCAAATAACAACTTTTTAGATAAAAGTACGAAATTTGTAACAAATCTTTTAAATGCATAACAACTTTGGTTATAAACAAGGATATCATTATTGACAATTCTAAAATGTCATATCATATGCTCATCTTTAATTTTTTATCCGTTAAATTTACAAGTCTTTTCTGCCTTAACATTATTGGCACTCATAGCATGTAAGAATTAATGTCAAATGGAATTTGAATGATAGATTTAATACATGGATAGATTTAAAATTTGAAAGATAAAAATTAAAAAGAAGTGAAGAATAATATTTTACAAATGGCAATAACATCACTCACAAATAAAGACTATATACACACTTAGTGACTTGCATTGCACTAAAAATGATAAATTATATGATATTGTTGAAAAATAATTTAAATTTAAATTTAATATAGATATGATTTGAATATATTTTAATGATAATTTGTTATATATACGTATATATTTTAATTATGTGATAATATGCTACAACTTATATGGCTCATTTTGAACACTTCGCAAGTCCCTCTCAATACATATTACTAAGTCAAAATCTGATATTTTGAAAATTTTGATAGAATTTAAATTATATTAAATAGTTTAAATATAATTTTAATATATTTTTATTGAAATTTGTGGTAGATATATTTTATAATTTTAGATATTGTTTAGATAATACTAAGTAGTTAGTTTAAATATGATATTAATATGGGTAAAATGCAAAAAACTCCTCGTTAAATAAACACATTTTGCGTAGAAAGACCTTTTAGAATTTTTTGGCAGTTTGACCATCCTTAGATTACAAATCCGCTCGATTAGGTCCCTCCAGCCAAATTTTAAAATTTTTATACCTAAAATGTCCCAGCCCCCTCTAAACCCCCCCCCCCCTCCCACCCGGCGGCGCCGGCGAGCCCCCAGCCCCCCCCCCCCCCCCCCGACCCCCACCCCCGACCCCCCCCCCCCCCCCCCGCCAGCGAGCCCCCAGCCCCCCCGACCCCCCCTCGCCGGCGAGCCCCCAGCCCTACCCTCCTCGCCGGCGAGCGCCCCCCCCGACCCACCCCCCACCCCCCGCCCGACCCCCCACCCGCCCTCCTCCTCCCTCACCGGCCCTGACCCCCCCGGCCCCCTCCTCCCTCGCCGGCAAGCGCACCCCCCTTGCTCCTCCTCGCCGGCGAGTGCCCCCCCCCCCCCCCCCCACGAGCCTCCCTCGCCGGCGAGCGCACCCTCCTGCTCCTCCTCGCCAGCGAGCGCCCCCCCCAACCCCCCTGCCCGACCCCCCACCTCCCTCCTCCTCTCTCGCCGGCGAGCGCACCCCCTCCTCCTTCTCGCCGGCGAACGCAGCCCAAACAGCCGAAGAAGGAGGGGGGAAGGGATAAAATTATCATTTTGGGACAAATGAGCATATTTCATACTTTTAGGAATTTTAAGAGTATGGAATCTTTTAGTGCAAAAAACGGAAATCTAACGAGAGATTTTTTGCACTTTACCCTATATATATATATATATATATATATATATATATATATATATATATATATATATATATATATATATATATATATATATATATAATTGTTATAGATATATGGTCAAGTATTAAGAATAATTTTAAATTATTTTACGTGAGGTATATACATGTAGTAGTTAGAAGATTTTTAGAAGACAAGAATTCTTAATTAGGTTAGAATATACCTATGACTTAGACACTTAGACAACTCATTTTGAACGATTTTGAAGCCTCGTTATAACAATAAAGATGAAGAGAGAAAGAGGAGGGCCTAGATTCCGCTCTTAAGCATTCATTCTAAATGTTTTCAAAATTATGACGGTTGGATTTCGTCTTGTTTTTGAGAAAAAAAAATTAGATACTATGATCTAATCTGAACGGTAGAAAAAGATACGATCCACTAGTTGTAATCGTGTCTTTTTTTGCGAATAATGCAATCTGAAGTGCCAAAAAAGAAAAAGGAAGAAAAGACAATCTAGTAACTATAATTTTATGGACTTCCAATTTTTTTTTTAAAAAAAACAGAATTATGATCCATGGCACATCCAAGCATGTGAGGCCTCGTTTGGTTCGCGGAATGGAAAGGAAAGAAAACTGATTCTTGGTATTTCATTTCCTTTAGGAAATTATAATTCCAATAAACTTTTCTTTCCGGTGTTTGGAAAGATCGGGATTATAACCGGAATATATCTTTAATTTTCATTATAGTGTTTGGTGTTTGTAAGGAAAGGAAACAAAATCAAATCAATTTTCCAAAAATACCCTCGTGCTAATAAAAAAAATTATTACTTAGAAATATTTTTGTCTAAAAGATATTATGGATAAAAATGGTAAATAATATTATGAACATGGATATTTTGGTCAAAACTTTTTGTAATAAATGCGGAAAAGTTGGAGAA
The DNA here is from genome assembly GCA_029216955.1 of Iris pallida. NCBI lineage: Eukaryota > Viridiplantae > Streptophyta > Magnoliopsida > Asparagales > Iridaceae > Iris > Iris pallida. Next base: position 11,701,705 of record JANAVB010037420.1, read on the forward strand.
AAAGTGATTCCTTAGATAAATGGGAGGAACCACTTTTTTTTCCTATTTTTCTACCTCTTGAAAATTATTTTTCCTTTCCAACAACTTTCTTTTGGCTCCCAAACATAGAAAAGGAATCACTTTTCTATTCCAAGCTCAAATTTCGGTAACCAAACGAGACCTGAATGTTACTCCAAACTGGGCCCATCACTGGCACCAGTATTAAATTACATTCCCAAATTGTTGATAAAATTAGAAGAAAAGAAAAAGAAAAAAAGTGTATGTTGATTGTTCACAGGCTCGCATACTATTCTAACAAGAACAAAAAATCACTTTTGAGGTGTCCTCCAACAGCTACTGATTCTTTTGAACTTTAAAATAACATTTTCGTGTGATGGTGAGGAAACATGTGACAGTTTTAGATGCCTTCTACTTTCACTTTTCTTAAATTTCTTGTGAAATAGACCCAATGGAAAGCTATTTATTTATTTATTTATTTTTATTATTTTACTTTATTTTTTTGCTTTCCAGTTAGAACTAGGAGAGAAGGCTGCTTCCATTCATTTGATTTTGTTTTTCGCTCAGAAATAAAATATTATATAATTTGTCACTGTTACAACTTTTTCCTTTTTGCTGACATGGAAAGAGTAAATTGACGTGGCAGAAAGGTTAGAGAACTTCTGTGACATGAAAAGATTAGAGTTTCTATATAGAAATAAAAAAAATAAAAATAAAAACCTCCAATGATTTTCTATTTCTGGCTGTCAACAAATGAAATGATCACTTTAATGTTGAGGGGTCAAATATTAGTTCGTATGAGAGAGAGAACTTCTGTGAGAATTTGTACATGTAGAAACTATCAATCCTACATCAATGCCACTTAGGATAGAAATTGGGATAAAAAAAATTCATTGGGAGGATTTTTTTTTTTTTTCTTTTTAAAGTTGGTTTCTATCATAGAAATAGGCAAGATAGAAACCCCCATTGGAGATGGCCTTAGAAGATGTTTGGTATGCGAAATACAATACTGTACAACCAAATTTTTTATATTCTCGATCAAATTCTTTGAAATTAGATTATTTGAAAAAAATATTTTTATATTTAGTGAATATATATATATATATATATATATATATATATATATATATATATATATATATATATATATATATATATAATGAGATTTCAAAACGGTTCAAAAGTGAGCCGTCTAAGCCGTCATTATATCACAGTCCATTTTATTTAAAAAATTTAATTATGTAAAAAATTGTTGAAAAAAGTAAAATTTTGTCAAAATGGAGAATCGAAGTCAACCAAAAAAGAAAAATACCTTGCACCTTAACAAAATGGATTAGAAGCGTATTTAACTATATATATATATATATATATATATATATATATATATATATATATATATATATATATATATATATATATGTTAGAAATTTTATTGTGCCCTGTCGATTCATGAGATGAAGAACATAAATTAATTGCGGAAGCGTACCTGAATCCATTGCTTGGCTTGATGGATGTTGAAGCGATCGACTCTTTATTGGGTTCGATCTTCCAACTTGCTACGACCCTTAATGACAAAGGTGAATCCGAATCCTTTGTCCCTCTCTTTCTGTTGATGGGGATGCAGAAGAGAAAAAGAGAGAACCTTCTCTTTGGTGGCCGTATAAGTTGGGAACCATAACCCTAATGAATACACATATTTATATATGTGTTGATATTTCTAATTTGGTCCCTCATCAAATTAGAATTATCTCCGGTATCTACACATTAATTCCATGACAATTATACCCTTAAGCCAATTTCCAAATAGACCACTTTAATTTGGCTTAATTATTTAGATAGCCCAAACACAATTAATTTTACATGTGTGGCCCCTGAATTATTGAATAATTCCAACAATCTCCCACTGGGCCACATATGTAACCTTATAATTGTGTTAACCTTAGTGAGCTCATAAATTGCTATCTTAATCCTTAGGGTATATCCGGACAATCTCGTCCATTAACCATATCAACATAGGATCAAAGCGGCATTCGTCACATATAGCTTAACTAAACCATCAATGGTCACATATACCAATATAGCTAAACGACATAGATCAATCATGGATGCGTAGCATGGAAATTACACGCAATGTGATCAATACATGTCTATTTCCAACTGGTCCTCCTTAACTTTAATGAGATCAATACTTTAACATAATGAAAACAGAATGAACTGAATTTCTATATATCTGATCAGATAAATATCCAAAATACTTTAATACATAAATGTGTCCAAAACCAAATATCACCTAAATTCATAAAATACAAACTCCCACTATATTGTCATATTCTTAATTAACACCCATATGAGCAGTATGCTCATGAAAGACCCTGGGTGATAATGTTTTTGTGAGCGGATCCGCTAACATGGAGTTTGTCCTAATGTGTTATATGGACACTATAACCATTCTGAATTCTTTCCTTCACAACTAGAAACTTTATGTCAATATCCTTTGACTTATACAAGTTTCTGTTGTTATTGGTGTCACGACCCGCACCCGGATATACGGGTACGAATACGTGGGCCACGCCCAGCCTACGCCGCGGTATCGGCGGTAGAACGCTGTCAAGTATACTATACTAACTACAATATCCAAGATCCATAACTATGAAATATACTCATGTCACATCACGAAAACTAAGGAAGATAAGACAAAAAATAATGACAATATCACTAGAACAACTAGAATCTACAATGATCATAAGACAGAAAAATGATGAAGGAACAACAAGACTAACTAAGGATAACTACCAGACAACTCACATAGAAGAATAGTGAGATCTACCTCAGCTAGCAACATCATGAAGTCCAAAACTGAGGGCACAACTACTCCTAAAATTTTATCAACATATCCAGTCAGGATGGAACGAGCACAAATCTCAAATAACAGTTCTAGTTAGACGATATTGAAAATGTAGCAGTAAATAGAGAGAATATACGAGGTAAAATAATGTGTACATGAATCATGGTAAGGCATGTCAAGACTGTAACTGAATGTAAGAACAAGAAAACAGTATATATCATGTACAAAAATCTGAAACTATATCTATGTGAGTTTAGTATTAGTTTCAACATGTGATCGGCTTAGAATTTGATACAATGTTTGGCGTGGCTAATCATACGTGAGTGTATGATTAACACTATACAATGATGATACAATAATCTGTGGGGTATTGATCACATATCTACGCTAACACCTCCATCCCTGACTAATATAGTGGATCCAGTCATGACACGTCATGACACGTGATTCTCTGAGAAGGTAGCTAGCCTTCGCAGGAATCCTGTCTATACAAATGCACAAGGAACTAGGAAGACTTGTACAAGGCATACCATATATAAGAGGAATAACATCTTATGACAGAATCCAGACAAATACCAATCCGTGTGAACAATGTGTCAAGAGAACAAGGATATCTACACTAAATACAAGAAACAAAGACGATATCATAAAACAGAAATATTATCAGAGAATGTACTCGCCTGTGATCTGGTGGAATATGTCAACTGGTCTAAGAACAGTGCCTCGAGGACCTATAGGTGGAATACTGTATCAATATAAGGATTTGGAAGTAAAATCAAGTCATACTAAGTCAAACTAGGTCAAGACAAGTCAAAGCAAATCAAACTAGGTCAATCTAAGTCAATGGTCGACTTACAGTTGACTTTTGGTCAACTGGTCAACTCTAGGTCAAACTTGACTAACCTTGACTAATAGTTGACTTTGGGTCAACTGGTCAACTTCGGTCAAGTTCTTGTCAATCTTAGGCTACGGTTGACTTCCGGTTGACTTTTGGTCAAAATAGTCAACTGTGGTCAACCAAGGTCAAAACTAGTCTAACCTAGGTCAAATGTGGACTCTACTTCGACGTTCAGTCAAAGTAGTCAACCATGGTCAAACAGGGTCAAAGCTAGTCTCTACAAACATCTACAGGGTCAACACATTCAATTTCAGTGGTTGTGAAATCACTGGAATCGATGGATCTCAAAATACCACAAAGGAGAAGGATTATAATAATAGGGTAAAAACCTACAGATGTTGTCGGATGATAAAACTAACATCACCAACGTGTCCAGAATGGTCAAATCAGCTAGAATAGCCTGTCCATAAGTCCAATTTGGACACAGGGGCAAAAAAGGTAATTTTGGGTTAAAACGGTGTCCGTGTCGGACCCGCTTTGCACCGAAAAATGTACAAGAATTCTAGTCTACCAAACCTAACAAATTATATGTCTATGAATCCAGAATGACGATGCGAACCCAACGGTATATCCAGAATTGGATTCCGTTGACCCAATCTCAAATTGGTCCGTTAACCAAGACATTAAAATTCCGATTTGCACGTAAAAGCGTGTCGGAGCCAATGTCCTCAAAACTCAGTAAATTATATGTCAACGAGTCCAGAATGACGATATGAACTCAACGGTATATCCAGAATTGGATTCCGATGAGCCGATCTCAAAGTGACCCGTTGACTCAGAAAGTGGGACCCGCTTTGCACCGAAATGCGTGTCAGGGTCCACGTTCTCCCAATCAAGCAAACTTTATATGAAAACATGCCAGAACGACGCCACGAGTCTACTGGTGGTGTCAGAAATTGAATCCGGAGTCCCGGGTTCAAAAATGGAATTTTACAAGTGCAACACTAAGAATTCGAACGGCCAACTTTGGCGTCGAATTCGACCGACCTAACAAGCTCAAACTGAAATGAAATCTAAAGGGGGCAGGAAGAGGGTTATACCAGCTATGCACCGAAACTAGTAGCGCACAAAACGGAGCTACGACGACGAAGATACGAACCCGCGAAGTTGGCATCGCAAAACTGTCCAAAAACAGTACAAATTAAAACGTCAACTTGGTGGCCGGTTTTGATGTATCAAACGACGAAATTAACGGTTCAAACTTGACAAAGGTGAAGAGGGATATACCGAGATTGAGACGGAGCAAGGAGTTCGCCGATCCAACGGTCGGATCTTCCAGAAAATGCGTACGAAGTCGCTGCGATGAGGCGCATATTTTGAATTCCGTCCGCGCGCGCGTCGACGTGATTCAGTGCAAAAAACACGAATCGGGCGTTTCTCGCGCCAGGTGTCACGCCCCGATTTCGTAGAATCGATAGTCGTCCCCCGGGCGTGATGCCGTGCGAACCTAAGTTGCGATCGCACAAGGCATAGTCATAAGGTTATCCGAAACACAACATCAAGTTAGAGTACGCAGAGAAATTGAATGACACATTTGAAATAGAAGTAGACTTTTTCATTGATAAAATTTCATTTACATTGACTTCATTACATTCATTGTTGCGCGGGCTACAACATAACTCGACTTAAAAAATGAACGCCGATGAGATAGTCGTTCCATACATTACATCTATTTTTACAAGCAAAAACTATTACACATTTCTACCTGCTATCGAGGCGAGTCGAGACGTCATCTTCTTTTGGACTGAGTTCGGGTCTTCTTCAAAAGGAATCCAGAAATAAGCCTTTACACGCGGACGAGGCTTCAAAAGGGATCACTTCGCCTTGAGCTTTCAAGTGGCACGCCCTTCGTAGTTCGGGATACCTGCGTGGAGAGCGAGGATCAGTACATTATACTTTGTACTGGTGCGTGGCTATTTAAGTTCCAAGCGCTCATTTGGTTGAAGAGTTTAATTGACTTAAAGTATGAATGTTTCTAACCATCCTAATGAATTTCAAACAAGCATATGACAAGCATAGTAAAATTTACGTTGAAACTTACCGACGGCGGCCCGCGCCGCGCCTTATGAAACTTATCATGTTCTTCCCTGTCAATTGTTATCATTTCCATACCAAGTGCAATATTTCGTGTGTTGGTCACTGGCTCCCAGAGCCATCGTGGACTCCTCTAGCTTTTGTTAGACGGGGTCCTTTCAGCGTGAGTAGCGAGCCCCACTGCAAGTCCTCGCCTAACCCGTGCCCAGCACAGCTAATTATTTGTTTCCCTTTGCCCGCAACGGTCCCGTGGCCTCGGGTTGCCGTGCGGGGAAATGCTCACCTTGTCGACAAGTTGTCCATGACCGTGCAAAGACATGTTTTTAGTTGTTAAGACATAGCCTACCTTTTCTTTTTGAGAACTTGCTCATTCATTCGTGTTCGTGCACTTGCATTTATCTTTTCATTCGCAACAACACTATTGACTTTGCCTAAGAAGGGGGTCGAGAAGAGAAGGGTCAGCCACTCACCTTGAGTTTACTTCGATGAGAGAACTTGCTGGTTGCGCTAGACGTCGCCTACGCGATTACCTGAAATCGTACAAGCAACCGATTAGAACACTGCATTATTCAAGAAGTTCGATAGGAAATGCGAGTTCGAAATGCAAGCCATGAAAACCATCGAAAACATTCACGAAAGCGCATTCAGAAAACAAAACCAAAACCAACGCAAGCGGCGTAAAAAGCAGAGCAACGGGAGGTCTCTCCCGACTCAGCCGCAGAGTCAATCCTCGAGGCGCAACCCGCTGAATATGGGACTTGGTTCCGAAGAAGACATTCCATAACGAGGAATGGATCTTAATTCAACCGTTCCCGTTCGATCGACTCGGTCGGTCCCGACCGAATCGATAGCGACAGTGTTCCTTTCTCGCGTATCCCGTGGACAGAGTACGGGGCACGATGTAGGGACGGGGCACTACACCATAACCAACTAAGAAAAAGTTTCGTCCTCGAAACTTAAAATAGAACCTACCTCTACGTGAACAATGAAGGGAACTTTTCTTTCATTTCTGATTCAAGCTCCCACGTCGACTCTTCGACCGAGTGGTTCCTCCAGAGGACGCGGACGAGGGAAATAGCACGGTTGCGGAGAAGTTTATCCTTGCGCTCCAAGATTTGTACCGGCTCTTCGACATATGACAAGTCCGCCTTCAGGTCCAGCTTACCCAAATCTACAACATGGCTCGGATCATGTACGTACTTCCTTAATTGCGATACGTGGAAGACGTCATGTACCTCTGACAACGTAGGCGGCAAGGCGATTTGGTAAGCTACCGGGGCGACTCGCTTCAATATTTCGAACGGGCCAACAAATCTTGGGCTCAATTTCCCCTTCGCACCGAACCTGGAAACTCCACGCATAGGCATCACCTTCAGGAATACATGATTGCCTTCCGAGAACTCGAGGGGGGCGTCGGTGCGTGTCGGCATAGCTTTTCTGCCGCCTTTGTGCTATCTTCAATCTTTCTCGTATCAACTTGACCTTCTGTACAGTCTGCTCCACCAGCTCCAGACCAAGTATCTGCCGTTCCCCGACTTCATCCCAGCAAATGGACGATCTACACTTTCGGCCATACAAAGCTTCATACGACGCCATTTGGATGCTGGACTGATAGCTGTTGTTGTATGCAAACTCGGCCAGCGGTAGATGGACGTCCCAACTTGACTTCAAGTCGATCGCACAGAGTCGTAACATGTCTTCGAGAATTTGGTTCACCCGCTCTGTTTGGCCGTCAGTCTGAGGATGATAAGCTGAGCTGAACTTCAACTTAGTCCCCAATGCTGAATGTAGACTACTCCAGAAGCGCGCTACAAACCGTCCATCCCGATCAGAGACGATAGAAACTGGGATCCCGTGCAGCCGAACTATTTCATCAAGGTATATCTGAGCAAGGCGGTCGACGCTCCAAGTAACTTTGATGGCGATAAAGTGCGCTGACTTGGTTAGTCGATCGACGATGACCCAGACGGCGTCGTTTCCCCGCGGCGTCCTCGGCAAGCCAACAACGAAGTCCATAGTGATGTGATCCCACTTCCACTATGGAATGGCGAGGTTCTGCATCTCCCCGCCCGGTCGCTGGTGCTCGGCTTTGACTTGCTGACAGGCCATACATTTTGACACAAAGAGCGCTACGTCCCTCTTCATGCCGTGCCACCAAAAGACAACGCGGAGGTCCTTATACATCTTGGTGCTGCCAGGATGTAAGGAATATTTTGTATAGTACGCCTCCGTCATTATCTCTTTTCTAAGTTCTACGTCGTCCGGTACGCATAGCCGTCCCTTCACGCACAACACTCCCGACTTGTCCTCTGCAAAGTCAGACGCTTTTCCTGTCGATATCAGCTTCCGCATCTTCTCCAGGTAGGGGTCGTCCTTCTGTGCAGACTTGATCCTCTCCAGTAGGCTCCGTTCCACCCGTAGTTGCGCTAGTTTCACGTCTCTGAAACGAACTCGGAGTTCAATGCCCATTCCTTCCAAGTCACGCAGCAGTCGGTCGTTGATACATAACGAAGCTAAGTACTTCCGGCTTGTAGAAGCATGGAATTTCACAACCAGAAAGCCCATGCGCCAGACACTACATGCGCCAGAACTCAGACGAAGAACTTCACAGCAAAGTCAATAACTATAGACATTTGAAGAAGGACTTTTTATTTATATATAAAAGTCTATTACATGTCTAGAAAAGGCTGTACAAAGGAGAATTTCTACAAAGGAAAGAGCCTAAGACTACAGCCAGCGGCCATCATGCGCCTTCAGATAAGGGCAGCGGCCACCATGCGTCTCCAGATAGGCGCAGCATCACCATGCGCCACCAGTAAGGCGCAGCAGATATCATGCGCCTCCATCCAGGTGCATCCCATCATCTCTCCAGCAGCTCAGTTATGTGCATCCCTTCAGCCAAATTCTTCCAGCCAGGCTCACCTGGCCGAGCAGAGCCCAGTTATGTGCCGCTCTTCCAACCAGGCTCGTCCGATAAATGCTTCGACACAAAGCATTTAACCCTCTGGCTGGAACCAAGGAAGAGAAGAGCACCGCAAATGCTGAGGCCAGGGGAGGCTTCGAAAGAGCCTCCAAAGCCGAAGGAAGACCGTGATCGAAACCACGGCTAAAGGAGCAGCTTTCGACACGATCAAAGTGGGGAAACCCCACTTTGCAGGAAGAAAGAGCCTTGCACCGCCATTTCGATCTACGGCTCTTCCGGAATAACGGAGACGAGGCTCGAGCATCCCTATCTTTGGATGCAACAGGCACCTTCCGCCTGCCTCGGAAGCCCTCGACTCCGTCTTTTGGATGTAACAGTCACCTTCAAGTGCATCAAAGACAACGCAGCGTCTCATCTTCACCCTCGGGAGCACTTCGTCAGCAGAATGCACCCGTATGTTCAAGTTCATATTGGAAGTACGTGAGGGAATGAGAAGCAAATCTTCTCTCCATGCCACTATTTATAGGCCGGGCAGATCAAACCCACGCGCCAAGTGGATGGCCCTCCGAAATTCCGTGTAATAAATTTACATTAAATGGATGAACCGGACGCCTTGAATTCAGCCAAACGGCTATTTATGGCACTCGAAGAGCGAGACAGCCGCATCATTAAAAGACATGTCCGATGCGCCAGCCAGACAGCGCATCACACGGACGCGCCCTTCGGCATCAGGCGCATCACACAGACGCGCCTTACAATACTCGGCGCATTACAGAAGGTGCGCCCCCACACATCTCCATACCGAGTGGAACGCCAACCGACGCGCCCACTCAGCTGTCCATCGAACGTCACCAACATTAAATGCTGAACTGACAGAGTTGGCAGTACGCCTCCCAAAGTCTGAACAGTTGACAGCTTTATTCAGAAAACGAAGCGTCGGCAACGTCAGCATCATCATGACTTCCGACGGCTACTGCCACGTGGCCACCCGCATGCGCCTCTACGGCCATGCGTCCACACCCGCATGCGCCTCTACGGCCATGCGTCCAAACCAGCATGCACCTCAAAAGCCATGCGCCTCAGACCCTTCACTGATCCCTAAAGACAGAAGAAGAGTCTCCGGTTGAAGTTTTGCATGCGCCTCAAAAGCCATGCGCCCCAGACTGATCTCTGATCCCGAAAGACAGAAAGAAAGTCGCCTGCATGCGCCTCAAAAGCCATGCGCCCCAAAAGGTTTATAACTCCTAAAGGTTATGAGCCGCAGCCTCCTCCTGCGCCCAATCCAAGGCGCAGCCCACCAGATCACTCCTCTCCACCAAATCTGAGATCTTCGAACCATGAGTCGACGACACGTGTCTTTTGACTCAACTCATCCAAGATTTCAGCAACGGAAAGATCTTCTCCCTGCTACGTGCCGGCTCACAACAGCAGTATGAAGAGTTCTCCCCCTCGATCAGGGCGCAGCATCCGTGCGCCTCCATCAGCAACCTCCACGTGGCATCCCCACACCGGCGCATCCTGCATGCGCGCATGAGCAGCCAGCCTGCAAAACTATAAATAGAAGGATCATCTCCTTCACACACACAGAGACTCAGAACATAAGACTCACAGAGAATCCATAACAGAGAATCACCGGAGAGGCAGTTCTAGACACTCAACGTCTTCCTCCTCTCAGCAAGCTCCAGCACCCAGAGTAATCAACACCTTCAGAGAACCGATAACCGCCGTCAGCCGGTCAACGGAGTCAACGCATTACCACTCGCTCCATTGGCACTAAGGACCCAGCTTAAACAAAAGTGTACTCCTAGGACTACATCTAAGTCCTATATTGTATCACTGTTCTGTTTGTATTAAGATTTCAATCAAAACAATTTTAATGGCAAACAAGCTGGCAACTCTGCTGGGGACTTCTTTCTCCTCTACCGAGAAGGTTGTGTCACAGGCCGACGACGTGAAGGTGGGCTCCTCCCACAAGACGCTGGTAGTGTGCCTCAATCAACAGGCGTACGAGGAGTTCATTTCTGAAGGAAGTGCGAGTCCTTCGAAGCGGCTGTCGAAGCCGAAGAAGACCCGCGCAGTCTGGGTGCGCAAAGTCGACGCCTCGGGCACCACCGTTGAAGGGGATGCGCCCGTCCAGCCTTCCCTTCCTGCTGACGTCCTCAGCAGTCAAGGTGCGCCCGCTGATGCAGCGCATCTCTCGGGGAAGCGTGCGGCTGACCACGTTCCCCAGCCATCTTCCTCTCAGGCGAGGAAGATACGTCGACGGAGCAGGGGCGCAGCCAATGCCCCGCGTATTACTTCTGATGCGCCACAACGAGCCTCTGTCTTCGACAGACTCACTCGCTGTAACGGCGAGGAGAATTTGGATGCTGAGTACTATGCGCCCCAGCGGGCTGGTACGAAGAAATCCAAGGCGACACGGGCCACGCGCCACAAACGTGCTATGCCAGCAGCCGGCCAGAGGCACGCGCTTACAATCACGCGCGCTGCCGATGGCAAGCTGTACAAGGTTGACTCAAGTGCTCCCGCACCGACAACGAGTCGACCTTCAAAGTCCTTATCTCACTTGGGCGCATTCACTGCGTGCACAACCAAGCCGAGAGAGGCAAACTCAGTGGTCTTGAACTCCCGCGCCTCCTCTGGTTGTGCGTTTGAGGTCCGTTCAAGTCACTTCAAATGCTGTGGTTCCCCCACTACTGATCGTGATGCCTGCTTGGTATTAGATCAGGGGGCGCAGCACTCACCCGACCACCCCGGCGCTTGGCTCTGCCATGCGCCTGAGAGGGGTGTGAGGGTAGCACTCTCCTCCAACGACTTGCGCAACGTGATCACTCACAAGCGCCGGTCAGGAGAGTTGACCAACAAGCACGATGCGCCTCTCACGGGGCACACTTGTGCAGTGGTCACCATCAACTGCTGTTGCAAGACGGCAGTACCGCCAAAGCAGTCGGTCTTCCAACGGCTACAATCATCGACACCCCTCCGACATCGCCTAGGGACGAAGGTGTCAGCAGAAGAGGAACTAAAGATTGCGTCATGCAACGTGATCTCCAATTCCTCATCTGTCCGGAAGACGACTGCCAATTCCTCGTCTTCATCCAAAAGCTAGCTGAGGAAAACCAAGGCAGCTGTCACGACCTCTGGAGTGTTCGAAGGCACTCGGTCGAGGAAGAAGTCCTTGGAGGAAGCTGGGGGTAGCCAGACCCTTGTCGAGCCTCCTTCCGAAGACGAAGATGTCCAAAGCACAGCTGCGGCGGATCTTCATCAAGGCGAAGATGGCCTCCCTGAAGCCCCTCAAAATGACGATGTCCTCCAGGACACCGCCGGGGGTAGTGCTGAAAACGAAGAGGCCCTTCAAGACAGAGCTGAGGGCAGTCAGGCCCTTGCAGATGCGCCTATCGAAGACAAACTCCAGAATGTGGCTGGGGGTGGCCAAACACCAGGAGAAGTAACTCCCCCACATGAGAGCGAGGCTGAGAGCGAAGCCTCAACTAATCCATCCACTTCCGGCCGTGTCATAACAGTATACATGACCGGGGGTGATCTTGAGGCTGATGCGCCGCCACAGGACATTGTCCAGCGCATAGACTCGCTAGAGGGAGGACTCAAAACCCTCTCTGCCTCAATGCAAGCACTGACTCAAGCAGTATTTGAGATGCGGTCGGCCTTGATCAGGACACCTTCAAATGGTCCCGACCCAGGAGCCAATGGAGAGTCGAGTGTGCCCCTCCAGCGGATACCCTCAGACACAGAAGCACCCCGGACATCGGAGCCCTCAAACGCTCCACTCCAGGTAGTGCCTCCTTCCCCGGCTCCTAGCTCCACGGAGGACGTGGTCGAAATGATCAAAGATCTGCGGGAGCGCTTCGAGTCCAAGAACAGGCAGGAGGAACGCCAGAAGATGGGCATTCTCCAGCCTTATTCCCTTGAGTGGAACAAGGTGGTTTATCCCCCAAAGTATAAACCACAAACACTCACGCCGTATGACGGGAAAGACTCTCCACGACGGTACCTGACGTACTTCCAGTCGCAGACAGGGCATCTTCCGAAGGAGGACACACTCCTCACCAGCATCTTTGTTGGGGCCCTGAAAGGGGTGGCGTATGACTGGTACTGCAGCCTCCCCGATAATTCCATATCGTCCTTCGACGACCTGACACGCCTCTTCCTCGACCGCTTCTACGACGGTGGAAAGGACATGACGATGGCGTCTCTCATTGAGATACGCCAGAAGGACAAGGAAACGGTTCGGGCATTCATCGAACGCTTCCGTCAGGCCTGCTTCAGGTTACCTCCAGGCATGCCAGAACATGCGCTTCTCTCTGCTTGCAGTATGAACATGCTGCCTGCAGTAAAGCTCTGGCTTAACTCTACTCCCCCTCCCGACTGGAGCTCCCTAATCATTGAAGCTGAAGCTGCAGAGAAGAAGGCGGCCAATGCACGTCTTCTGGGTGTTAGCTTTCCCGCCTTTGACGATAAGGGGAAAAAGTCCGCAACCAACAACTCCGGACGAGAAACAAAGGGGAAACAGGCATTGACTGTTAATGCCTCGAAGGGCGCATCTGCGCCTACTCAAAAGCCTCCACTGGCACCAAGACCCAAGGAGGTTTATTCATTCAATGATGACGACACTCTGCAACTCTTTGAGATACTGAAGCAGGGTGACAAGATCAAGCTTCCGGACCCGAAGCGGCCCGATGAAGTCGGGAAGGTGGACAACCCAAAGTACTGTCACTACCATCGGTTTGTCGGACACCAGACTAAGGACTGCTACGTCCTCAAAAATTACATCCAGCGTATGATCAATGCGGATGTAATCTCCGTCGATTACGAAGAGAAGACGGTGTCAGCTAATGTGGTGTCACTTCAGTTCGGCACCTTGCCGCCGACTACCACACAAGATGGCGTCGTCCCCATCCCTAAGGCGACAATGGAGGTGGTGAATTTGCCACCCACCCGTGACAATGTGAGTGGACTTGTCCCACTCACCACATCTCGAGGAGAGGTCCTCTGGGTTCACCCCGACCTCGTCTCCGAGGTAACTCAACCGGAGGTACGCCCTACCTCCAAAGCAAAAGGCAGGAAGATCAAGTCTTGCCGCACGGTCTCTTCTTCAACGAAAGAGGCGCTTCCTGTGCAGACGCGTGCACAACAGAACTCCCAGCCCGGTGAAGCTGCCGTCGAAGTGGTGCCTCCTGGCACCATCCCTGAGGAGGGTCCATCCAAGCCCTCAGCAGCCAATAAACAAAAGCAAGTGGAGGCCCGTTTCGACAGACCTCTGCGGAAAGAAAATGCTTCGGGGGTAGCCAAGCCCCACAATATTGACATTCTGGCACAACTGGCCAGTACTCCTGCACGCCTGTCTTTGTTCGAGCTCCTGCGTCTCTCCAAGGACTCCCGAGAAGCTCTCTGCGAAGCTCTGAAGGATGCCGAATCCTTTCTCAGTCAGGTCAAGCAACCTGAAGACCTACCAACTACTTGTGCACACTGTCATTGTGCGGATGAAGTTATCCCAAACATAACCTTCACCCAACAAGACATGCTGCTCAAGCATCACCGACATAACCGTCCGTTGTATTACACAGGGTACATCGGTTCGGTAAAGGTGAGCAGGATTCAGATCGATCCGAGGTCTTCCCTAAGCATCATTCCAAAGGCGCTGCTATCAAAGCTGGGGATCCCAATGTACCGGCTAGCGCCCTCCAATACGACCATCAGCGGCTTCAACGCCAGCAAGAGCGAGCCACTGGACAAGATCCGGCTGAAGTGTCACATTGGCAGCCTCAAAACTGAGGTAACTTGTTATGTGGTGGATGCCGAGGTCAACTACAACATCTTACTCGGACGACCATGGTTACATGAGTACATGGTGGTGCCCTCCACGCTCCACCAATGCATGAAATATGTATCCACCAACGGCGTCATCCGGACGGAGTTTGCAGATATCGATCCCTTCAAAGGGATTGAGGCCTACTTCACCGATTCCGACTTGTACAAGCCACTTGACGAGGAGGAAGCCAACGACGCCGATGATGAAGCAGAGACGGCAACAGAGCCGGACTTGGAGCCCGAAGCGACTCCTGACGCCCCCTTGAAAATCCATCTGAAAGGGAGACCACCCCAGAAGGCGCCTCCAATGAGCATCAAGCTATCAGGAAAAGCGCCAGCTCGCGAAGCTCCCCTGAAGATACGCCTCAAGGGGAAGCCACCACAAACAGCGGCTCCCCTGGTGGTAAAATTACAAGGGAAGGCGCCACTCATCGAAGGCGCAACCGAGGCACCCCTCAAGGTGCGTCTTAAAGGTAAGCCGCCGCAGTCATCCAAGATGCCGGAGAGGGCTCACATAACCCTCTCAGACCCCAAAGTCAGAGCGGTGGAGGACTCTCCTGATCCGGCCCCAGTGCTTACAGACGAGGAGCTTGGCGAATATATCTCTGCTGATGTAGACGCACCCTCCTTCGACAATGTAATCCCACGGGATAAAATCTCGTACTTTATCAATAATAGAGTGTCTTTCAATTATTCTTGTCTTCCACACTGGAATGCCATGTATACATTAGACAACGCTCTACGGTCGTTGCAAACACAAGTAACGACCGTCTACCATAATCAAATAGTCCCGTCTCAAGGAGTCTTCATAGTCCCTCCACGAAGCCGAGACGAAGGCACCATCATCTCGAGCAAAATCGAGCGTCGTCGGAACCTCCCGTCAATCGAGCCCGAACCTGATACCGGCAGAGTACAAGTCTATCGGTACACAGATGCGACTAAGCACATCATCCAAAAGATGGGCTACGACCTGAAAAGCAATAAAGGCCTAAACTACGGCAAGGGTCGGCATCTCCCTGTCCGGCTTTCGATGCCCAATGGAAAGCCACAGGATTACTATAATCGGACTCGACGGGGGTTAGGCTATGTCACGCCGCCATCAACTCCAGAGAGTTCAGACGCAGAAGACATAGAACATTCCCACTCGTCGGAAGCATCGACGTGGGATTCCGATACCAGTATCGGATCAGTCTTCAGGAAAGTGCTGTCAGCTAACATGACATCGGCGCAACCTCAGAAAGATGAAGGCGAAGACCAACCGCCGGAACCCTTCGAAGAGGAACCCTGGGCTCAACGCCTAGGAGAACAATGGGAGTCTCGTTTTGAGTTATGAGAACCTCCCACCGAAGACGAAGTCGAGCAAATCGACCTCGGGGATGGGTCTTCTTCTAAACCCATCTTTATCAGCAAAAGCTTGGAAGGAGAAGACCGAGAATCTTTAGTCCAATTGGCTAAGAAGTATATCGACGTCTTCGCCTGGAGCTACGAAGACATGCCGGGTCTCGATCCACAGATCGCGATGCATAGGTTGAACATCTTACCAGATGCCAAACCTATCAAACAACAACAGCGACGCTTCTGCCCGGACATCATGAACGCCATCGATCAGGAGGTGGACAAACTCTTGACCAGTGGCTTCATCCGTGAGGAACAACACCCGGACTGGGTAGCCAACGTCGTCCCTGTCACCAAGAAGAACGGGAAGATACGAGTCTGTATCGACTTCAGGGATCTCAACTCTGCTTGCCCGAAGGATGAATTCCCGCTCCCAATCACCGATGTAATAATTGACAACACATGTGGCTTTGAACGCATGTCCTTCATGGACGGGTATTCAGGCTACAATCAAATCAAGATGTTCCCCGATGACGCAAAACACACGTCATTCAGGACTCCAAAGGGTGTTTTCTGCTACACAGTAATGCCCTTCGGCTTGAAGAACGCCGGTGCAACGTACCAGCGAGCTATGAGCACCATCTTCCGTCAACATCTTCGCAAGACAGTTGAGTGCTATGTTGACGACATCGCAGTTAAGAGCCGCCTCAAAAGAGATCACCTACAGGACCTAAAGACGGTCTTCGATCTCATGCGGGCACATCAACTCAAAATGAACCCCGCTAAATCCTTCCTGGGGGTTTCTAGCGGCAAATTCTTGGGCTTTGTCATCACGGCAAAAGGCATTCATGTCGATCCCGAGAAGACTAAAGCCATCCTTAACATGGACCCTCCGAAGAACCTTCGAGAACTTCGGGGCTTACAGGGACGTTTGGCATACATCCGGAGGTTCATAGCAAACCTCTCCGGTAAATGTCAACCCTTTACTCAGCTCATGAAGAAGGGAGTCTCTTATGTCTGGACAGAGGAGTGCCAAAAGGCTTTCGACGACATCAAGGCTTACTTAACAAGCCCGCCAGTCCTAGTGGCACCTGTCGCCGGCAAACCATTCCTCCTCTACGTCCGTGCCATGGATCATTCCCTCGGCGCTTTGCTGGCTCAAAACAGCGATGCAGGCTACGAGCAAGCAATCTACTACCTCAGTCGAACACTCATTGGGGCCGAACACCGGTACAACCCCGTTGAAAAGGAGTGCTTGGCTTTGGTGTTTGCCATTCAGAAGACTCATCATTACGTCTCGGGCCAGACAATTCACGTCATCTCCCGAGTCAATCCGCTCAGAGTTCTCATGACGAAGCCAGGGTCATTAAACTCCCGGCTGGCTACATGGGCGATCCTACTAACACCATACAACATGGTGTTTGTCCCGCAGAAGGCAGTCAAGGGTCAAGCTCTGGCTGACTTTTTAGCTGCCCATCCCATCCCAGAATCTTCAAAACTCTATGAAGACATCCCGGATGAAGTCCAAGAATCAAACGTCACTGAAGGAAGCCCCGTTTGGCGGATGTTCTTCGATGGCGCTTCAAGAACGGACCCCAATGGCCAAATCATCGCAGGAGTGGGGGTAGTCTTGGTCTCCCCCGATCAGCTGGTCATCCAGCGCGCATACTCCCTTTCGAAGCCGTGCTCCAACAATGTTGCTGAGTACAATGCACTCGTCATGGGACTCCAGCTAGCACAACAGCTGGGGGTGGATCATCTGGAAGCCTACGGCGACTCGAAACTCGTCGTAAACCAGATTCGGGGGCAATACGAGGTTCGCCATGAAGATTTGATCCCTTACCATGAAGTTGCATTGAACATCATTTTAACCTTCACTGGGTTCTTCATCGAACATGTACCCCGCCTACAAAACTTGGAGGCTGACGCTCTAGCTGGCCTCGCAGCCTCATTGGCCGCGCCCCTTGGGACTCAACACTATGTCACGGTAACTGGCCGAGACTTGATTTGTCCCAGAAACAACCTATGTTTGCAAATGGCTCACGCCATGCCGACAAATACTGGGGTTAATGTCCGAGACTGGAGGTTCCCGTTCATCGACTTCGCTGTCTACGGAATCCTTCCAGAGGACCCGAAGGAAGCCGTCTCAGTCAGGAGACACTCTTTTCGATTCTACTACGATACAGCCACTAAAACGCTGTACCGACGCTCCTTCGACGGGCTTCTCCTTCGATGCCTGTCTAACGAAGAAGCGGCCGAAGCTCTTCGAGAAGCTCATGACGGAACTTACGGCGCTCACCAACCAGGGCCTAAGTTGCAAGATCGACTGCGACGTATGGGCTACTACTGGCCAACCATGGTTGCCGACGCAGTGGAATATGCTAAGAAGTGCCATGCATGCCAACTTCATGCAGACTTCATACATACACCATCTGAACCTCTACATCCTACAGTCGCCTCCTGGCCATTCGAAGCCTGGGGCATGGACATTGTAGGGCCAATCACCCCTCCTTCATCGAGAGGACACCGCTTCATCCTGGCCATCACCGATTACTTCTCCAAATGGGCGGAAGCAGTCCCACTAGCAGAAGTAAAAAGCTCCAGGGTGGTCAGCTTTATCAAACACCATGTCATTTACCGTTTCGGGGTACCCCGGCGAATCATCCATGACAATGGTCCTCAGTTTATCAGCCACATTTTCAGTAGGTTCTGTGACAAGAATCGCATTCAAAACGTGGCCTCAACCGCCTACAATCCGGCAGCAAACGGATTGGCCGAGGCATTCAACAAAACTATCGTCAGGCTACTCAAAAAAGTCGTGTCATCCAACAAACGCGACTGGGACGAAAAGCTTGGCGAATGCCTTTGGGCCTACCGCACAACGGTACGGACCCCAACAGGCAACACTCCATTCTCCCTGGTCTACGGGAGCGAAGCAGTACTGCCTCTCGAGATACAGATACCTTCGCTCCGCGTGGCAATCACAAACGATCTCACAGAAGAAGACAATCATCGTCGTCGTCTGCGGGAATTGGAGGCACTTGACGAAAAACGTCTCCTAGCTCAACAACGCATCGAACTTTACCAAGCCCGTATATCACAGGCTTTCAACAAGAAGGTCAAGCAAAGAACTTTCCAAGTTGGCGACCTGGTTTTAGCAGTCAGAAGGCCAATGGTGTTAACTCACAAGACACGAGGGAAGTTCGAGCCCAAATGGGAAGGACCCTTCATCATTGAGACGGTATACTCAAACGGTGCTTACCGGCTCGCCAAACCCAATGGGGACTTGTTCATGATGCCCATCAACGGCAAGTTCCTAAAGAAGTACTACTCTTGACATCCTCCAAGACATGTATTTCCCCAAACAACCTCTTTTCACAAAATCAATCGCTTCCGGAACCCAGCTGTTCCGTGGCATCCTTCCGTAGAAAGATAACCACGTCCACATTACCTCTGAGTTGTCTCTCTACATCCTACAAAGCGGAACCTTACACTTCGTGAGCTTACGCTATCCTTCATGTTTACCACGTCCACATTACCTCTGAGTAAACATCCCGTACAAACAACTCCTGCGTTGTCGTACATTGATCGTAGAACTTCCACGTCCACATTACCTCTGAGTTGTTCAGCGTATCCCCCAGGATCATTCCTACCACGTCCATAAACACCTCTGAGTAGGAAGATTCTATCATTTTGAACCTAATGATTGCCATGTCCACATTACCTCTGAGCAAACATGTTGGTTCCTTTATACTTATTATCTGTACCTAAAAACCAAGGTACGCAAAAGATAATAGGTCCACATAAATCATCAAGTTCGTGAAATCAAAAATGAACACATCAAAGAGATAGTGTATTTCTTTATTTTTTTAAAAGGAGTACAGAAATACGCTATTCCCCCAGCAAGAGTTGCAAAAAAACACATAAAAAAGAAGAGAAGCTACAATCCCCGATCCTCCCCAGGGTGGGATGAGAGTTCTCTGACTCGACGTCTCAGGTCGGCAGTGCGAGTTTCCACAGTCGCCTGGACTCGCAGCTCGGCTTCTTGACGCATTAACCCGACAGCCTCAGCGGAAGTTTTACTCTCATACTTCTCATCAAGCTGTCGTCGCTGCTGAGCCAAAGCAAGGGTCCGCTGAGTAAGAGTCGTTTCCTCCTGCTTGAATGCCACGTGTTCAGCCAGGACACGCTCAGCCTCTAGTTGAAGTTGGGCCCGCTGGTCTTCAAGATGGCGTATCTGAGCATCAACCTCTGCGATGTTAGCATCCACCGCAGCCCGCTTCTCCGTCGTCTTCTTCATAGATTGAGACAGCTGCTCCGCCGCAGCTTCAGTCCCAGCCACTTCACGCTCCCAACTGCTCACCTCGGCTCGATGGGAAGCCTCGATCTCAGCCATCGACTTTCCTATCTCTGCATCTATCAAGACCGAGAGGTCATTTCGTTGGATGCGCTGCAGTTCCGCGAGCCGCTCGTCCAGCTCCATCACCGAAACCTCCAGAATTTCGGCTATATGGTCATGGCCCTGGTGAATGCGGATCAGCTCGATAAAAGGCATTGCCAAAGCTTTTGCCTTCGCAAAGCTCCCCTTGCCATCCATCACTGCAGATACTCCTTTCTCCAGCATTTTGTACACTCCCTCGACGAGGAATTTCACATACCCGTCGGCTTCCGCCAGCACCTGCGGCGTCATAGCAGGAGTTGAGGGAGCTACTACAGTTTGCGGACCGGAGGAAGATCCGCCAACCTCGATCTGAGAGGTTTGAACCTCGGCAGCAATAGGCTCTTCATCAACAGGGGCCAGACTGCTAGCCCGAGGTGCCGAAGGAACAGAAGGAGCCGGCACATGCGTCGTGATAGTACCCCAAGTAGAAGGAGCAACAGAGGGTTCCACACCCTTACCCTTCTCAAGCCCGGAGAAATCACCGACGTCAACGGCTACCTCTTCCCCCGACATTCTATCAGCATCAGCTACCTCCCCCGGCAAAACGGGGAGATCGACATCTATCTCCTGGCCAGCCCCAGGAGACAAGACCGGCAGAAGAGTCTCATTCTTCTCAAGTCCCTCTACAGGGACAGAATCTGTCGCTACCGCCTGATCGGTAGCCATCTCTATGTCCATGGTTGAAGCCAAGGTAGGATTCGGCAATGATTCAGCCGACCTCCCTTCATCATGACCAGGAGGGGAATCAACCCTCTCCTCTATCCCCACTGCTTCTGCTGCCCCCGCAACAGACTCCTGCAGCTCCGGAAAGGTGTCATCGGAAGATGATGAACTCCATTCCTCTTCATCACCAGGAAGCTGCGCACTTGCTAAACCTTCGATATGTGAAGCCTCCGCTGTAGCCTTCGCCACCTCGGAAGCTGCTGCACCCTCAGGTTCCCTCCTGACCGGAACCTCCACGATAACAGTATCCTCCGGATCTTCCTCCATGAGAGACATCATTGTCGGCGGGATACGCACTCCAGACGAGCTCGCCATCTCTTCTCGCCTACTCCTACCCGACTTTGGAGTACGAGGTTTTCTTTTTAGCGGCTCCTACAAAAGAAGATGGGATCTCGTAAGTGGCGGAACCAAAATCAGATTTAGTAGGATGTCCTTACCTCTTCGGACGCCGAATCCGATGACACCGTCGGTAACGACGCCTTCTTCTGCTTCTTCGACACAAGATATTCAGCCCCTGTATCTGCACATCATTTCGATCGATCACCCGAGGGTTCTGTTTGTGATACGGAGGGGGCACTCCGTTGACCCACCCCTGACGGACGATGCGGCCGAGCCTTCCCTGGCGTATCCCCAGTCGCTGCTAACTGGGTGCCTGCGATAAGGCTGGTCTCCCTGTCATATCCGGAGGGCGGGGCAGCCATAACACAGTAAAATTTGGCGGCCGAGTAAAGAATGGGCGGCCGCGGATCGGGGACGGGCAACGTAAAACGAGCTCCAGTACATCCGGCATTATAGTAATGCCAAGCTCGTGCACCGTCCAACAAACTTCCAACATACCCCAGGGTATTACTGGGGTTATCCAACATCATCTGAGCATAACCAAATTGTCGCGCAAAACGGCTCGGCAAGTACGGTTCCAGGTAGTACTGATTCCGGTTCCGGTATACCAGATGGGACGGCCGGATATTTTGCAACCAGCAGAATCCCCATTGAGGCAGAGTGGTAGTACCTTCGCCCAGGTCCCGTAAATCCTCGTTGGCCTCAAAACCCAAATAGATGGGACCAACTTTGGTGATCTCCCAACCCTGAAGACAGGATAAAACCTTTCTACAAACCGGGACACCAGTATGCGACCAGCTCCTCCGATGGAAACGACGAAGGAATGCATCTCCAGCCTTATAATCTCTTTCCGAGCCTGGGCTCATCACACTGGGATGATGCAGAATCAGCCATCCCATCAAATAGTGAAACGGCAGTTCGGCGCGCGGGAAGTTATTATTTCGGCCTCTGTCATGAATCACATTTCCAGCAAACTCTCTCAAACCTCGCTGCAGGTTACATACCATTGCGGGGAGAAGAGCCAAACGCCGACCGAAAACCAGCTTCACGGCTGGCAGGATTAAGTTTCGGGTTACCCTCTCTACGGCACCGGATCTGCCCGCAAATACGCAATCCCGGAGCCATATCATCAGGTAGGATGCCAACACCGCCTTGGGTGACATCCGATAAGCAAGATGCCAGAAGCAGCTGTAGGAGCATGCATCTGACTGCTGGTCCTCATTTCCTCGGGGATTTTTCTCCCCTAACCTGCTCATTTCGGACAACACTTCGCTACGAGAAAGCGCCGGTGGAGTAGAAAATTGTGAGGGATCCTCCTTGTCTTGTCTAAAGACATGATCTCTCCAAGCGGTCACATGAGGCTGCGTCCCGTTCCTATCCCGTCTCTGCATATAGTAATGACGACTCGCCACTTCCTTGAAGACGGCCGTCATCTCCTCAGCCCTGTCCCCCAGGATTTGAAGTTCCTCGTTGGTGGGAAAGTACTCTTCATAGGGTTCCGACCCCCAAGGGAGTTTTGACACCTCGTACATCTCATGAAGTACGAACCCTAATTCCCCCACCGGGGTAAAGAAGGCCCCGGTATGGATATCAAACATCTCCAGGAGTGCGAGGAACATGTGCCTATTAAGGTCAACACCTGCCTGGGTAGCACGGATCGCGGCAGTCAACCCGATCTCTCGGAGCTCAGTCTGAAACCGCGACAAGATCCAGAGCGTCAGTTTATCCCATTTGGAGACGTAATGGCACCAACCCTCCGCGGGCTCCTTCGCTTTCTCCTTCCCCTTGCCGGCAGCGCCGCGAGGAGTCTTGGGAGCCATTCTCTCGAAGAAGGAGAAGTTAGGGTTTTGAAGAAGAAACTCTAAAGAGGCACAGAGAAGAAGAACTCTTTCTCTCTCCGACTCTTACTTATTTATAGGGCATGGTCGCACGCGTGAGCAGATGACGTGTGATCTCAGCCGTCGCCTCGGATTCTGTGCAAGGATAGCAGCAAATAAAACCAAAAGATCATCATTAATCTTTTCGGTTACCGAGGCACCATCATCATTAACTGAGAAGAGCATGCGCCCGAACAGGCATGCGCCCAGAAATCATGCGCCCTGACCTCCATGCTTCTTATTTCAAAGTATTCCAAAACTTATTCAAAAGTTTTGAAAACTTTGAAGGGGGTCTTGTAGAAGCATGGAATTTCACAACCAGAAAGCCCATGCGCCAGACACTACATGCGCCAGAACTCAGACGAAGAACTTCACAGCAAAGTCAATAACTATAGACATTTGAAGAAGGACTTTTTATTTATATATAAAAGTCTATTACATGTCTAGAAAAGGCTGTACAAAGGAGAATTTCTACAAAGGAAAGAGCCTAAGACTACAGCCAGCGGCCATCATGCGCCTTCAGATAAGGGCAGCGGCCACCATGCGTCTCCAGATAGGCGCAGCATCACTATGCGCCACCAGTAAGGCGCAGCAGATATCATGCGCCTCCATCCAGGCGCATCCCATCATCTCTCCAGCAGCTCAGTTATGTGCATCCCTTCAGCCAAATTCTTCCAGCCAGGCTCACCTGGCCGAGCAGAGCCCAGTTATGTGCCGCTCTTCCAACCAGGCTCGCCCGATAAATGCTTCGACACAAAGCATTTAACCCTCTGGCTGGAACCAAGGAAGAGAAGAGCACCGCAAATGCTGAGGCCAGGGGAGGCTTCGAAAGAGCCTCCAAAGCCGAAGGAAGACCGTGATCGAAACCACGGCTAAAGGAGCAGCTTTCGACACGATCAAAGTGGGGAAACCCCACTTTGCAGGAAGAAAGAGCCTTGCACCGCCATTTCGATCTACGGCTCTTCCGGAATAACGGAGACGAGGCTCGAGCATCCCTATCTTTGGATGCAACAGGCACCTTCCGCCTGCCTCGGAAGCCCTCGACTCCGTCTTTTGGATGTAACAGTCACCTTCAAGTGCATCAAAGACAACGCAGCGTCTCATCTTCACCCTCGGGAGCACTTCGTCAGCAGAATGCACCCGTATGTTCAAGTTCATATTGGAAGTACGTGAGGGAATGAGAAGCAAATATTCTCTCCATGCCACTATTTATAGGCCGGGCAGATTAAACCCACGCGCCAAGTGGATGGCCCTCCGAAATTCCGTGCAACGAATTTACATTAAATAGATGAACCGGACGCCTTGAATTCAGCCAAACGGCTATTTATGGCACTCGAAGAGCGAGACAGCCGCATCATTAAAAGACATGTCCGATGCGCCAGCCAGACAGCGCATCACACGGACGCGCCCTTCGGCATCAGGCGCATCACACAGACGCGCCTTACAATACTCGGTGCATTACAGAAGGTGCGCCCCCACACATCTCCATACCGAGTGGAACGCCAACCGACGCGCCCACTCAGCTGTCCATCGAACGTCACCAACATTAAATGCTGAACTGACAGAGTTGGCAGCACGCCTCCCAAAGTCTGAACAGTTGACAGCTTTATTCAGAAAATGAAGCGTCGGCAACGTCAGCATCATCATGACTTCCGACGGCTACTGCCACGTGGCCACCCGCATGCTTCTCTACGGCCATGCGTCCACACCCGCATGCGCCTCTACGGCCATGCGTCCAAACCAGCATGCGCCTCAAAAGCCATGCGCCTCAGACCCTTCACTGATCCCTAAAGACAGAAGAAGAGTCTCCGGTTGAAGTTTTGCATGCGCCTCAAAAGCCATGCGCCCCAGACTGATCTCTGATCCCGAAAGACAGAAGGAAAGTCGCCTGCATGCACCTCAAAAGCCATGCGCCCCAAAAGGTTTATAACTCCTAAAGGTTATGAGCCGCAGCCTCCTCCTGCGCCCAATCCAAGGCGCAGCCCACCAGATCACTCCTCTCCACCAAATCCGAGATCTTCGAACCATGAGTCGACGACACGTGTCTTTTGACTCAACTCATCCAAGATTTCAGCAACGAAAAGATCTTCTCCCTGCTACGTGTCGGCTCACAACAACAGTATGAAGAGTTCTCCCCCTCGATCAGGGTGCAGCATCCGTGCGCCTCCATCAGCAACCTCCACGTGGCATCCCCACACCGGCGCATCCTGCATGCGCGCATGAGCAGCCAGCCTGCAAAACTATAAATAGAAGGATCATCTCCTTCACACACACAGAGACTCAGAACATAAGACTCACAGAGAATCCACAACAGAGAATCACCGGAGAGGCAGTTCTAGACACTCAACGTCTTCCTCCTCTCAGCAAGCTCCAGCACCCAGAGTAATCAACACCTTCAGAGAACCGATAACCGCCGTCAGCCGGTCAACGGAGTCAACGCATTACCACTCGCTCCATTGGCACTAAGGACCCAGCTTAAACAAAAGTGTACTCCTAGGACTACATCTAAGTCCTATATTGTATCACTGTTCTGTTTGTATTAAGATTTCAATCAAAACAATTTTAATGGCAAACAAGCTGGCAACTCTGCTGGGGACTTCTTTCTCCTCTACCGAGAAGGTTGTGTCACAGGCCGACGACGTGAAGGTGGGCTCCTCCCACAAGACGCTGGTAGTGCGCCTCAATCAACAGGCGTACGAGGAGTTCATTTCTGAAGGAAGTGCGAGTCCTTCGAAGCGGCTGTCGAAGCCGAAGAAGACCCGTGCAGTCTGGGTGCACAAAGTCGACGCCTCGGGCACCACCGTTGAAGGGGATGCGCCCGTCCAGCCTTCCCTTCCTGCTGACGTCCTCAGCAGTCAAGGTGCGCCCGCTGATGCAGCGCATCTCTCGGGGAAGCGTGCGGCTGACCACGTTCCCCAGCCATCTTCCTCTCAGGCGAAGAAGATACGTCGACGGAGCAGGGGCGCAGCCAATGCCCCGCGCATTACTTCTGATGTGCCACAACGAGCCTCTGTCTTCGACAGACTCACTCGCGGTAACGGCGAGGAGAATTTGGATGCTGAGTACTATGCGCCCCAGCGGGCTGGTACGAAGAAATCCAAGGCGGCACGGGCCACGTGCCACAAACGTGCTATGCCAGCAGCCGGCCAGAGGCACGCGCTTACAATCACGCGCGCTGCCGATGGCAAGCTGTACAAGGTTGACTCAAGTGCTCCCGCACCGACAACGAGTCGACCTTCAAAGTCCTCATCTCACTTGGGCGCATTCACTGCGTGCACAACCAAGCCGAGAGAGGCAAACTCAGTGGTCTTTGTTTGCAAAAACAAAAGTATGATATTTATTTCACAAACTTTGTAAAGAATATTACAAGAATTCTGGGAAAGTACAACTATAGGAATCCGATCGGAATGACGATCGTTTTATCCCTTGGACGATGTGAACTTTTGAAGACGAAAGCTTTTGAAGATGACTGAAGGCAGGAAGCCTCTGATGGAACGAAGGCAGGAAGCCTCTGATGAACTGAAGGCGAAGAGCCTCTGAAGAACACAGCAGCACTTTAGCAAGAACTCCTGGATTCTCTGAAGAGAATAATCTCTCTGTGTGTAATCTGATCTCTCTGATCTGTCCTCTGTTGAATGGAAACGAAACTCTATTTATAGAGTTCTGAAATAACTGTTTTGGGCAGTTATTCTGGAGAGTGCCTGGTTGAAGTGCGCCTGTTTTGAGCACGTATGACAAACTGTGCCTGTTTTGAGCACGTATGACAAACTGCGCCTGTTTTCACTCCATTATCACGAACGTGCACCAACTGCTCTAGACACGTGGCATTATTTGATTGACATGCGCTTGGTCGTGTACAGTTAGTGGGACACGTGTTGGACATGTAGAGTGGTAGTTAGGCGTTGATTTAGTCAAAGCGCGCCTGTTTCAGGGACACGTGGCAAGCTTTGAATTGATGTTGTATTGAACTGCGCCTTCTTCACTGAGACGTAAGCGCAATCTGCAAAGTGTGCTTGATATAGTCAAAAGTAGGCGCAGTCTGTCGATAGTGCCTGGTTCTTCGATGTAGGTGCAATCTGTCTAGACAGCTATCATATCTTCCTCGAGTGCTACGCTGTCAGAATAATGATGAGATATCATTTCGATTTACGTGCTATCAAATAATAATGATTATGTGATCTACGCGCGGTTTGAGAAACGCGCCTCTCTGAGTACTGAATAGGCGCTATTTGAGTTTGATTGAGAACTAGGCACAGTCTGCCCTGTTGACGGAAAACTA
Source organism: Iris pallida (assembly GCA_029216955.1). NCBI lineage: Eukaryota > Viridiplantae > Streptophyta > Magnoliopsida > Asparagales > Iridaceae > Iris > Iris pallida. The sequence continues at coordinate 11,729,225 of JANAVB010037420.1, forward strand.
GGCGCAGTCTGCCCAGATTCATGAATTAGGCGCAGTTTGGCTAGCTGGCTGAAAACTAGGCTCAGTCTGCCCTGTTGACGGAAAACTAGGCGCAGTCTGCCCAGATTCATGAATTAGGCACAGTTTGTCTTTAAGCAGTCAACTAGGCGCAGTTTGATTTTTTTTTTTTTACCTACAAGCCCCCCTTCAAAGTTTTCGAAAGTTGATTTTATTCAAAATTTTGAAATACTTTGAATTTTGAAAATCAAATCAAGTTGCGCATAGGCTAAGTTGTCTGCTCGATCTGGAAGGATTAACCTCACGTTTCAGACATTTAATGAATATCCGAATGATGAATCTTCATTTTTCAAGACTGATTGAATTCAATTCTTTATGGAGGAATATAAACCACCGGATGATGTGAGGAAGAGGATAAACCGTCAGATGATGAAGATGAACGGTATAAACCGTCAAATGGTGTGATGAACGGGATGAACCGTCAAATGGTGATGATGAACGGAATGAACCGTCAAATGATGATGATGAACGGTATAAACCGTCAAATGGTGTGATGAACGGGATGAACCGTCAAATGATGATGATGAATGGGATGAACCGTCAAATGATGATGATGAACGGGATGAACCGTCAGATGATAATGATGAACGGGATGAACCGTCAGATGATGATGATGAACGGGATGAACCGTCAAATGATGATGATGAACGGGATGAACCGTCAAATGGTGATGATGAACGGGATGAACCGTCAGATGATGATGATGAACGGGATGAACCGTCAAATGGTGATGATGAACGGGATGAACCGTCGGATAATTTTGTATAGGATGTTCATTTAGAAGATATAGTCAATCGATGAATTTGACCAATACTGGTGTCAGAATCCCATGATCTGGAATCAGAAGAATTGGAGCGCTCATCACTATCAGATTTAGAGACTGCTGGGGATAACTCTTACGGAGAAGCATATCCGAGCCCTCTGTTAGTCCTGCTGTAGTACATTTCAGACTTTCCATATGGAACAGCTGTATGAACAGGAGTTCGCCTTCCTTTACCGTAGTTGAGGCCACTTTTGAAGTCGTAGCCCATCTTTCGGAGGATGTCTTTGCACTGCTGACTGTAACGATGATGCTGAATAGGTCCAGTATCGTTAACTTTGCTGTCATCCGTATAGCTGAACTTTTGTTCTGGTCCTTTACTAAAAAGTATTGGACTCTCGCCTTTCTTTCGAGAAGGAACAATAAAGCAGGACTTCTCTGGCCGATCATTTGAGACTTCCGTCTGAAGAGCTTGCACAACTCCCATTGTGAATGATTGGAAGCTATCTAACATTTCCAAATAATACTTAGTATAGTAGATGACATCAGTATACTGGAAAGGAGATACATCTTCATTGATATACACAGTGGTATTTACAACAGGACCTTTAGCCTTAGCAGACTTGGTCAGATTGATTACAAGAGGGGGAGAGGAAGAACGTGAAGGAAGTTTAGACTTGTTTACGACGGAGGTCAATAACAAGCGACTCAGAGGAGGTGAGCTCCCTATTTTCCTTGTCTTTGATAACAAGTGGCTCAAAGGAAGTGAGCTGCTTTTTTTTTTTATCTTGTTACGACGTAAGTCAAATAACAAGAGGCTCAGAGGAGGTGAGCTCCCTTTAATCATCATCAGTTGGCTGTTTCTGAATTGGCAAGTGAATAGCCAATAGTTTAGAGGACTGAGGATAAGAAACCCGCCCTTTAACAGGTATGATGAGGGTTTCACTGGACGTTGCTTCCTGATCTTCTTCTGTGTCAAGAGACAGAACAATCTTCATGAATTCCTTTTTATACATGCGAGAGTCATTGCAATATGCCTCAACTCCTTTGAAGGGATGGAGATCAGCCACCTCCTTATGGACTTCTCCATTGTCATCAACGTATTTAAAACATTGATGAAGAGTGGAAGGAACGATGTTATGTTCGCAGGAATGGCCTCCCCAGAATAGTATTGTATGAGCAGCCATGGTTGTCGATGATATAAAAGGTAACCTTAGTGCGCAGATTGCCTATTTGTAGTTTTAGGCGAATCTTGCCCAAAGGTTCGCTTTTACCTTGGTTGAATCCCAGAATTGTGGTAATGGTAACAGAAAGACTATGCACAGGTATTTTCAGTGCATCTAGCATAGTCTTCGTCATAATGCTGAGAGCGGACCCAGGATCAATCAATAGACGATCAACCTTCATGGAATCGATATAGCCCGTAAAATATAGAGGACGGTCATGTCGATTATCTTCTAGCAGCATATCGTCCTGCATAAAAGTGATGTTCGGCATCAAGTCCAGAACACTGTGGCAGTGTAGGCAAGAAACTGGTTCTGCTTCCAGCTTCTTGAGGAAAGTCAAGCAGGTTTCTGCTTGCATCAGGGCTTCACGCAAGAGCTTGAAGATTGACAATCTGTCTGGTGTATTAGCTAATTGAACCAAAATATCGAAATTGTAAGGCTTCTCAAATCCTGTGAGTGATGATTTCTTCAGAGGTTTGTCGAAGCGGACTCGTTGCTTGTCCTTGTCTACTACAGTAGATTTGGGAGGAATAGACACCACTACTGGTGTAGATGCAGAAGGATTCTCCTCAATAGATGCAGGTTGTGCTGGAGCAGACTCCGAAGAAGACTCTGGAGCTTCTGGGACTTCCCGTTGATATGTTTTTCCTGATCTGGTGCCGATCAAGATCTCTTCTTCGTTTGTAGGGTCGAAGGACACCATGTTGCAAATCTTTATCTTGCCTTTAGAACGATCTTTCTTCTTGGAATATGAGACTTCAAACTCTGAAGCGAGATCAGGATGGATCCACATAATTTCACCATTATCAAGAGATAATGGAACAAGGCCTTTATTCTGAGAAAGAGGGAGATTCTCAATCTCAAGAGTAGCTTTGGGGATTGGAATGACGCCGTCTTGCACCATCAGAGGAGGAAAGTCTCTAAATTAAACTGAGACCATGTTTGTGGTCACAGTCTTTTCGTCTTGTTGAAGAGTGATAACCCCAGCGTTGACTAGCTCTTGGATCTTGCCTTTGAGCACGTAGCATGCTCGAGTAGGATGTCCAACAAACCTGTGATAGACACAATATTTTGGATGGTCAGTCTTACCAACCTCTTCCGCCCTTTTAGGGTCGGGTAATTGCAGTTTGTTGCTCTTTGTAAGACATTCAAAGATACCCATGATGTCATCTTCATCGAAAGAGTACTCTTCTTTAGGACGTGGTGCTCTTTGAGGTTGTTGTGATGGAGTATGTGCAGATTGAGCAACATTGACAACCAGTGCTTCTTTATTCTTTAGATTTATGGCCAAAGCTTCTTTAGGAGTAGATGTATCTTTACCCCTCTTGTTATTTTGGTGATTGTTGTTAGAGTTTGAGCTATGATCGCCTTGGTCAGGATTCATGTGAACCCCCAATGTCTTGAATTTTTCAGCGCTGAGTTCTGCTGCTTTAGCATCGATAATGAAAGAAGGCCAGTCTTGGAATTGAGTTGCCCCTGTCCACATACTAACAATTGGCAAGAGATTATTCTTGCAAGTGTTAATGGTGACGGCAGATGGGGTCCCCATTGGCATCTTGAGAGCTTCGCGACGAAACCTCTCAATAAATTGCTCAACAGGCTCATTATTTCTTTGTTTGATTTTAATGAGGGCTAACATAGTCATGTCATTGACGCCTTCATAAAATCGTTCAAGGAACATCTGTTTGAAACCAGCAAAAGAAGTGATACATCCGTCTGGTAGACTTCGGTACCAGTCATAAGCAGCGCCAGTTAAGCAACTGACGAATACCCGAGTAAGAAGGGCATCATTAGGCTGAAGAGGATCAGTCATCAATTCAAAATGATTAATATACTGATTGGGAGATAAAGTGCCATCGAACTGCATAATGGTGGGGAATTTGTATTTTGGCGGAAACTGCATTTTCTTCCATTCAGTGGGATAGGGTTGTTTAATGCCCAACCGTTGTAAGCCTTCCCTTTGTGTATAGGCTTCAAATTGATTCCGTAATTGTTCAACAGCATCATTAGCGTTCCCTGAAGATTGAGGATTACTAGATTGATTGGTAATAGCCGGAGGAGGAACCGCATGGTAAGTATCACCCCCAGCACCAGTTTGGCTAAGAGTAACCTGAACTGGTACTGTGGTGACTGGAGGAGGTGGTACCCCCAGACCAGGATTCTGAGGAGTGGAAGAAACCAATGGTTCAGGAGTTATGACCGATGGAATGTGCTGAGCCATAATAACATCATGCATTTTAGCCATCATTTCGGCCATAGTCTTCAATTGTTCTTCTAGTGCAACAATCCTTTGATTCTGATTGTTAGAACCAGAAGCATCTTGTTCTTCAGTAACGTATGCTGTCACTTCTCGTGCCATGACAGATGACACAGTTTGTTCAGAGCCATCACTGTCGACAGCAAAGTCCGAATTACCCCCATCATGAGAAGTAGACCGATCACTGTAAGGAAGATTCCTTTGACCGATTGTTTCTCGGCTTCAAGATCGAGTATGCTGGTAAACACCATCATCTGATTCTCTAAGTCGGTCAAGATAGTGCTGGCTAGGTCTCCGGGTCTTTCCGTGCTTGCATTTTCTACCCCCAGAGTCTCTGGAAGTCATGTTGACGGAGGCAAACATTACCTCTTCTTCATCATCACTCTTTTGATCAACAGAAGGGAAAGTCAGACGCTCGAAGATAGAACGTTTGGTTGTTTGGCAACAACATTTGATAACCACTTCGTGAGGATGTTTGCAATGATGAATTTGTGATTGTTTGGGAGAACTGGGGGTGATATTCCGTTTCTGCCTGAGATGATCCCGAAGATCAGAGACAATGGGACGAGAAGAAGTAGCAGGGATATACTCATAGATGACATTTGGAACATGATTCCGATTTCGTAAACGTTCGATTCCTTGAGTATAAAGAGAGGTACTCATCTGATTGGCGTAATTGTCAGGATTCCTTGCCCCAAAAGGTTGATATTGAGACAAGTTGATCTTAGCATGCTTGCGTTTTACAGAGGTAGGTTTTGATTGGGGTTTTCTATTAAGATATGCCCGTAAATCATTTAAATCGCCCCTGGGAACCTCAGTTTGTGAAACTTGTAATTTGCCTTGTTCGGATCGTGAAATCCGCAAATTAGGCAATTCCTGAATATTTGCCTTGGGAGTAGGTAAAATACCTCTCTGATTAGTACGAGAACCCTTGTTAAGGAGGATATTCGTACTAATAGGTGCAGAGGCACTATCAGTTGGATCCTCCTCGATAAGAATCGAAGAACACTTGGAAAAGGCCAGAGGACCTTTCCCATTGTTTTGAGATGAAGGGATAGCTAAAGAGCATTTTCCTCTGTTATCTTTCAAGTTTTGAGCTTGGGAAGATTGGAAGAAGACCAAAGGGCCTTTTCCTTTTGATGGAATGGAAGAAGGAACAGCCAAAGGACTGTCCTCAGCAAACTGCGCCTGAGCAGTTTGGGGTTTCTGGATTCTGGAGTGATTCGGAGTAGACTGCGCCTGAGCAGACTGCGCCTGAGTAGACTGCGCCTGTTTAGTCAGGGCAGCAGATGTATTGGATTGAGCCTTGGCAGTAGCAGAAGATTTGACTTGTGCCAATTTGGCACAAACTGTGCCAGAAGAAGGTTTGGTGGCAGACTGCGCCTGTTTCCCTAAGGAGAGAATAGACTGCGCCTGATTGTGAGGCAGAGATTGTGCTGTTTTGGCATGAACTGTGCCAAAAGATGGTTTGACAGCAGACTGTGCCTGTTTCTCTAAGGAGAGAACAGACTGCGCCTGATTACCAGAGATAGACACTGGTGTCTTAGAAACAGCAGGTTGTGCCGAGGAAGTGGCAGTGTTCTTCATTAGAGAAGTAGCAGAGTTCTTGGGAGCCCACACTGAGCGAGTCTTGCTCTTGACGGAAGTCGTAGTGCGGCGAGGAGTGCTTTGTGCATTAATCAGTGCTTCGTAGGCCGTTTGGTCGACTTTCACGACCAAAGTCTTCTGCGTCGAGCCGATAGACGCCGTGTCACATTGAGTTGTCACCTTTTCATCAGAGGAAAAGGTCGTCCCCAGCAGAGTCGCCATTTTGTTTGCAAAAACAAAAGTATGATATTTATTTCACAAACTTTGTAAAGAATATTACAAGAATTCTGGGAAAGTACAACTATAGGAATCCGATCGGAATGACGATCGCTTTATCCCTTGGACGATGTGAACTTTTGAAGACGAAAGCTTTTGAAGATGACTGAAGGCAGGAAGCCTCTGATGGAACGAAGGCAGGAAGCCTCTGATGAACTGAAGGCGAAGAGCCTCTGAAGAACACAGCAGCACTTTAGCAAGAACTCCTGGATTCTCTGAAGAGAATAATCTCTCTGTGTGTAATCTGATCTCTCTGATCTGTCCTCTGTTGAATGGAAACGAAACTCTATTTATAGAGTTCTGAAATAACTGTTTTGGGCAGTTATTCTGGAGAGTGCCTGGTTGAAGTGTGCCTGTTTTGAGCACGTATGACAAACTGCGCCTGTTTTGAGCACGTATGACAAACTGCGCCTGTTTTCACTCCATTATCACGAACGTGCACCAACTGCTCTAGACACGTGGCATTATTTGATTGACATGCGCTTGGTCGTGTACAGTTAGTGGGACACGTGTTGGACATGTAGAGTGGTAGTTAGGCGTTGATTTAGTCAAAGCGCGCCTGTTTCAGGGACACGTGGCAAGCTTTGAATTGATGTTGTATTGAACTGCGCCTTCTTCACTGAGACGTAAGCGCAATCTGCAAAGTGTGCTTGATATAGTCAAAAGTAGGCGCAGTCTGTCGATAGTGCCTGGTTCTTCGATGTAGGTGCAATCTGTCTAGACAGCTATCATATCTTCCTCGAGTGCTACGCTGTCAGAATAATGATGAGATGTCATTTCGATTTACGTGCTATCAGATAATAATGATTATGTGATCTACGCGCGGTTTGAGAAACGCGCCTCTCTGAGTACTGAATAGGCGCTATTTGAGTTTGATTGAGAACTAGGCACAGTCTGCCCTGTTGACGGAAAACTAGGCGCAGTCTGCCCAGATTCATGAATTAGGCACAGTTTGGCTAGCTGGCTGAAAACTAGGCTCAGTCTGCCCTGTTGACGGAAAACTAGGCGCAGTCTGCCCAGATTCATGAATTAGGCACAGTTTGTCTTTAAGCAGTCAACTAGGCGCAGTTTGATTTTTTTTTTTTACCTACAGTCTTGAACTCCCGTGCCTCCTCTGGTTGTGCGTTTGAGGTCCGTTCAAGTCACTTCAAATGCTGTGGTTCCCCCACTACTGATCGTGATGCCTGCTTGGTATTAGATCAGGGGGCGCAGCACTCACCCGACCACCCCGGCGCTTGGCTCTGCCATGCGCCTGAGAGGGGTGTGAGGGTAGCACTCTCCTCCAACGACTTGCGCAACGTGATCACTCACAAGCGCCGGTCAGGAGAGTTGACCAACAAGCACGATGCGCCTCTCACGGGGCACACTTGTGCAGTGGTCACCATCAACTGCTGTTGCAAGACGGCAGTACCGCCAAAGCAGTCGGTCTTCCAACGGCTACAATCATCGACACCCCTCCGACATCGCCTTGGGACGAAGGTGTCAGCAGAAGAGGAACTAAAGATTGCGTCATGCAACGTGATCTCCAATTCCTCATCTGTCCGGAAGACGACTGCCAATTCCTCGTCTTCATCCAAAAGCCAGCCGAGGAAAACCAAGGCAGCTGTCACGACCTCTGGAGTGTTCGAAGGCACTCGGTCGAGGAAGAAGTCCTTGGAGGAAGCTGGGGGTAGCCAGACCCTTGTCGAGCCTCCTTCCGAAGACGAAGATGTCCAAAGCACAGCTGCGGCGGATCTTCATCAAGGCGAAGATGGCCTCCCTGAAGCCCCTCAAAATGACGATGTCCTCCAGGACACCGCCGGGGGTAGTGCTGAAAACGAAGAGGCCCTTCAAGACAGAGCTGAGGGCAGTCAGGCCCTTGCTGATGCGCCTGTCGAAGACAAACTCCAGAATATAGCTGGGGGTGGCCAAACACCAGGAGAAGTAACTCCCCCACATGAGAGCGAGGCTGAGAGCGAAGCCTCAACTAATCCATCCACTTCCGGCCGTGTCATGACAGTATACATGACCGGGGGTGATCTTGAGGCTGATGCGCCGCCACAGGACATTGTCCAGCGCATAGACTCGCTAGAGGGAGGACTCAAAACCCTCTTTGCCTCAATGCAAGCACTGACTCAAGCAGTGTTTGAGATGCGGTCGGCCTTGATCAGGACACCTTCAAATGGTCCCGACCCAGGAGCCAATGGAGAGTCGAGTGTGCCCCTCCAGCGGACACCCTCAGACACAGAAGCACCCCGGACATCGGAGCCCTCAAACGCTCCACTCCAGGTAGTACCTCCTTCCCCGGCTCCTAGCTCCACGGAGGACGTGGTCGAAATGATCAAAGATCTGCGGGAGCGCTTCGAGTCCAAGAACAGGCAGGAGGAACGCCAGAAGATGGGCATTCCCCAGCCTTATCCCCTTGAGTGGAACAAGGTGGTTTATCCCCCAAAGTATAAACCACAAACACTCACGCCGTATGACGGGAAGGACTCTCCACGACGGTACCTGACGTACTTCCAGTCGCAGACAGGGCATCTTCCGAAGGAGGACGCACTCCTCACCAGCATCTTTGTTGGGGCCCTGAAAGGGGTGGCGTATGACTGGTACTGCAGCCTCTCCGATAATTCCATATCGTCCTTCGACGACCTGACACGCCTCTTCCTCGACCGCTTCTACGACGGTGGAAAGGACATGACGATGGCGTCTCTCATTGAGATACGCCAGAAGGACAAGGAAACGGTTCGGGCATTCATCGAACGCTTCCGTCAGGCCTGCTTCAGGTTACCTCCAGGCATGCCAGAACATGCGCTTCTCTCTGCTTGCAGTATGAACATGCTGCCTGCAGTAAAGCTCTGGCTTAACTCTACTCCCCCTCCCGACTGGAGCTCCCTAATCATTGAAGCTGAAGCTGCAGAGAAGAAGGCGGCCAATGCACGTCTTCTGGGTGTTAGCTTTCCCGCCTTTGACGATAAGGGGAAAAAGTCCGCAACCAACAACTCCGGACGAGAAACAAAGGAGAAACAGGCATTGACTGTTAATGCCTCGAAGGGCGCATCTGCGCCTACTCAAAAGCCTCCACTGGCACCAAGACCCAAGGAGGTTTATTCATTCAATGATGACGACACTCTGCAACTCTTTGAGATACTGAAGCAGGGTGACAAGATCAAGCTACCGGACCCGAAGCGGCCCGATGAAGTCGGGAAGGTGGACAAACCAAGGTACTGTCACTACCATCGGTTTGTCGGACACCCGACTAAGGACTGCTACGTCCTCAAAAATTACATCCAGCGCATGATCAATGCGGATGTAATCTCCGTCGATTACGAAGAGAAGACGGTGTCAGCTAATGTGGTGTCACTTCAGTTCGGCACCTTGCCGCCGACTACCATACAAGATGGCGTTGTCCCCATCCCTAAGGCGACAATGGAGGTGGTAAATTTGCCACCCACCCGTGACAATGTGAGTGGACTTGTCCCACTCACCACATCTCGAGGAGAGGTCCTCTGGGTTCACCCCGACCTCGTCTCCGAGGTAACTCAACCGGAGGTACGCCCTACCTCCAAAGCAAAAGGCAGGAAGATCAAGTCTTGCCGCACGGTCTCTTCTTCAACGGAAGAGGTGCTTCCTGTGCAGACGCGTGCACAACAGAACTCCCAGCCCGGTGAAGCTGCCGCCGAAGTGGTGCCTCCTGGCACCATCCCTGAGGAGGGTCCATCCAAGCCCTCAGCAGCCAATAAACAAAAGCAAGTGGAGGCCCGTTTCGACAGACCTCTGCGGAAAGAAAATGCTTCGGGGGTAGCCAAGCCCCACAATTTTGACATTCTGGCACAACTGGCCAGTACTCCTGCACGCCTGTCTTTGTTCGAGCTCCTGCGTCTCTCCAAGGACTCCCGAGAAGCTCTCTGCGAAGCTCTGAAGGATGCCGAATCCTTTCTCAGTCAGGTCAAGCAACCTGAAGACCTACCAACTACTTGTGCACACTGTCATTGTGCGGATGAAGTTATCCCAAACATAACCTTCACCCAACAAGACATGCTGCTCAAGCATCACCGACATAACCGACCGTTGTATTACACAGGGTACATCGGTTCGGTAAAGGTGAGCAGGATTCAGATCGATCCGGGGTCTTCCCTAAGCATCATTCCAAAGGCAGTGCTATCAAAGCTGGGGATCCCAATGTACCGGCTAGCGCCCTCCAATACGACCATCAGCGGCTTCAACGCCAGCAAGAGCGAGCCACTGGGCAAGATCCGGCTGAAGTGTCACATCGGCAGCCTCAAAACTGAGGTGACTTGTTATGTGGTGGATGCCGAGGTCAACTACAACATCTTACTCGGACGACCATGGTTACATGAGTACATGGTGGTGCCCTCCACGCTCCACCAATGCATGAAATATGTATCCACCAACGGCGTCATCCGGACGGAGTTTGCAGATATCGATCCCTTCAAAGGGATTGAGGCCTACTTCACCGATTCCGACTTGTACAAGCCACTTGACGAGGAGGAAGTCAACGACGCCGATGATGAAGCAGAGACGGCAACAGAGCCGGACTTGGAGCCCGAAGCGACTCCTGACGCCCCCTTGAAAATCCATCTGAAAGGGAGACCACCCCAGAAGGCGCCTCCAATGAGCATCAAGCTATCAGGAAAAGTGCCAGCTCGCGAAGCTCCCCTGAAGATACGCCTCAAAGGGAAGCCACCACAAACAGCGGCTCCCCTGGTGGTAAAATTACAAGGGAAGGCGCCACTCATCGAAGGCGCAACCGAGGCACCCCTCAAGGTGCGTCTTAAAGGCAAGCCGCCGCAGTCATCCAAGATGCCGGAGAGGGCTCACATAACCCTCTTAGACCCCAAAGTCAGAGCGGTGGAGGACTCTCCTGATCCGGCCCCAGTGCTTACAGACGAGGAGCTTGGCGAATATATCTCTGCTGATGTAGACGCACCCTCCTTCGACAATGTAATCCCACGGGATAAAATCTCGTACTTTATCAATAATAGAGTGTCTTTCAATTATTCTTGTCTTCCACACTGGAATGCCATGTATACATTAGACAACGCTCTACGGTCGTTGCAAACACAAGTAACGACCGTCTACCATAATCAAATAGTCCCGTCTCAAGGAGTCTTCATAGTCCCTCCACGAAGCCGAGACGAAGGCACCATCATCTCGGGCAAAATCGAGCGTCGTCGGAACCTTCCGTCAATCGAGCCCGAACCTGATACCGGCAGAGTACAAGTCTATCGGTACACAGATGCGGCTAAGCACATCATCCAAAAGATGGGCTACGACCTGAAAAGCAATAAAGGCCTAAACTACGGCAAGGGTCGGCATCTCCCTGTCCGGCTTTCGATGCCCAATGGAAAGCCACAGGATTACAATAATCGGACTCGACGGGGGTTAGGCTATGTCACGCCGCCATCAACTCCAGAGAGTTCAGACGCAGAAGACATAGAACATTTCCACTCGTCGGAAGCATCGACGTGGGATTCCGATACCAGTATCGGATCAGTCTTAAGGAAAGTGCTGTCAGCTAACATGACATCGACGCAACCTCAGAAAGATGAAGGCGAAGACCAACCGCCGGAACCCTTCGAAGAGGAACCCTGGGCTCAACGCCTAGGAGAACAATGGGAGTCTCGTTTTGAGTTACGAGAACCTCCCACCGAAGACGAAGTCGAGCAAATCGACCTCGGGGATGGGTCTTCTTCTAAACCCATCTTTATCAGCAAAAGCTTGGAAGGAGAAGACCGAGAATCTTTAGTCCAATTGGCTAAGGAGTATATCGACGTCTTCGCCTGGAGCTACGAAGACATGCCGGGTCTCGATCTACAGATCGCGATGCATAGGTTGAACATCTTACCAGATGCCAAACCTATCAAACAACAACAGCGACGCTTCCGCCCGGACATCATGAACGCCATCGATCAGGAGGTGGACAAACTCTTGACCAGTGGCTTCATCCGTGAGGAATAACACCCGGACTGGGTAGCCAACGTCGTCCCTGTCACCAAGAAGAACGGGAAGATACGAGTCTGTATCGACTTCAGGGATCTCAACTCTGCTTGCCCGAAGGATGAATTCCCGCTCCCAATCACCGATGTAATGATTGACAACACATGTGGCTTTGAACGCATGTCCTTCATGGACGGGTATTCAGGCTACAATCAAATCAAGATGTTCCCCGATGACGCAAAACACACGTCATTCAGGACTCCAAAGGGTGTTTTCTGCTACACAGTAATGCCCTTCGGCTTGAAGAACGCCGGTGCAACGTACCAGCGAGCTATGAGCACCATCTTCCGTCAACATCTTCGCAAGACAGTTGAGTGCTATGTTGACGACATCGCAGTTAAGAGCCGCCTCAAAAGAGATCACCTACAGGACCTAAAGACGGTCTTCGATCTCATGCGGGCACATCAACTCAAAATGAACCCCGCTAAATCCTTCCTGGGGGTTTCTAGCGGCAAATTCTTGGGCTTTGTCATCACGGCAAAAGGCATTCATGTCGATCCCGAGAAGACTAAAGCCATCCTTAACATGGACCCTCCGAAGAACCTTCGAGAACTTCGGGGCTTACAGGGACGTTTGGCATACATCCGGAGGTTCATAGCAAACCTCTCCGGTAAATGTCAACCCTTTACTCAGCTCATGAAGAAGGGAGTCTCTTATGTCTGGACAGAGGAGTGCCAAAAGGCTTTCGACGACATCAAGGCTTACTTAACAAGCCCGCCAGTCCTAGTGGCACCTGTCGCCGGTAAACCATTCCTCCTCTACGTCCGTGCCATGGATCATTCCCTCGGCGCTTTGCTGGCTCAAAACAGCGATGCAGGCTACGAGCAAGCAATCTACTACCTCAGTCGAACACTCATTGGGGCCGAACACCGGTACAACCCCGTTGAAAAGGAGTGCTTGGCTTTGGTGTTTGCCATTCAGAAGACTCGTCATTACGTCTCGGGCCAGACAATTCACGTCATCTCCCGAGTCAATCCGCTCAGAGTTCTCATGACGAAGCCAGGGTCATTAAACTCCCGGCTGGCTACATGGGCGATCCTACTAACACCATACAACATGGTGTTTGTCCCGTAGAAGGCAGTCAAGGGTCAAGCTCTGGCTGACTTTTTAGCTGCACATCCCATCCCAGAATCTTCAAAACTCTATGAAGACATCCCGGATGAAGTCCAAGAATCAAACGTCACTGAAGGAAGCCCCGTTTGGCGGATGTTCTTCGATGGTGCTTCAAGAACGGGCCCCAATGGCCAAATCATCGCAGGAGTGGGGGTAGTCTTGGTCTCCCCCGATCAGCTGGTCATCCAGCACGCATACTCCCTTTCGAAGTCGTGCTCCAACAATGTTGCTGAGTACAATGCACTCGTCATGGGACTCCAGCTAGCACAACAGCTGGGGGTGGATCATCTGGAAGCCTACGGCGACTCGAAACTCGTCGTAAACCAGATTCGGGGGCAATACGAGGTTCGCCATGAAGATTTGATCCCTTACCATGAAGTTGCATTGAACATCATTTCAACCTTCACTGGGTTCTTCATCGAACATGTACCCCGTCTACAAAACTTGGAGGCTGACGCTCTAGCTGGCCTCGCAGCCTCATTGGCCGCGCCCCTTGGGACTCAACACTATGTCACGGTAACTGGCCGAGACTTGATTTGTCCCAGAAACAACCTATGTTTGCAAATGGCTCACGCCATGCCGACAAATACTGGGATTAATGTCCGAGACTGGAGGTTCCCGTTCATCGACTTCGCTGTCTACGGAATCCTTCCAGAGGACCCGAAGGAAGCCGTCTCAGTCAGGAGACGCTCTCTTCGATTCTACTACGATACAGCCACTAAAATGCTGTACCGACGCTCCTTCGACGGGCTTCTCCTTCGATGCCTGTCTAACGAAGAAGCGGCCGAAGCTCTTCGAGAAGCTCATGACGGAACTTGCGGCGCTCACCAACCAGGGCCTAAGTTGCAAGATCGACTGCGACGTATGGGCTACTACTGGCCAACCATGGTTGTCGACGCAGTGGAATATGCTAAGAAGTGCCATGCATGCCAACTTCATGCAGACTTCATACATACACCATCTGAACCTCTACATCCTACAGTCGCCTCCTGGCGATTCGAAGCCTGGGGCATGGACATTGTAGGGCCAATCACCCCTCCTTCATCGAGAGGACACCGCTTCATCCTGGCCATCACCGATTACTTCTCCAAATGGGCGGAAGCAGTCCCACTAGCAGAGGTAAAAAGCTCCAGGGTGGTCAGCTTTATCAAACACCATATCATTTACCGTTTCGGGGTACCCCGGCGAATCATCCATAACAATGGTCCTCAGTTTATCAGCCACATTTTCAGTAGGTTCTGTGACAAGAATCGCATTCAAAACGTGGCCTCAACCGCCTACAATCCGGCAGCAAACGGATTGGCCGAGGCATTCAACAAAACTATCGTCAGGCTACTCAAAAAAGTCGTGTCATCCAACAAACGCGACTGGGACGAAAAGCTTGGCGAATGCCTTTGGGCCTACCGCACAACGGTACGGACCCCAACAGGCAACACTCCATTCTCCCTGGTCTACGGGAGCGAAGCAGTACTGCCTCTCGAGATACAGATACCTTCGCTCCGCGTGGCAATCACAAACGATCTCACAGAAGAAGACAATCAACGTCGTCGTCTGCGGGAATTGGAGGCACTTGACGAAAAGCGTCTCCTAGCTCAACAACGCATCGAACTTTACCAAGCCCGTATATCACAGGCTTTCAACAAGAAGGTCAAGCAAAGAACTTTCCAAGTTGGCGACCTGGTTTTAGCAGTCAGAAGGCCAATGGTGTTAACTCACAAGACACCAGGGAAGTTCGAGCCCAAATGGGAAGGACCCTTCATCATTGAGACGGTATACTCAAACGGTGCTTACCGGCTCGCCAAACCCAATGGGGACTTGTTCATGATGCCCATCAACGGCAAGTTCCTAAAGAAGTACTACTCTTGACATCCTCCAAGACATGTATTTCCCCAAACAACCTCTTTTCACAAAATCAATCGCTTCCGGAACCCAGCTGTTCCGTGGCATCCTTCCGTAGAAAGATAACCACGTCCACATTACCTCTGAGTTGTCTCTCTACATCCTACAAAGCGGAACCTTACACTTCGTGAGCTTACGCTATCCTTCATGTTTACCACGTCCACATTACCTCTGAGTAAATATTCCGTACAAACAACTCCTGCGTTGTCGTACATTGATCGCAGAACTTCCACGTCCACATTACCTCTGAGTTGTTCAGCGTATCCCCCAGGATCATTTCTACCACGTCCATAAACACCTCTGAGTAGGAAGATTCTATCATTTTGAACCTAATGATTGCCATGTCCACATTACCTCTGAGCAAACATGTTGGTTCCTTTATACTTATTATCTGTACCTAAAAACCAAGGTGCGCAAAAGATAATAGGTCCACATAAATCATCAAGTTCGTGAAATCAAAAATGAACACATCAAAGAGATAGTGTATTTCTTTATTTTTTTAAAAGGAGTACAGAAATACGCTATTCCCCCAGCAAGAGTTGCAAAAAAACACATAAAAAAGAAGAGAGGCTACAATCCCCGATCCTCCCCAGGGTGGGATGAGAGTTCTCTGACTCGACGTCTCAGGTCGGCAGTACGAGTTTCCACAGTCGCCTGGACTCGCAGCTCGGCTTCTTGACGCATTAACCCGACAGCCTCAGCGAAAGTTTTACTCTCATACTTCTCATCAAGCTGTCGTCGCTGCTGAGCCAAAGCAAGGGTCCGCTGAGTAAGAGTCGTTTCCTCCTGCTTGAATGCCACGTGTTCAGCCAGGACACGCTCAGCCTCTAGTTGAAGTTGGGCCCGCTGGTCTTCAAGACGGCGCATCTGAGCATCAACCTCTGCGATGTTAGCATCCTCCGCAGCCCGCTTCTCCGTCGTCTTCTTCATAGATTGAGACAGCTGCTCCGCCGCAGCTTCAGTCCCAGCCACTTCACGCTCCCAACTGCTCACCTCGGCTCGATGGGAAGCCTCGATCTCAGCCATCGACTTTCCTATCTCTGCATCTATCAAGACCGAGAGGTCATTTCGTTGGATGCGCTGCAGTTCCGCGAGCCGCTCGTCCAGCTCCATCACCGAAACCTCCAGAATTTTGGCCATATGGTCATGGCCCTGGTGAATGCGGATCAGCTCGATACAAGGCATTGCCAAAGCTTTTGCCGTCGCAAAGCTCCTCTTGCCATCCATCACTGCAGATACTCCTTTCTCCAGCATTTTGTACACTCCCTCGACGAGGAATTTCATATACCCGTCGGCTTCCGCCAGCACCTGCGGCGTCATAGCAGGAGTTGAGGGAGCTACTACAGTTTGCGGACCGGAGGAAGATCCGCCAACCTCGATCTGAGAGGTTTGAACCTCGGCAGCAATAGGCTCTTCATCAACAGGGGCCAGACTGCTAGCCCGAGGTGCCGAAGGAACAGAAGGAGCCGGCACATGTGTCACGATAGTACCCCAAGTAGAAGGAGCAACAGAGGGTTCCACACCCTTACCCTTCTCAAGCCCGGAGAAATCACCGACGTCAACGGCTACCTCTTCCCCCGACATTCTATCAGCATCAGCTACCTCCCCTGGCAAAACGGGGAGATCGACATCTATCTCCTGGCCAGCCCCAGGAGACAAGACCGACAGAAGAGTCTCATTCTTCTCAAGTCCCTCTACAGGGACAGAATCTATTGCTACCGCCTGATCGGTAGCCATCTCTATGTCCATGGTTGAAGCCAAGGTAGGATTCGGCAATGATTCAGCCGACCTCCCTTCATCATGACCAGGAGGGGAATCAACCTTCTCCTCTATCCCCACTGCTTCTGCTGCCCCCGCAACAGACTCCTGCAGCTCCGGAACGGTGTCATCGGAAGATGATGAACTCCATTCCTCTTCATCACCAGGAAGCTGCGCACTTGCTAAACCTTCGATATGTGAAGCCTCCGCTGTAGCCTTCGCCACCTCGGAAGCTGCTGCACCCTCAGGTTCCCTCCTGACCGGAACCTCCACGATAACAGTATCCTCCGGATCTTCCTCCATGAGAGACATCATTGTCGGCGGGATACGCACTCCAGACGAGCTCGCCATCTCTTCTCGCCTACTCCCACCCGACTTTGGAGTACGAGGTTTTCTTTTTAGCGGCTCCTACAAAAGAAGATGGGATCTCGTAAGTGGCGGAACCAAAATCAGATTTAGTAGGATGTCCTTACCTCTTCGGACGCCGAATCCGATGACACCGTCGGTAACGACGCCTTCTTCTGCTTCTTCGACACAAGAGATTCAGCCCCTGTATCTGCACATCGTTTCGGTCGATCGCCCGAGGGTTCTGCTTGTGATGCGGAGGGGGCACTCCGTTGACCCACCCCTGACGGACGATGCGGCCGAGCCTTCCCTGGCGTATCCCCAGTAGCTGCTAACTGTGTGCCTGCGATAAGGCTGGTCTCCCTGTCATATCCGGAGGGCGGGGCAGCCATAACACAGTAAAATTTGGCGACCGAGTAAAGAATGGGCAGCCGTAGATCGGGGACGGGCAACGTAAAACGAGCTCCAGTACATCCGGCATTATAGTAATGCCAAGCTCGTGCACCGTCCAACAAACTTCCAACATACCCCAGGGTATTACTGGGGTTATCCAACATCATCTGAGCATAACCAAATTGCCGCGCAAAACGGCTCGGCAAGTACGGTTCCAGGTAGCACTGATTCCGGTTCCGGTATACCAGATGGGACGGCCGGATATTTTGCAACCAGCGGAATCTCCATTGAGGCAGAGTAGTAGTACCTTCGCCCAGGTCCCGTAAATCCTCATTGGCCTCAAAACCCAAATAGATGGGACCAACTTTGGTGATCTCCCAACCCTGAAGACGGGATAAAACCTTTCTACAAACCGGGACACCAGTATGCGACCAGCTCCTCCGATGGAAACGACGAAGGAATGCATCTCCAGCCTTATAATCTCCTTCCGAGCCTGGGCTTATCACACTGGGATGATGCAGAATCAGCCATCCCATCAAATAGTGAAACGGCAGTTCGGCGCGCGGGAAGTTATTATTTCGGCCTCTGTCATGAATCACATTTCCAGCAAACTCTCTCAAACCTCGCTGCAGGTTACATACCATTGCGGGGAGAAGAGCCAAACGTCGACCGAAAACCAGCTTCACGGCTGGCAGGATTAAGTTTCGGGTTACCCTCTCTACGGCACCGGATCCGCCCGCAAATACGCAATCCCGGAGCCATATCATTAGGTAGGATGCCGACACCGCCTTGGGTGACATCCGATAAGCAAGATGCCAGAAGCAGCTGTAGGAGCGTGCATCTGACTGCTGGTCCTCATTTCCTCGGGGATTTTTCTCCCCTAACCTGCTCATTTCGAACAACACTTCGCTACGAGAAAGCGCCGGTGCAGTGGAAAATTGTGAGGGATCCTCCTTGTCTTGTCTAAAGACATGATCTCTCCAAGCGGTCACATGAGGCTGCGTCCCGTTCCTATCCCGTCTCTGCATATAGTAATGACGACTCGCCACTTCCTTGAAGACGGCCGTCATCTCCTCAGCCCTGTCCCCCAGGATTTGAAGTTCCTCGTTGGTGGGAAAGTACTCTTCATAGGGTTCCGACCCCCAAGGGAGTTTTGACACCTCGTACATCTCATGAAGTGCGAACCCTAATTCCCCCACCGGGGTAAAGAAGGTCCCGGTATGGATATCAAACATCTCTAGGAGTGCGAGGAACATGTGCCTATTAAGGTCAACACCTGCCTGGGTAGCACGGATCGCGGCAGTCAACCCGATCTCTCGGAGCTCAGTCTGAAACCGCGACAAGATCCAGAGCGTCAGTTTATCCCATTTGGAGACGTAATGGCACCAACCCTCCACCCGAAACTCTCCTGTCGGGTAGGAACGTTCCATCAAAAACATACGATGTGTAAAAGTCGAAGCACTATAAGCAAACGTATCAATGGGTACATCACTGAAGAGGCTCCCAGGACGTAAAGTCCGCCAAGTGTAAGAAGACCCAGACCGTACAACGGTCAAAGCATCCCTTTGGTCGGAAGTAGAATCAATTTGGATGACACCAGTCATCGCTCCCCCCTGAGAAGGGGTAAGCTCCCAAGACATTCTCCTCTGGGAAACAAGACGACAGAAGGACGTCAAAGGCCACTGACGTTCAAGTTGCTTAACAGTCATATGCACTCCATTCGCAGTAAAGAACCAGTCCTCCTTGACCTTCAGTACTGACGAATTAGTAGAAGTGAGACGGTCTCCAAACAGGAACTCAGGCTTCAGGAAGGTCACTTTATCAGATGTGGAGGGTTTAATGACTCCACGTTCCATCATCCGTTTGAGGAACCAATACTGCTGTTCACGGATTAGGGTCATTCTCTCAGGAGGCTGATCCAGCATAAGAGCATCTTGAGCAGGGTTTATCACTTCCTCGTTATGCTCTACTCCCATTTGGTTGAAAGCAGCCTCTAAGAAAACTTCACTCAAAGGCGGGATTGCCATCGACACTAGTAAAAGATCAGAAAAAGTCAGAAGAGAACACACAATGTGTCTAAAGGAGAAAACTGCGGCGCATCATCAGGGTTTGAACCCATGCGCGTCCGCAGTATAGCCTCGGCGCATCATCAGGGTTTGAACCCATGCGCGTCAGCAGTATAGCCTCGGCGCATCACCAGGGTTTAAACCCATGCGCGTCGGCGGGCAAAGACCGCGGCACATCATTAAAGACTCAAGGCCTATGTGCGTTGGCGTACGGACAATGAGACTTACCAACCACCTCCGGCCGAACTTCGACAGGCCGACGAGGAACGATAGCCGCCGCAACTTCCGCGGGCTCCTTCGCTTTCTCCTTCCCCTTGCCGGCAGCGCCGCGAGGAGTCTTGGGAGCCATTCTCTCGAAGAAGGAGAAGTTAGGGTTTTGAAGAAGAAACTCTAAAGAGGCACAGAGAAGAAGAACTCTTTCTCTCTCCGACTCTTACTTATTTATAGGGCATGGTCGCACGCGTGAACAGATGACGTGTGATCTCAGCCGTCGCCTCGGGTTCTGTGCAAGGATAGCAGCAAATAAAACCAAAAGATCATCATTAATCTTTTCGGTTACCGAGGCACCATCATCATTAACTGAGAAGAGCATGCGCCCGAACAGGCATGCGCCCAGAAATCATGCGCCCTGACCTCCATGCTTCTTATTTCAAAGTATTCCAAAACTTATTCAAAAGTTTTGAAAACTTTGAAGGGGGTCTTGTAGAAGCATGGAATTTCACAACCAGAAAGCCCATGCGCCAGACACTACATGCGCCAGAACTCAGACGAAGAACTTCACAGCAAAGTCAATAACTATAGACATTTGAAGAAGGACTTTTTATTTATATATAAAAGTCTATTACATGTCTAGAAAAGGCTGTACAAAGGAGAATTTCTACAAAGGAAAGAGCCTAAGACTACAGCCAGCGGCCATCATGCGCCTTCAGATAAGGGCAGCGGCCACCATGCGTCTCCAGATAGGCGCAGCATCACTATGCGCCACCAGTAAGGCGCAGCAGATATCATGCGCCTCCATCCAGGCGCATCCCATCATCTCTCCAGCAGCTCAGTTATGTGCATCCCTTCAGCCAAATTCTTCCAGCCAGGCTCACCTGGCCGAGCAGAGCCCAGTTATGTGCCGCTCTTCCAACCAGGCTCGCCCGATAAATGCTTCGACACAAAGCATTTAACCCTCTGGCTGGAACCAAGGAAGAGAAGAGCACCGCAAATGCTGAGGCCAGGGGAGGCTTCGAAAGAGCCTCCAAAGCCGAAGGAAGACCGTGATCGAAACCACGGCTAAAGGAGCAGCTTTCGACACGATCAAAGTGGGGAAACCCCACTTTGCAGGAAGAAAGAGCCTTGCACCGCCATTTCGATTTACGGCTCTTCCGGAATAACGGAGACGAGGCTCGAGCATCCCTATCTTTGGATGTAACAGGCACCTTCCGCCTGTCTCGGAAGCCCTCGACTCCGTCTTTTGGATGTAACAGTCACCTTCAAGTGCATCAAAGACAACGCAGCATCTCATCTTCACCCTCGGGAGCACTTCGTCAGCAGAATGCACCCGTATGTTCAAGTTCATATTGGAAGTACGTGAGGGAATGAGAAGCAAATCTTCTCTCCATGCCACTATTTATAGGCCGGGCAGATCAAACCCACGCGCCAAGTGGATGGCCCTCCGAAATTCCGTGCAATGAATTTACATTAAATGGATGAACCGGACGCCTTGAATTCAGCCAAACGGCTATTTATGGCACTCGAAGAGCGAGACAGCCGCATCATTAAAAGACATGTCCGATGCGCCAGCCAGACAGCGCATCACACGGACGCGCCCTTCGGCATCAGGCGCATCACACAGACGCGCCTTACAATACTCGGCGCATTACAGAAGGTGCGCCCCCACACATCTCCATACCGAGTGGAACGCCAACCGACGCGCCCACTCAGCTGTCCATCGAACGTCACCAACATTAAATGCTGAACTGACAGAGTTGGCAGCACGCCTCCCAAAGTCTGAACAGTTGACAGCTTTATTCAGAAAACGAAGCGTCGGCAACGTCAGCATCATCATGACTTCCGACGGCTACTGCCACGTGGCCACCCGCATGCGCCTCTACGGCCATGCGTCCACACCCGCATGTGCCTCTACGGCCATGCGTCCAAACCAGCATGCGCCTCAAAAGCCATGCGCCTCAGACCCTTCACTGATCCCTAAAGACAGAAGAAGAGTCTCCGGTTGAAGTTTTGTATGCGCCTCAAAAGCCATGCGCCCCAGGCTGATCTCTGATCCCCAAAGACAGAAGGAAAGTCGCCTGCATGCGCCTCAAAAGCCATGTGCCCCAAAAGGTTTATAACTCCTAAAGGTTATGAGCCGCAGCCTCCTCCTGCGCCCAATCCAAGGCGCAGCCCACCAGATCACTCCTCTCCACCAAATCCGAGATCTTCGAACCATGAGTCGACGACACGTGTCTTTTGACTCAACTCATCCAAGATTTCAGCAACGGAAAGATCTTCTCCCTGCTACGTGCCGGCTCACAACAGCAGTATGAAGAGTTCTCCCCCTCGATCAGGGTGCAGCATCCGTGCGCCTCCATCAGCAACCTCCACGTGGCATCCCCACACCGGCGCATCCTGCATGCGCGCATGAGCAGCCAGCCTGCAAAACTATAAATAGAAGGATCATCTCCTTCACACACACAGAGATTCAGAACATAAGACTCACAGAGAATCCACAACAGAGAATCACCGGAGAGGCAGTTCTAGACACTCAACGTCTTCCTCCTCTCAGCAAGCTCCAGCACCCAGAGTAATCAACACCTTCAGAGAACCGATAACCGCCGTCAGCCGGTCAACGGAGTCAACGCATTACCACTCGCTCCATTGGCACTAAGGACCCAGCTTAAACAAAAGTGTACTCCTAGGACTACATCTAAGTCCTATATTGTATCACTGTTCTGTTTGTATTAAGATTTCAATCAAAACAATTTTAATGGCAAACACGGCTCAGCGCATCCGCTACCACATTTTCCTTGTCCGGCGTGTAGTCGATTGACAAGTCATAGTCTTTGATCAGCTCGAGCCATCGCCTCTGCCGCAAATTCAATTCTTTCTGGGTAAAGAGATACTTGAGGCTTTTGTGGTCCGTATAAATCCTGCACGCCACGCCATAGAGATAGTGACGCCACAGCTTCAACGCGAACACAATTGCCGCTAGTTCTAGGTCGTGCGTGGGGTAGTTCTTCTCGTGCGACTTCAACTTCCGAGAAGCAAAAGATATCACCTTATCCCGCTGCATGAGCACACACCCCAAGCCCTGGCCAGAAGCATCGCTGAAGATTTAAAATCCCTCTGTCCCTTCAGGAAGAGCAAGTATCGGAGCCGAAACGAGCCGTTGTTTGAGCTCCTGGAAGGAAGCTTCACAGTCGTCTGACCACTTGAATGCGACTTGTCACGACCCGCACCCGCTTTTCGGATACGAGACGTGTCCAAGCCAGCTTACGCCGCAGAGTCGGCGGTAGAACGCTGTCAAGCCCGCAAGAAATAAGTGCTCAAAATAAACAATATTGCTCATTCACATTTCTAGATTTATTACAACATTTACAATTAAAGAAAATACAAGATTTACAGTTAATGGAATTGATACAATGCTTTCTATTTCTAGGTTTGTCTTCAGCATACCCAAGTCTTCTCCAGTGCTAAGAGTGATCGCGGCTAAACCTGTAAAATGTTGGTTATCCGGTCAGGATTGGAACAAGTACACAAACCGACGGCAGTGCAAAACACAATAGAATTAACAAGACATGAAAATAGCATCTGAGATATGAAAGCTGTAAGAAAACTGATGTCCTAGCACGATAAAGAAGTAAACAAGAAAAAACTAATAAAAGACATCTATCTAGGTGGTGTGAAATATCTGTTTCAACATGTGGACGGCTAGGGGGTAAATCAGGCACACTGCACGTGTCGTGCGCAGCGGCTAGCATTCACGAAAGACACTGGAATAGTTCTGGGTAGTCCACACGTCTACTAAGATATTTCCCCTCCCGACTACTCCGTGTGACGAGCGTGTCAACAAGCAGCAAGATATATGTATAGACATGAAATGAAAAGACTACTATGAATCGGAAAGCAATCAGAAAGTGCACTTGCCTGCGGTCCTTTGCTGGTGAAACCGATAATCCTGTTGAGTCCAGGATAGTCCAATTAGCCAAGTACGATATGAGGAAGTCCGCATTGGTAAGAAAATATGAACATTCGATTAGTCGTGATTTGGGGATAACTTAGTCTAGGGAAAGATAAATTAGGAAAACTAATTCTTTATAATCTAGAAAGTATATATTTTTCTAGAATTCATTTACAATCTATTTTTAAAGCTTTCAATGAATATTTGTACCTATGTTTAAAAATATTATCTAGTCAAAATAATATTTTTAGAAAGTATTTCTAACACACATTCTAGACATATATAAAAGTCCATCAGGTATAAAACCATAACACAATATATATTTTAGAGATATTTAATCTATATAACAAATTTAACATTATTAAAACATAGTAATTATAATAATAATTTAATAGATACAAAATAACCATAATACTAATAATAAATAACTAATAATAATAAAACTACCTATAGCAGTATCTATATTTATTCTAATAAATACTATTCCATACTACTAATTAGTAAAATTATTAATCCATTACTAATAAATTAACAGATAACTAAAACTTAATAACTAAATTAACTACATAATTATGCTAACTAATTTAATCTAATCAACTAACTTAAATTCACACTAACTGAGCTCAAACTCATGGGCTGGCCCAAATTTAAAACTTATTGAGCTTGCTTGCTTCATCCGAATCTTATTCAAGGATCAGTTTTGAGAGCACTCTACCAACCCATAGGAGGGAGAACACATAAAACAAAGAAAGGAAAAAGGAAGGGGAGGGCTAATTGGTAATTACCTAATAGGTAAAGGACTAGTGGCTACTTCCTTCTTCCACATGTTGTACTCCTGTATGGGACATGCATGGGACTATTGGTTGCTTCTTCCTTCGTGAGCAGCTGCTCTTCTCCTACCCAAGCGACTATTGATGCTGCTACTTCTACTTCATTCATCTTCTGCGGATAGAGCATGAAAAGAAGAACAAGTCTACGGCTTCATACAGCTCTGGCATAGCCATTTCTGGAAAACGTGGCCAAGGGAACGGTATAGGTGGTTGCATGGTTCCTATCATTACTGCTCGATGCCAAGGCTGGGCGGCGAAGACCCTCGATCGACCAGGGCGCTACACCGCTCGGAGGGACGTCCATGGAAGTACGGCTGGCCACGCCTGACGCCCCGGTGCTCACACCGACATCTAGAGGGGTACTGGTGCAACTGTGAAGTTGAGTGACGGTTTGGGGTTGGGTTGGCCAAGAGTGAGGCTTCGAGGACTTCGGTTATATCTGCACCCGACGGCTCAGTCCTCCGATGGTGAGACGAGGGAGACTCGGCGTGGCTCCGTTGCGTACCATCACCGCAATAAACCCCGAGCGCCTAGGCGGGAAAAAATCCTCAGCAATGAACCGCACATCACCAAGATCTTCGAGGTCGCAGCTGTGACCTCTACCGCGCGCTTCACCCCGAGCCCAACGTGTCCTGGAGGCCGGTGGACCTGCGGACGTGTACGCGGACACGGCCATGGCAGGAGGCGGTTCGGTCTGCCATGGATTAGGTTAGGGATGCTGAGGAAGGAGGCGGCGGTAGTAGAGGATTATTAGGGTTTTCTTGTTCGATCTATATATGTGTATATATACTCACATTTCTTTAGTTTCCCAGAGGGTCGGGGTCGGTTCCTCTCGGGCTCGCGCGTGGAGGCTTTGTTGGGTAAGGCTGGATCGGGCTGCTCTGCTATAAGTGGTGTTATGGGGAATTAGCTAACTTGATGGGAAAATTTGGGGCTCGGCCTGCTTAGCGCTGGGTAAATCTCGGTTTACCGAGTTGGGATTCTCGGCCTGAGCTCGTGGGGCTTCTGGGGTCGGTTCGGGAAGCTATTGCTTCTCTTCTGATGCATGAAAGCTCACTTTCAACATGTTATTAGTGCAAAAGCAAACAACCATTATTCCTGCTACAAAGCAAATTTCGGATAATATTATCTAGAGTGATGTTCTATACAGAAATTCAAATGAACTTATTGAAGCTTTTTTTTTTTTGAAATCACACGCACACACACAATTGAGAGGCTCGAACCTTGCCGGCCCCTCCAGATGTCCGCTCTAATACCACTAGGCTAGAGAGCTCGGACATTGAAGCTTTTTATTATACACCATTATGCGACTGGCAGTTCATGCAGAAAGAAAGGAAAATATGAACATTCAGTATTATTGGACCTTGCTACTATATCCAAGAGGGAGCAAAGTAGTATAAATTTTCCATGTAAAATCTAGAAGGAAAATAAATGAGGATATAAAATTTTCATGTCAGAAATTCAAAGGAAAAAAACCCTGTAGAAAGCTGCCTGGTGGTGATTTTGATACAATGCCCTCTTTTCCGGCTAGATTGACCATCTTCAAAGCACTAATAACAGCTATACCAATTCTTTCCTTCCATGCAGCTCACTAAATGACAGCTGTTTTGTAATATCACTGATTGCTATTCTGTTCCGTGTTGTCGTAGCCCAGTGGTCAATTGGGAAGCAATGCATCTAACATTTCTACAATTCCTATATATATTTATATATATTATTATTTCCAAATAACACAAATTCCTAGTAAGATATTCATATACCACATATTGTATCAATAATAAAAATGGTATGGTGTTGGGGAACACCATATAATCATGTTCCATTCGGTCCACCGAAATTTGTGCAAAAGTCCTAAATTGCTGAATAATTGTCGATAAAACTAGATATTTTTTGTACAACGAATATAGTCAATCCCTTGAAAGTAAAGTACAAAATATATATATGTAGATGCAATATACATCTACCGTAATAATTATCTAACTAATTATTTATCAAAACCTAAAAATTATCGTTTAATTAAAATAAATAAAGAATGTGTTTTTTTTTTTTAAACCGGGAAGGGGAGCTACACGACTCCTTTCTGGGTGAGGCGAGTCAACAGCGATGCGATCTTCGCGAAGTCCTTCACGAAGCGTCGGTAGTATCCCGCCAAGCCTAGGAAGCTTCGAATTTTGCTAACTGATGCGGGCCGTTTCCAATCAGCAACTGCCTCGACTTTCTTCGGATCGACTGCGATGCCCGCGACGGAGATGATGTGCCCAAGGAATGAGACGCTGTTCAGCCAGAACTCGCACTTGCTCATCTTCGCGTACAACTGATTCTCTCGAAGGATTTGGAGTACCGTCCGCAGATGCTCTGCATGTTGTGCTCGATCCTTCGAGTAGACGAGGATGTCGTCGATGAAGACTACTACGAACTTGTCAACGAACGGACGGAACACCCGATTCATTAGATCCATGAAGACGTCAGGGGCGTTTGTCAGACCGAACGGCATTACCAAGAACTCGTAGTGGCCATAACGAGTGCGGAAGTCAGACTTCGGCACGTCATCTGGCTTGACTTTGAGTTGGTGATAACCCGATCGTAGATCAACCTTCGAAAACACCGTTGCACCTTGGAGCTGGTCGGACAAGTCGTCGATGCGGGGCAGGGGGTATTTGTTTCGGATGGTGGCTTTGTTCAATTCCCGATAGTCGATGCAGAGCCGCATCGATCCATCCTTCTTCTTCACGAATAGCACGGGCGTACCCCATGGCGAGACACTCGGACGGATAAACCCTCTGTCGAGCAATTCCTGAAGTTGTGCCTTCAATTCTTTCAATTCTGCAGGGGCTATTCTGTACGAAGCCTTCGAGATCGGCCGGGTATCGGGGAATGTGTCGATGGTGAACTCTATTTCTCGATCGAGCGGCATGCCGGGCAGCTCGTCCGGGAACACGTCGGGGAATTCTGCCACAACGTCGGTCTGACCCGCGTTTGCACCATCCTTGTAGGCCTCAAAAATGAAAGTCACGCTAAGTTGATCAGAACAAGTCACACAGAGTGATCCAAGAAGCAGCACAAAAGATACGCTAAGTTCTGCCTGGCCATCTTCTTTAGAAGTCACGCAGAGACAGCTCAGCCATACGTCAGAATCATAATGACTGACAACACAACAGTCGAGAAACGTCTCCTCGTATGCCACGTATGCACAGAATTCAAGAGATCATCGCCGCCTTTTGCATGATTTTCGAAATCTTCCTTAGCAAGACTCACTCTTCACCAAGTTGGCGTGACTTTGGGTCTTATCTTCATTTAATGCGGCTGACAATATAATCAATGTCAGAGATTCTGTGTCAGACAAAGCGTGCCAAATCAAGACAGCTGGCGGTTTGCGTGGATTCTGAACCTTCTCCTTCCTCAAGTTTGCGTGGATTTTTGAGTTATTCTTCTCAAAGCCTGCGTGAATTCTGAAGTATTCTTCTTCAAAGCTTGCGTGGATTTCGCCTTCAACGAGTCTGCGTCAACGAATCTGCGTGGATTTTTGCCTTCAGCAAGACAGCGTGGATTTCATTTCAACTGGAGTACGTGGCAGCCATGCCACCGATCTCTCTCTCGCGTGCCCAGTAACTCGCACACGATGTAGCACCCAGTTTTATGAAATTGGAGATTTTTGAAAATTTATTATTTTTATTATTTAATAATGGTGATTAGGGCATGATATGGTTTATAGTGATTATTAGTGTGATTAAACCATTTTCTAAGTCATGCTAAGTCATGACTTATGACTTTGTGATTTGGTTAGAATAACTTAGTGTAAACCCTAGTTTTCTCTAACCTAGAAGTTGCCATGACCATGAGAACTTGACCATAGGCTTAGAATATCATTTTAGTGATTTTTAGCCTAAGGGGTATTTTGGTAATTTTCTAGGATTTATTTGGAATTATTTGAATTTATGTGTTTTTATTATTATTTAATTATTGATTATTGTTATGTTAGTCCCTAAGCTAGTTTACCCTAATCTAGGGGTTAGTCACTAACCTAGAAGACTAAGTGTAGATATTTACTTTATGTGTAAATATCTAGGTTGATAAATATCTAGATATTTAACTTTCTAGGATATTTTATAAACCTAGAATATCTAACCCCTAGTCAAAGCCTTAGAGACTAAGTCTTGCAAGGTGGAAGGGGACCCTATAGCCTACCCCTACCCCCCCCCCCCCCCCATGGCAGCCAAGAACACCCCCTCCATATGTGTACACCCTTCACAAGAAAGGCTTCATTTTCAATACATTGGAGTTTAGGTTTTCCCTCAACTTCACACCTCCATAACTTGACCATTTCTCCACCAAATTGAGCCCCGTTTCTTGCGTTGGAACCCCCTACTAGTGAGGATACCAAGGAAGGCTAGCTAGCAAGGATACCCTAGCTGTGGGCACCCCCAAGGACAGTGAACAACCCCCCCCCCCCCCAAGAAGTTGTTTTCTTGAGTTTTCACTCAATAGGTATTTTCTCACAAACCTAGTCAAATTCCTGTTTTTCTTTCATAAATGCATTCATATAGGGATAACAATACTGTGGGTAAAGTTTGGTGGGATTTTGATGTGTTTTGGTGTCCGTATCGGACACGTGTCTGTCTTAATTTCAGTGTTTGTGTAAATGCCACTTAGGACTAAACCTTGTGTTTTTGTGAAACAAATTATATTTTTGGGTAGCCCTAGACATGTAGGACACGAAACCCTAGGACTGAGCACGAAATCGTATCGTGTCCGTGTCCAAATTGGACACGAACACACTGTTAAACACTACACTGCACACTGTTAAATCCCAAGTGTTTGACACTTTGTATTGTGTCCACACGTGTCATGGACACAATACAGACACATGGACACACACCTAGACCCTAGGCCTACCCCCTGACACGAGCACGTGGCCCCACGTGCCACGTGTGAAGTACACGAACCCCCGACACTTGTGCACGAGGCACTGCGTAGCTCCCCTGCTACCAGACCCCTCGTGTGGACACGACACGACACGTGGACACGTGCCACTTGGCACAGACCTAGGGGCAGTGTCTGATAAGACACCCCTAAAGTCTTGTGTCACGACGTGTCGTGTCGAGGGAGAAAATCCACTCGCACGGGTCGTACACTGGCACAGCACACGCATTTCAGACCTCTCTGATACGCACGTAGAACTCGGACACGCGGACACTTGGACACGAATCAGGTTAGTGGACACCTAGTAGACCCCTAGGCGAACTTTCCCCCACGAGCACGAGACACGTGGATGAGTGTGTCGTGTCCTAGAGCTAAGTGCACGCGTGCACGATACTGTGTGTGTGCGTGTGTATCAGAGTTTACCCGGGTATGGTTTTCTTGTGTTTGGACACGAGCAACCGTGTCGTGATGTCGTGTCAAGTACCTAGGACACTAGGGTATGTGTGGGGCACCAGTTACCAACCTTGGGATACGAGTCTTAGCTCGTTTGGTTGCGTGTATTTCGAATTACCTCAAATTCGAGTGCACAGTACAACAGTCCCTGTTTTGGGATTAATTTCCAGTTTTGAAAATCGAATTTCAATTCGATTTTGTGTGTGTTTAATACATTAGACTAGTGTATTTTAGTGTGTAGATGTGAAGTATATATGTATTTGTGAGTGTGGGTCGAATGTGGGGAGTTTTGGTTGTGTGTAGGTGTAGTGGTGTGTGTATATATATATGTATGTATATGTGGTGTGGGTGTGTGTTTTCTGTGGGGGTTTCCTGTCTCAGGAAACCTGAGACACCCCCCCCCACTGTTCAGTCTCTCTCCCTCTCTCACTGATTAGCTCTCTCTCTCTCTCATTGAGTCTCTCTCTTTCCTCTCTATATATATATATGATTATATATATATATAGGTTTTGTTTACATATATATATATATATATATGTATATATATATGATATATATATTGTATTAGATATATAGTGCCATTATATATATATGTGGGGGTTTGGTATTATATATAGTGTACTCCCATATTGATATATAGGTATTAGATAGATTATATATATATCTATATATATATGACTTTCTAGTATAGGTTTATATTGAAACCTATAAGTTATTAGCCTCTGGAAACCAATGATACTGGCCTATGGCCTAGGATTACTAGCCTATGGCTTGGGGCTAACCCTAATGACCCTAAATCCACTTGTTGACCCTTGTTGACTAAGGGTTGACCAAAGTCAACCTTAGGTCAAAAGTGACCTAGTTAACCTAGAAATGACTAGGAATGACCTAAAACAACTAGTTTAGCTAGTTTGACTAAAACCCTAACTAGTAGACGTAGTTTGACCTAGACTTGACCCAGATTGATCATGTTGACTAGTATTTGACTAGTTTGATTAGAAAGTTGACCAAGAGTTGACTTTTGACCAGATTGACCTAGAATCATGTAGTATGCATTGTATACTCTATTTTTACCATTGTGGATATGTTGTGACCTGTTTTACTCTAAATAGGACTCTGTGACACCAGTTCGGACATTTATTCATATCAGTCATACAGGGTGACAGGCGAGTACATTCTCTGATCTTTTCATACTTGTTAGGATTTATATTCTTGCTCTAGAATACCTTACATGATGCTGTCACGTCATTATCACGAATTGGTACTATATGGATCTTGTCATGCGATGTTATCTCCCTCGGGGTGCATCAGATACAGTTGTCATGTGCTTTTCACGAACATCTTGTATTTCATGTACACCGCTTTCATGTATACTCTTGTGCAATCTTGTACTCTCATGATCACGCGAGCAAACATGATAAAAATCTCTTGTGCAAAGTAACGTAACTTGACTGGATCCTTGTGTATTGATTGGGGAGGGTGAGTAGGAAATGGTTATGTGATCAAATCCCATCTTGTACA
Source organism: Iris pallida (assembly GCA_029216955.1). Classification (NCBI taxonomy): domain Eukaryota; kingdom Viridiplantae; phylum Streptophyta; class Magnoliopsida; order Asparagales; family Iridaceae; genus Iris; species Iris pallida. Next base: position 11,760,848 of record JANAVB010037420.1, read on the forward strand.
AATTCATGTGAAATCTTGTGAAATCTTGTATATGTCCTAAGCCCGTTTATATAACCATATCATGCTCTAAATCACAGGTTACCTACAGTTCTTACTTATCATATATATAGATATTTCCAGTTATCAAATCTCTCTCGTTTTACATATATTCTTTACAGTTCATGTATCTTACTCTATGCATGCTTTATATTTCCCAACCTGATATGAACTGCGTGAGATGTATTGTGCTCGTTCCTGTCCTGACTGGGCCTGTTGAAAATATTACAGATGATGATGGTGACTGTCCTACCTTCTATGGGACACATGAGGGTGACCTTCAGGAGCCTGAGGAGCATCTAGCTCAGTAGAGGGTGCCTAGTCTAGTCTAGTGTTTACAGTTTTCTTTTTGTATCGGACTGTTCCGATTGTTAGTTGTGACTTAGTTATATTTCAGGTCTTGTACTTATTTGTGTTGGACATCTACTTTGTGTGGTGTGATAACTCTATATATGTTCAGTTCTTCCTTTTATCTGATTCCATATCATGTTCTATCTTTCCCAGACTTGTGTTTGAGATATAGAGTTGAGATGTTATGTTATACCTCCGTGCGGAGATGACAGGTTTATATATCTTGTTATTAGATGTTAGATGTTATATATGACCTATACAGCGTTCTACCGCCGACACTGCGGCGTAGGCTGGACGTACCCACGTTCTCGTGCCCCTAATCAGGGTGCGGGTCGTGACACATTTTTGTGGTGGCCCATGCAGGTCTGTGTCACAATTAGTGCGATCTCGTAATGGTACTCGACTTAGAGTGCTAATTACGAGCCTGCAATTAGGACGTAGGACCTAGGACATGATAGGAGTTTCTCAATCACACCTAGGAAATTTTCGATCTTTTGATTATCATGATTACTTCCCTTATATTAATTTAACTGTCCTTTCTTGATAAATCTACTCATGTGCCATATTGACCTCTTTATTTCAATTCGTCTCCAGGATGACGAAGACGCACCCGCAGGCCACTGGATCGAGTAGTTTGCCTGAGAGATCTGATCAGGCAGAGGAGGAGGTTCACGAGACTGCCCCCAGTGATTCTACTATTCCGGAGACCCCGGCAGTTGCGCAGGGAGGTCTACCACCTCCACCCCAGAGGGTTACGGCCGTTGTTCTGGAGATACTGCTGCCACCACCACCGGTACCGACGGATACGCACCATATGTTTCTTCTCCTTCAGCAGATGATGGAGACACAGCGGGCCCAGGCAGAGGCGTCGCAGCGCCAGTCGGAGGCGTCACACCGACAGATCGAGATGCTGAGGCAGAGTATGGAGAACTCGCATCAGCTTGCCCTAGCAGCAGTAGAGAGAGTGGCACCGGGTACGGTGTAGGGCCCTACTGGCCAGCAGCCGTACCAACAGCAGTCCAGGCCGGGGACAGTATTGGACTTCAGAAAGATGAGCTCCAGGGACTTCACAGGCACGGAGGGCATCCTCTATGCAGACGACTGGCTAGAGGATGTACAGCGGAGCATGGAGCTGACAGAGCTTCCTAGAGCGCTTTGGGTTTCGGCCGCAGCCAGCCGATTCTTCGATATTGTGCTGACATGGTACCGCACGGATCCTCGTGCGTCGGTGAGAGGGCTGACTTGGGAGAACTTCCGGAGGCTCTTCAAGGAGAAGTTCTTCCCGGACGTGGCTCTTACAGCATTGGAGGGCCAGTTCGTGGGTCTAGTACAGGGGAACTCGTCGGTGGACGAGTATGCAGCTGAGTTCTTCCGCCTTAGCAGGTTCGCTCCCGATATGATCCAGGATGAGGGACAGAAGGCTCGTAAGTTCCGCAGGGGACTTATTCATACAGTGCGCACCCGCACCTCGGGACGCCGTGACGCGACGTTCGATCAGATATTGATGGACACACAGATTGCAGAGGAGGACTTCGGCCTCAAGCCGAAGAGGGGCAGTGATACCTTAGGGGCTAGTTCTAGTGCAGGGCCAGCCAAGCGCCCTCACATACAGCAGCAGAGGCCAGTTCTGCAGCCATTTCAGGGCCAGGGACATATACTTCACCAGCAGGCACCCAGGCAGCAACAGCACCCTATGTGTAACTTCTGCAAGAAGCAAGGTCACGGATGGGACGACTGCAGGAAGAGGCAGGGCCTGTGTTTGCTTTGTGGTTCAGCAGAGCATCAGTTGAAGGAGTGTCCCAAGAGCTTGGCACGATTGACTCAGACAGTAGCAGGAGCTAGAGCTCCGACAGGGCAGCAGACAGGACCACCGTTGCAGACTCAGCAGCAGAGGTTTGCCCAGCATCAGCAGCAGGCCAAGGGAGGCCAGCCGGGGCGAGCTTTCGCCATGGCAGTCGATGATGCACAGACAGAGGGAGAGCTGATTGCAGGTTCCAACCTTTTCGATTCTATTTTCGCATTTGCCTCCTTATAACTGTCTTGGAATCTCGATTCTATCTGTTCCTTATAGTTGATAAATTCTGTTCGAATATTTCATTATAAATTATTTTCTTCTGAGATAAGTCGTATAGGCTAGGTCGTCTCGATCATGGGATCTAGAGTTTTCTATAGTCACGTTAGCTGGCATAGTGAGGACATATAGTCAGATTTTGGACGTATTTCTCGGATGTGGGAATTTAAGGTTTTCGTGGCCAGGCATGCGGCAATGCGAAAATTTTAAATACCATGATTCTAGAGGTATGTACCTTAGTCGAGGACTCTGTGAATATCGTAGCCTTGCTCACTAGCATGACGAAGATTCCGAATATCATGATTTTGGACAGACGCATATGATTATCGGACTGTGTGTTTGAGACTGTGATTGTTGGGGTGTTTGACCTAGAAGGAGTATGACCATTCTAATTTCGAGGACGAAATTTTCTAAGGAGGGTAGACTTGTAGCACCCAGTTTTATGAAATTGGAGATTTTTGAAAATTTATTATTTTTATTATTTAATAATGGTGATTAGGGCATGATATGGTTTATAGTGATTATTAGTGTGATTAAACCATTTTCTAAGTCATGCTAAGTCATGACTTATGACTTTGTGATTTGGTTAGAATAACTTAGTGTAAACCCTAGTTTTCTCTAACCTAGAAGTTGCCATGACCATGAGAACTTGACCATAGGCTTAGAATATCATTTTAGTGATTTTTAGCCTAAGGGGTATTTTGGTAATTTTCTAGGATTTATTTGGAATTATTTGAATTTATGTGTTTTTATTATTATTTAATTATTGATTATTGTTATGTTAGTCCCTAAGCTAGTTTACCCTAATCTAGGGGTTAGTCACTAACCTAGAAGACTAAGTGTAGATATTTACTTTATGTGTAAATATCTAGGTTGATAAATATCTAGATATTTAACTTTCTAGGATATTTTATAAACCTAGAATATCTAACCCCTAGTCAAAGCCTTAGAGACTAAGTCTTGCAAGGTGGAAGGGGACCCTATAGCCTACCCCTACCCCCCCATGGCAGCCAAGAACACCCCCTCCATATGTGTACACCCTTCACAAGAAAGGCTTTATTTTCAATACATTGGAGTTTAGGTTTTCCCTCAACTTCACACCTCCATAACTTGACCATTTCTCCACCAAATTGAGCCCCGTTTCTTGCGTTGGAACCCCCTACTAGTGAGGATACCAAGGAAGGCTAGCTAGCAAGGATACCCTAGCTGTGGGCACCCCCAAGGACAGTGAACAACCCCCCCCCCCCCCAAGAAGTTGTTTTCTTGAGTTTTCACTCAATAGGTATTTTCTCACAAACCTAGTCAAATTCCTGTTTTTCTTTCATAAATGCATTCATATAGGGATAACAATACTGTGGGTAAAGTTTGGTGGGATTTTGATGTGTTTTTGTGTCCGTATCGGACACGTGTCTGTCTTAATTTCAGTGTTTGTGTAAATGCCACTTAGGACTAAACCTTGTGTTTTTGTGAAACAAATTATATTTTTGGGTAGCCCTAGACATGTAGGACACGAAACCCTAGGACTGAGCACGAAATCGTATCGTGTTCGTGTCCAAATTGGACACGAACACACTGTTAAACACTACACTGCACACTGTTAAATCCCAAGTGTTTGACACTTTGTATTGTGTCCACACGTGTCGTGGACACAATACAGACACATGGACACACACCTAGAGCCTAGGCCTACCCCCTGACACGAGCACGTGGCCCCACGTGCCACGTGTGAAGTACACGAACCCCCGACACTTGTGCACGAGGCACTGCGTAGCTCCCCTGCTACCAGACCCCTCGTGTGGACACGACACGACACGTGGACACGTGCCACTTGGCACAGACCTAGGGGCAGTGTCTGATAAGACACCCCTAAAGTCTTGTGTCACGACGTGTCGTGTCGAGGGAGAAAATCCACTCGCACGGGTCGTACACTGGCACAGCACACGCGTTTCAGACCTCTCTGATACGCACGTAGAACTCGGACACGCGGACACTTGGACACGAATCAGGTTAGTGGACACCTAGTAGACCCCTAGGCGAACTTTCCCCCACGAGCACGAGACACGTGGATGAGTGTGTCGTGTCCTAGAGCTAAGTGCACGCGTGCACGATACTGTGTGTGTGCGTGTGTATCAGAGTTTACCCGGGTGTGGTTTTCTTGTGTTTGGACACGAGCAACCGTGTCGTGATGTCGTGTCAAGTACCTAGGACACTAGGGTATGTGTGGGGCACCAGTTACCAACCTTGGGATACGAGTCTTAGCTCGTTTGGTTGCGTGTATTTCGAATTACCTCAAATTCGAGTGCACAGTGCAACAGTCCCTGTTTTGGGATTAATTTCCAGTTTTGAAAATCGAATTTCAATTTGATTTTGTGTGTGTTTAATACATTAGACTAGTGTATTTTAGTGTGTAGATGTGAAGTATATATGTATTTGTGAGTGTGGGTCGAATGTGGGGAGTTTTGGTTGTGTGTAGGTGTAGTGGTGTGTGTATATATATATATGTATATATATGTGGTGTGGGTGTGTGTTTTCTGTGGGGGTTTCCTGTCTCAGGAAACCTGAGACACACCCCCCCACTGTTCAGTCTCTCTCCCTCTCTCACTGATTAGCTCTCTCTCTCATTGAGTCTCTCTCTTTCCTCTCTCTATATATATGATTATATATATATATAGGTTTTGTTTACATATATATATGTATATATATATGATATATATATTGTATTAGATATATAGTGCCATTATATATATATGTGGGGGTTTGGTATTATATATAGTGTACTCCCATATTGATATATAGGTATTAGATAGATTATATATATCTATATATATGACTTTCTAGTATAGGTTTATATTGAAACCTATAAGTTATTAGCCTCTGGAAACCCATGATACTGGCCTATGGCCTAGGATTACTAGCCTATGGCTTGGGGCTAACCCTAATGACCCTAAACCCACTTGTTGACCCTTGTTGACTAAGGGTTGACCAAAGTCAACCTTAGGTCAAAAGTGACCTAGTTAACCTAGAAATGACTAGGAATGACCTAAAACAACTAGTTTAGCTAGTTTGACTAAAACCCTAACTAGTAGACGTAGTTTGACCTAGACTTGACCCAGATTGATCATGTTGACTAGTATTTGACTAGTTTGATTAGAAAGTTGACCAAGAGTTGACTTTTGACCAGATTGACCTAGAATCATGTAGTATGCATTGTATACTCTATTTTTACCATTGTGGATATGTTGTGACCTGTTTTACTCTAAATAGGACTCTGTGACACCAGTTCGGACATCTATTCATATCAGTCATACAGGGTGACAGGCGAGTACATTCTCTGATCTTTTCATACTTGTTAGGATTTATATTCTTGCTCTAGAATACCTTACATGATGCTGTCACGCCATTATCACGGATTGGTACTATATGGATCTTGTCATGCGATGTTATCTCCCTCGGGGTGCATCAGATACAGTTGTCATGTGCTTTTCACGAACATCTTGTATTTCATGTACACCGCTTTCATGTATACTCTTGTGCAATCTTGTACTCTCATGATCACGCGAGCAAACATGATAAAAATCTCTTGTGCAAAGTAACGTAACTTGACTGGATCCTTGTGTATTGATTTGGGGAGGGTGAGTAGGAAATGGTTATGTGATCAAATCCCATCTTGTACAAATTCATGTAAAATCTTGTGAAATCTTGTATATGTCCTAAGCCCGTTTATATAACCATATCATGCTCTAAATCACAGGTTACCTACAGTTCTTACTTATCATATATATAGATATTTCCAGTTATCAAATCTCTCTCGTTTTACATATATTCTTTACAGTTCATGTATCTTACTCTATGCATGCTTTATATTTCCCAACCTGATATGAACTGCGTGAGATGTATTGTGCTCGTTCCTGTCCTGACTGGGCCTGTTGAAAATATTACAGATGATGATGGTGACTGTCCTACCTTCTATGGGACACATGAGGGTGACCTTCAGGAGCCTGAGGAGCATCTAGCTCAGTAGAGGGTGCCTAGTCTAGTCTAGTGTTTACAGTTTTCTTTTTGTATCGGACTGTTCCGATTGTTAGTTGTGACTTAGTTATATTTCAGGTCTTGTACTTATTTGTGTTGGACATCTACTTTGTGTGGTGTGATAACTCTATATATATTCAGTTCTTCCTTTCATCTGATTCCATATCATGTTCTATCTTTCCTAGACTTGTGTTTGAGATATAGAGTTGAGATGTTATGTTATACCTCCGTGCGGAGATGACAGGTTTATATATCTTGTTATTAGATGTTAGATGTTATAGATGACCTATACAGCATTCTACCGCCGACACTGCGGCGTAGGCTGGACGTACCCACGTTCTCGTGCCCCTAATCAGGGTGCGGGTCGTGACACACGACTCATGCACTAATGCCATGTGTCCAACAGTTACGGGCCACGTCCAGTAACTACTCACTAATCCTGCGTGTATTTAGAGTCTGCGTGACTTTTCAAATGCACTAGTGGTGAGGTAGTTATCTTTTCAGTTACTGTTTTGACTCTATAAATAGAGTTCTTTTTTTATTCATTGTACGGATACATTGATATCTACTGTCAAAATTTTGAGAGCTTTTCTTCTTCGCATAGTCCAAGGGATAAAGTGATCGTCTTCTAGATCGGATTCCTACAGTTGTAATTTTCTCAGATACACAACAAATAAAGAGAATTTCTTTATGGAAAACAAATTGGCGACTATGCTAGGAAAAACCATCTCCTCTTCTGAGATGGTAACAACTCAATGCGACACTTCGTCTATCGGCTCGACGAAGAAGGTGATGACGATCAAATTCGATCAACTCGCCTATGAAGAAATGCAGCGGGCTAAGGGTGGCAAGCCCATTCCAGCCTCCATTATCACTGCCAAGTCAAAGGGACACTCTGTCTATGTCCCTAAGAATCAGTTGGCAGTCAATGGTGAAGTCTCTGCCACAGTGTCTACTCCTAACACTGGCAAGAACTCCACTGCAAGCACGCACACTCTTGTGCGCTCGAAGATGACAGTAACTAAAAGTCACGTTGACAGTACTGGCTCTTTAGCCGAATCTGTTCCAGCGTGCAAATTCAATTCTAAAAGTCACGCTGACAGTACTGGCTCTTTAGTCGAATCTGTTCCAGTGTGCAAATTCAATTCTAAAAGTCACGCTGACAGTACTGGCTCTTTAGCCAAATCTGTTCTAGTGTGCAAATTCAACTCTAAAAGTCACGCTGATAGTATTGGCTCCTTAGCCAAATCTATTCCAGTGTGCAATCCCATATTCAAAAGTCACGCTGACAGTATTGGTTCCTTAGCCAAATATGTTCCAGCGTGTAATTCTAAAATCAAAAAGTCACGCTAACAGCTCTGGTTCTTTAACCAAGTCTGTTTCAGCGTGTATTTCATCAGAGAAGAATAACTCCTTAGTTATCTCTTCTTCTTCACCGAGTTCTACTAGAACTGGGGATGGTTTTCCACACAAAGTCCCTTCGAAAAGGAACAACTCTTTAGTTGTTTCTTCTGCTCCTGTAGTTTTTACTCCAGGAACAGCTTTGACTGATACTTTTGTTAGTCAAAGGAAAGGAGATGGTCTTTTGACTACTCTTCCTTCTGGACATTCTATGTCTCAACATCTGAATGAGTCTAAGAAGAAACATTCCTTAATGTCTTCTTCTTTAATTTCTTCAAATTGGGCACAGAATCTGTCCATTAAAGAGGGTCTGTTACCAACTCCTAATCAAGGGAGTGGTTTAACTCTTCCTTCTCTGCAAATATCCAGATCAATGGAAGGAAAACTCCATGTTTCCAAAATTAATATGTTACCTTCCACTGATTTAAGAACAAAACTCAGCACTTCTGGTGTTAAGAAACCATACCAATTGGATATGAAGATAAAAGATCCAGATGCAGAGTATGCAAGAAATTATGTGGCTCACATTAATCATTCTTTGTATAATCAAGAGCCATCAAGACCCAAGAACAGGAAGTATATTCCTCAATCTTCACAAACAGATTTACGGGAATATCTTCAACAGAAGAGAAGGAGTAATTTTATATCAAAGGAACATGCTGAATGTGACTTCTATCCAAGAGTCATAATTCAGTGCAGATGTGAATCAACAGTTCAAGACCATGGTGATCATGCTGAATGTGACTTCCAGCCAAGAGTCACAATGCAATACAGATGTCAAAATAAATGACAGTCTGTCTTTAATAGGATTCAGTATGAACCTATGCCTGATGAAGATGAGCCTTTGTTTGCCTCTGTCAACATGACTTCTCGGGACACCGGGGGTAGAGTTGATAGTCCAGATGGAGTATATAAAAACACCAGAGCAAGAGTCCTGGCTTCTAGTCAAAGAAATTTGATCCCTGAAATTGACTCTGAATTTCTTGGAGAATCTAACTTCCCACCTCTTCCTACTGGGGGTAATTCTCCTATAGTTGACTTTGATACACGAAGCAATGATTCAGAGCATACTACATCTACTAGTTCATCAATAATCCCTCATGCAGTCACGACTTACATGGTTGATGGGAATACTGATGAACCCTCTTCTTCCCTGACTCCTCAAGATCAAAGAATTGCTTCTTTGGAACAGCAAATGAAGTCTATGACTGACACAATGAAGTCAATGTATGAACTCATGACAGCTCAGTTACAAAATCGACAGACTGTATCAGATGCCATACCAGTTGATACTGATATAAGTCCAGTACAAGTTCCTCCAGCAGTACAATCCAATACTCCTGGACCTGCTCAACCAAATCCTAGTCTCTCTGGAGCTGGGGGTAGTGCTTACAATGTTGTTCCTCCTCCTAACTATTCTCTAAAAGCCACAACTCCACAATCTTCGGGAGTTGTCTCTGAAGAATTGAAAAATCTCAAAACTCAATTCGAGGCATTCAAACAGAAGGATGGTTTACAAAGGTTAGGCATCAAGCAGCCTTATCCGATAGAATGGAAGCAAGTATCATATCCTCCTAAATACAAGCCTCCTACTATCTCATTCTATGATGGAACCACTTCTCCAAGTCAGTTTATCAATCACTTTGAAGTGATGACTGATCAACTACAACCAAGTGATGCCCTCCTTACTCGGGTATTTATTGGATGTCTCAAGGGAACGACTTATGAATGGTATAGAAGTCTCCCAGATGGGAGTATTACCTCATTTGCTGGTTTCAAACAGATGTTTCTTGAAAGGTTCTATGAAGGGCTTAATGACATGACTATGTCTGCTTTTATTAGAATCAAGCAGAAAAATAATGAATCTACAGAGGAATACATTGAACGGTTTCGAAGATAAGCTCTGAAGATGCCTCTTGGAACTCCTGATGCTGTCACCATTGACACGTGCAAATCAAACTTGTTGCCAATCATCAGTATGTGGACAGGGTCCACTCAATTTCAAGATTGGCCTTCCTTCATAGTCAGTACTAAAGCTGCAGAAATCAGTGCTGAAACCTTCAAAGGTTTAGGAGTGCAGATGACTCCTAAAGAAACAGGACAAGGGGCTAACAATAAAAATAATGCTCGCAAAAGAAAAGAAACTCTAGAAGTTAATCTTCAGAGCAAAGATGCATCGAATGTTCAAACTCCTGCCTCTACAACTCAACAATCAAGAACACCTCGCCCCAGAGAAGAATATTCTTTTGATGACGACGATGTCCTTGGTATCTTTGAATGTCTGCTGAAAGGTAATAAAATACAATTACCAGAGATCAAGAAACCTGATGAAGCTGGTAAGACAGATCATCCTAAATACTGTCTATATCACAGAATGCTGGGTCATACAATTCGTACATATTATGTATTGAAAGGAAAGATCCAAGAAATGATTAAATCTGGAGCTATCTCTCTTACTCTAAAAGAGAAGACCGTCACCTCCAACGTCGTCTCTATGCAATTTGGAAATTTTCCTCCTCAACTCCTTGAAAGTGGGATTATTCCTATTCCCAAGGCAACTCTTGACATAGTGAATCTTCCTCCTCCACAGTCTGAAGGATTAGTGCCAATCACTTTAGAAACAGGAGAAATCATGTGGATCCATCCTGATCTAGTGGCAGATTTTGAATCGCCTTCTCCTCAAAAGATTTCTTTTTAAAAATCCAAGAAGGCTGGAAAGATCAAGTCATGTCATATGACTTCTCTCGGGTCTACCTCTGACACAGAGCCAAAAGACAAAGAAGAAGCACTTGTTAGTGCTACTCGAACGGGGAAACCTTACCTAAAGGATTATTCTAAAAATCCTGAAGATCCTACTGATATCCCTTCAGATGCTAAAGATGCTCCTAATGTTCCTTCCGAAGAACCATCTACTGAACCTGTTCCTCCCAAGCCTACGGCTCTGGAGAAAGGCAAACAACAGGCCCGGTTTGATAAGCCAATCAAGAAGTCTTCTCCTCTTGGACTTCAGAAGCCTTACAACTTCGACATTTTGGCTCAGCTTGCTAATACTCCCGCTAGAATGTCCCTTTTTGAACTTCTACGTCTTTCCAAAGAGACTCGGAAGACGTTAAGTGAAGCACTTCTACAAGCTGACTCTTGTCTTGCACAATTGAAGAAGCCGGATGCGGAACCTGCCACTTGCTTACATTACAACAGTGTACTGGAGATTATCCCAAATATCACCTTTACACAAGACGACATGTTACTGGAGGATAATCGACATGATCGACCTCTCTACTACACTGGTTATATTGATACGATGAAGATAGATCGTATTCTCATTGACCCAGGGTCTGCTATAAGCATAATGCCAAAGAGTTTGTTGGATGAACTAAAAATCCCTCTTCACAAACTCTCCAAGACGGTTACTACTATCTTGGGATTCAATCAAAGCCGAAGTGAGCCTTTGGGAAAGATTCATCTGAAGCTTCAGATAGGTGATTTCAGATCTAAAGTCACTTTCTATGTGATCGAGATCGCGGGATCCTATAATCTTCTTCTGGGGAGGCCCTTTCTTCATGAAAATAATGTGGTGCCCTCTACTCTTCATCAATGTTTTAAGTACATTAATAGCAATGGAAGAGTACAAAAAGAAGTTGCTGATATAAATCCCTTCTATGGGGTTGAAGCTTATTTCAATGATTCCCGAATGTATAAAGAAGAATATACAAGGATCATACAAGCTATGGAGAAAGAAGATGCACAAAGTGAGACTTTAATAATCCCTGTTAAATGTCGAACTACTCAGCAACAATCTCCTAAACCCTCTGGAGAAGATTCTTTTATCATTCCAGTGAGTGGACGGATCTCTCCGTTACCTCAGTCATCTACTCAGAATACACTGATCATTCCTGTCAGTGGGCGTACTACAGTTCCTGTACCTTCACAAGATACTCTGCTAATTCCAGTTGGAGGGCGGACTACTCTTCCTACTCAAACTTCAAGGGAGCTCACCTCTTCTGAGCCATTTGTTATCGATCTTAATCGAAACAAAGCTTCTTCTTCTTCTCCCCCTTTAGTCATTGACTTGGCTAAAATCTCTAAGGCTCAGCCTTCTCCCAATGTAAATATTGCTGCTTTTACATTTAATGAAAAGTCTCCACCTTTGCAGTACGTTGATGTGTGTAATTATGTTCATAGTTATTTACATCTGTTAGATGACTTGAACACAATAACCATAGGAGTTGTACAGACTGTTCATACAGATGTATCTCTAGAACCTGTACAATCTTCATACTTTCTAGTTCCTAGCAGAAAGCCAGGAGACATTCCAATATTCTTCTACAAAGGGCCTCAAAATCCTTCTGATCTTGAAGATGATGACAAAAATGATGATACTGGAAGATTACAACTACGTCGTTATAGTCAGCAATCTAGAGACATCATAAAAAATATGGGCTATGACTTCAGGACTGGCCTTAATAATGGAAAATGAAGAAAAATGCCTGTCCGGATTCCTCCTTTGAAATATGGAAGGACGAAATACGGATTGGGTTATACTGCTCCTACTCCTTTCATCAACATTATCCATGAAGATCTTAAGTCTGACGAAGATAAGAGATCTGATTCTTCTAGTACCACTTCTTAGGATTCCGATACGAGTATCAGTGACTTCTATTGCAACCTTCTGTCTTCTAACATGGTTCCATTGACCATTCTGAAGAAAGTGATGAAGACGAAGAAGAGTTTGAAATCTCACCTGAATCAGAACAGTGGGCCCAAAGATTAGATAATCAATGGGAGTTTCGTTTCGAGCAAAAAGAACCTCCGACTGAAGATAAACTTGTTCAAATAGATGTTGGTGAAGAGGGGTCTCCCAAACCAATATTCATCAGTGAAAGTCTTTCAGAAACTGATAAGAAAGACATGATCAAACTCATTCGTGATTACATCGATGTCTTTGCTTGGAGTTATGAAGATATGCCAGGGCTTGATCCTCAAATTGCAACTCACAAGCTCAACATCTTGCCGAATGCTAAACCGGTCAAACAACAACAGCGACGATTTCGTCCGGATATCATGGATGCAATTGAAGCTGAAGTCAATAAACTCATTACATCTGGGTTTATTAGAGAGGAACAATATCCCGATTGGGTGGCTAATATTGTTCCTGTTCTTAAAAAGACTGACAAGATCAGAGTATGCATAGACTTTCGCGATCTCAATACGGCATGTCCTAAAGACGAATTCCCTCTACCAATCACTGATGTCATGGTTGATAATACATGTGGATTCGAACGAATGTCATTCATGGACGGGTATTCTGGGTATAATCAGATCAAAATGTTCCCAGAAGACGAGAAGCACACTTCTTTCAGAACGCCGATTGGTACATACTGCTATACAGTTATGCCATTCGGTCTCAAGAATGCAGGAGCAACTTATCAACGAGCTATGAGTACTATATTTCGTGAACATTTGCGGAAAACAGTCGAATGCTATGTTGATGATATTACAGTCAAAAGTCGACAAAAGGAGGATCATATCCAAGATTTGAAGACTATATTTGATCTAATGCGTAAGCATCAATTAAAGATGAACCCTACTAAGTCCTTCTTAGGCGTCTCTAGTGGTAAATTTCTCGGCTTCGTCATTACCTCTAAAGGTATACATGTGGATCCCGAGAAGATCAAAGCCATCCATGAGATGCGTCCTCCACGCACCTTAAAAGAGCTACGAGGATTTCAAGGAAGAATTGCTTATATCAGGAGATTTATCTCTAATTTATCAGGACGCTGCAGACCATTCAACAAACTTATGAAGAAAGGTATCTCTTTTGTCTGGAATGATGAATGTCAGAAAGCATTCGATGATATAAAACAATATCTGATGAGCCCTCCAGTATTGGTACCTCCCGTCTCAGGAATACCGTTCCTCATCTATACTCGAGCAATGAGTCATTCATTGGGTGCATTACTCGCTCAAAAGAATCAAAATGGCCATGAACAGGCCATTTATTATCTCAGCCGCACTATGACCGGAGCTGAACCTCGATATTCACCAGTTGAAAAAGAATGTCTAGCCTTGATGTTTGCTGTCCAAAAGACACGTCATTATATCATTGGCCAGACTATCCATGTCATCTCCAGGATCAATCCTATACGGATCATGATGAAGAAACCCAGTGTTTTGAATTCTCGATTGGCTAACTGGGGAATCCTACTTGCTCAGTATGATATGCACTATATTCCTCAGAAATCAGTCAAGGGACAAGCTTTAGCTGATTTTCTGGCTGCTCACTCAATTCCAGAAAATTCAAAACTCTATGATGAAATCCCAGATAAAGTCCTAGATTCAAATTAAATTGCTGAAGAAGATCCTACTTGGCGTCTATTCTTTGATGGAGCGTCAAGAATTGGTCCTAATGGCGATATTGTTGCTGGAGTTGGAATTGTTCTTGTATCGCCAGAAGGTCTTGCCATCCAAAGAGCTTATTCTCTCGATCAGCCGTGTTCAAACAATGTAGCTGAGTACAACGCATTGCTTATTGGTCTTCAACTCGCTAAACATCTGAATATTCAACATTTGGAGGCGTATGGAGACTCTAAACTTATTGTCAATCAGATCAGGGGTACTTATGAAGTTCGCCATCAAGATCTGGTTCCTTATCATAGAGTGGCCATATCTATGGCCTCATCATTTAAGGAATTCTTCATTGAACATGTTAGGCGAGCATGTAACACAGAAGCTGATGCCCTTGCTAATCTTGCAGCGGTGCTGGCTATCCCAATCAAACGGTAACAAATGATCGTTGTTCGTAATCGAGAATTATTTCATCTTGAAAATAACCTGACTCTAGGACTTCCAGTTGACATTGAAGAATCAACATCTCATGACGTCAACACAACAAGAGGATTTGGATTTAGTCGTAAATCGATATCATCTTCATCCGATTCCAGCATAGAATTCATCTTCAGTAACTCGACTGAGAATCAGAATACGGATAAAGATTGGAGACTTCCTTTCTTAGATCTTGTATTGTATGATATTCTTCCGGATGATCCGAGTGAGGCAGCATCTATCAGACGACGATCACTCAGATTCTATTACAATCATACAACAAAGACCTTATATCGTCGAGCTTATGATGGTTTACTCCTTCGGTGCATTGCCGGTGATGAAGCCCAACAAGTTATTCGTAAAGCACATGATGGAATTTGTGGAGCGCATCAACCTGGGCCAAAACTTCAAGACCGTATTCGACGGATGGGATATTATTGGCCAACTATGGTATCAGATACCATTGAATATGCAAGAAAATGCAAAGCTTGCCAAATCCATGCGGATTTTATACATCAACCTTCGGAATTTCTACATCCGACGGCAGCATCATGGCCCTTCGAAGCTTGGGGCATGGACATTGTCGGCCCGATCAATCCTCCATCATCTAAAGGTCATCGGTTCATTCTCGCAATAACCGATTACTTCTTAAAATGGGCCGAAGCTATTCCTTTATCTGAAGTTAAGACGTCTAATGTCATCAGCTTTATTAAGCACCACGTCATCTACAGATTTGGTGTTCCTCGACGCATTGTTCATGATAACGGACCACAGTTCGTCAGCCAGAAATTTACTCGATTCTGTGACGATCACCGGATCAATAATGTTGCTTCTACCGCATATAATCCAGCAGCTAACAGATTGGCAGAAGCTTTCAACAAGACTATCATCAAACTCCTAAAGAAGTTTGTCTCCACTAACAAACGTAATTGGAGTGACAAGCTCGGGGAATGCTTGTGGGCTTATCGCACTACAGTCCGTAATGCTACTAAGTGTACACCTTTCTCTCTGGTGTACGGATCTGAGGCTGTTCTCCCATTAGAGATTCAAATTCCTTCTTTAAGGATAGCAATCGCTAATGAACTCACTGCCGAAAATAATGATCGTCTTCGACTTCAAGAATTGGAGGCTCTGGATGAAAAACGGTTATCTGCTCAACAGAATATTGAATTCTATCAAGCTAGAATTTCAAGGGCTTTTAACAAGAAAGTCAGAATTCGAACATTTCAGAAAGGAGAACTTGTGCTTACTGTCAGACGCCCGATGACTATGACACACATGAATAAGGACAAGTTTGATGCAAAATGGGAAGGTCCATTCATTGTCAATAAGATCTTTTCTAATGGGGCTTATCAACTCACTACTCTAGATGGTAAAGCCACTATGATGCCCATCAACGGCAAATTCTTGAAGAAGTACTACGTCTGACATTTCTATCAAGATTGTCCTTCCATCACTCTCCAGCTGTTTCATTGTTCTTTTCGAAGAATCATTCTGATATCTATTATCCCCAGTGGAGATAGGTATTCTACTTTGTATCGTTTTCTCAACAAATTTGATATCCAGAAAATCATGTCCACATTACCTCTGAATTTTCTATCTCAATATCATATTTATGAAAATAATATTTAGTCTTTCTGATTTCTGAGTCAAAAGATCAATGAATAAAGGCAAATATAAAGTGGGAAGGATATATCGTAAACAAAGTTTCCTTAAACGGAGTTTATTTGAGACAAATTCCTCAAGAAAAAAGAGTACATCATCATGGAAGATCACTGTAATCCCTTTCATATTTGGGACGAGGACCACATACATAATCAGCAAAAGAATTGAGTACATCTTTTTCTGACCGCACCAAGAATTGACAGGCAGCCAGCCTCATTGCTTCTTCTTCTTCGGTTTCTCCTGGTTCGACCAGGAAGTCCAGGATATCTTTCGGCGGCTTGGGAGTAGACGAGCTTTCGCCCATTTCCTTCTTCTGCGGAGGTGGATGTTCTTTAACACCTTCAGTAGCTTCGGGGGCGGCTTCAGCCTTCTTTATATTCTCTTCAGAAGACATTGTGGATAAAATGCGATCCTTCTACTCAAATATATGCTCTATTTATAGGCATATGGTTACAAGGATCGAAGGGACGTATTCTTTCCCGATATTCAGTTCATCCATTCATTTCTCACATTCATCCGACGTTTCACATGTTCATTAATACTTGACGGTTCGTCCGTTCATTTATTGCATTCACTCGACAGTTCATCTGTTCATCATTTCTTAACGGTTCATCCGTTCATAATCTTCTATCAGTTCATTAAGTGGGGATTCGTTATTTATCATATTTTCATAACCTCTGAATCAATTCCGAATCTGCTTACTCATTTGTCATATTTTGACCTCTGTATAGAAATCAATCTATTTTCTTTCGAGTTCCTATATATTATCACGTCCATAATACCTCTGATAATATCATATACTCTAAAACAGAAAAGATGATTTTATTATCTATCATGTCCACAATTCATCCACAAATACAAATCATTGAGCATAGAAGAATTATCATTTCCATTCCCATTTCACCACAAAAAGTCTATTACATTTTCTTAGACTTTCCTACAAATCATAATAGAAATCTATTACAAATCTTGGATTTTCATTCTACACCACAACGATAACCTAATAGAGATCTATCTTCTTCTTTGGATCTTCTCCGTCGGACCTTCTCCGTCAGGTTCGTTGTTGGTTGCAATTCCTGACTGTCTGGGTCTCAGTCACGACCAGATCAACAGGAATCAAACTCTGGTCTTCTCTCTCAGACGAGAGGAGAACCACAGAGTATGGCAGCCCGACGGCGTGTTGCTGCCAATACAGCTCGTGGAGGAACGGCGGCACCTCAAGCAGGTAGGAATGTATCCAGCATTGGGATACGATTCCTAGTTCTGCCGTCAAAGGAACTCTACTACCCAATCACTCGGTAGTAAAGTTAACTCCACCATCCAACTCTCGTGTATAAAGGCTCTTCCTACCATCTAAGGAAGACCCTTCTATCTCACGAAGAGTTCTGAGTTGTCTGATTTACGCGTCAAAAGCGTATGAGCTCCCTGATGTAGATGTCAGAAGAACATTATCCACAGCATCCATATCACCAATGCCAGTTCTGAAGAAGGTTTTCAGCCAAAATTCTGCAAGAAACAGTAAAGAAAAATCAGTCAACAGAAACTGGCCAAGCAAAGACAGATGCATTCTGTTCATTTCAGGAAGATGAATTTGTCCTTAGCAAACAAAAAAAAAATTCGATGCGTGTATATTGAACTTACCGCTGAGTTTGCTGCTAAGGATTGATAGATCCATGTCTGGTAGCGTGCACAGAGATTTGACATCAGACAACATGGCTTTCCTATTTCCTTCTCATAGAAAATTCATTCTCAGAAGAGAGGAAGAAGAATGGGAAGATGAGTTTGCGTGGAGTTCATCCATCTATTTAAAGGGTCAAGTGCAGGTCTATTCTTGGAAAAGATCCGCATAAATAGCGCTCGTAAATTGTGGAATGAGTGTCACGTGTACTTCGGGAGACCGTGCAACATTGGAAACAGTCAAAGAGTGCTAATTAATCTTCTTCATTAAAAGGCACGCAGATCAAACACAAAAGTTGTACTTCATTCTTTAAACATGCACTGATGGCCTTACAAAAAGACAAAAAAAGTGCAACAAAAGCGTAGAAAGTTACGTCCTATTTTCCAGAGCGGCTAAGTTTGATGCCTAACTCCTCTACGCTCTTAACTCCCAGGCGATGCAATAGAGTCTCGAGCATTTCACGCTTCTCCATAAGGCTCCGCCCATCAGAAGAAGACGAGCCATCCAATCCAAAGTAGCTCAAGAGGTTCTAGGCTAACTGCGTGGCATCGTCCTTGAGCTCAATGACGACAGATCTCGTCGACAGTTCATATTCCACCATAAATTGGACGCAATCAGTCTCGGAGAACGAAGAGTCATTATGACATTTAATAAGTTCATTTGGATGTTTTCAAAGAACTTCGAAGTCTTTTCGACTTCCGAAAAATTTTGGAGTCATCTCAGCGTGACTTTAACTCATTTCATCATCTCTATTTCAAAGTATTTCAAAAATATTTTATCATTTTTCGAAAACTTTGAAGGGAGTTTTGTAGGCCTCAAAAATGAAAGTCACGCTGAGTTGATCAGAACAAGTCACACAGAGTGATCCAAGAAGCAGCACAAAAGATACGCTAAGTTCTGCCTGGCCATCTCCTTTAGAAGTCACGCAGAGACAGCTCAGCCATACGTCAGAATCATAATGACTGACAACACAACAGTCGAGAAACGTCTCCTCGTATGCCACGTATGCACAGAATTCAAGAGATCATCGCCGTCTTTTGCGTGATTTTCGAAATCTTCCTTAGCAAGACTCACTCTTCACCAAGTTGGCGTGACTTTGGGTCTTATCTTCATTTAATGCGGCTGACAATATAATCAATGTCAGAGATTCTGTGTCAGACGAAGCGTGCCAAATCAAGACAGCTGGCGGTTTGCGTGGATTCTGAACCTTCTCCTTCCTCAAGTTTGCGTGGATTTTTGAGTTATTCTTCTCAAAGCCTGCGTGAATTCTGAAGTATTCTTCTTCAAAGCTTGCGTGGATTTCGCCTTCAACGAGTCTGCGTCAACGAATCTGCGTGGATTTTTGCCTTCAGCAAGACAGCGTGGATTTCATTTCAACTGGAGTACGTGGCAGCCATGCCACCGATCTCTCTCTCGCGTGCCCAGTAACTCGCACACGACTCATGCACTAATGCCATGTGTCCAACAGTTACGGGCCACGTCCAGTAACTACTCACTAACCCTGCGTGTATTTAGAGTCTGCATGACTTTTCAAATGCACTAGTGGTGAGGTAGTTATCTTTTCGGTTACTGTTTTGACTCTATAAATAGAGTTCTTTTTTTATTCATTGTACGGATACATTGATATCTACTGTCAAAATTTTGAGAGCTTTTCTTCTTCGCATAGTCCAAGGGATAAAGTGATCGTCTTCTAGATCGGATTCCTACAGTTGTAATTTTCCCAGATACATAACAAATAAAGAGAATTTCTTTATGGAAAACAATCCTGTCGCATGTCTCGAATGGAAGCTAGATAGCCTTCGCACCCGGAATGCAGCATCCGTCGAGCAGATATTACGGAGATCACCATGCAGGTCGACGACGCCTCACCACACGAGTAGCAGAATTCAGGCACTCCAGGCATGCGGAATGTGATCTTCTTTTCAGCACAGTCTATGGTTGCGTTGCACGGCCTGAGCCAATCCATTCCCAGAATGATGTCAAAGTCCTTCATGTCTAGAACTATCACATCCAGACCGATCTTTTGACCGCCGATACAGATAATCCTGCCGGCGCAAGCTAAGTTTATGAGAATTGGTGTGTCCGAAGGCGTGCTTACGCTAAGGTCGAGATCTAATGATATTACAGGAAATTTGTGCTCGGCGGCAAAGTCCGGCGATATAAAACTATGTGAAGAGCCTGAATCAAATAACACACGAGCAGGCACATTATTGAATTTTAGTATACCTGACACTACGGTATCTGACGCCAGCGCTTCGTCTCGAGTCATGGCGTAGACGCGACCCTGAGTGTTGGAGCGACGGTCTCGGCCATTTTGTGGTACGGGTTCAGTGGGCGGAGGAGGTCGAGGCGCCTGTCCTCGATTCTCTTGACGGTATTGTTGTGGCGGGGCGTTACGAGTCTGACGAAAGCTTGGACAATTTGGAGCCGTGTGACCCCTCTGTCCGCAAGCGAAACATTCAATATTGCGGAAAAAGTTGTGGCTTTCACAGTGTCCAAGTCGCCCGCAATTGGTGCACTTAGGTATTGTCTTCTCACCCTTGTAGCCGCCGTTATTTGGACGCTTTGACGCGTTATTGTTGCCTCCCATATGGCTAGGACGTTTGTGATTGGAGTGGCGCACAACGTCGTCAGCACTGGAAGGATGCAGGTTCTCAAGGCGGAGGGCGTGATTCAGAGCCTCGCCCACGATCTTGTACTCCGGGACCCCGACATGCGCATCGATAGAGTGTCGCAGACCCACTTCGAACCGTCGCACACGGCACTCTTCAGTAGGCAGAAACTGGCCAGCAAACTTAGACAATTTCTTGAATTCTGCGACGTACTGTTCCACTGTCCGGCTTCCTTGCTTCAACTGCATGAATTCATTCTCCTTCGCTTGACGAACGGCTGACGGAAGGTACTGGACTTCGAAAGCTTTGCGGAACGTGGCCCAAG
Source organism: Iris pallida (assembly GCA_029216955.1). Classification (NCBI taxonomy): domain Eukaryota; kingdom Viridiplantae; phylum Streptophyta; class Magnoliopsida; order Asparagales; family Iridaceae; genus Iris; species Iris pallida. Next base: position 11,781,838 of record JANAVB010037420.1, read on the forward strand.
AGATCGGCGCGGTGTTGTTGTCCGGTCGGATCGCTCGCTTGCGCACGGCCCACCAGTCGTGCGCGTTCAATCGAAGTTGAAGTTGTGCACAGGCGACTTGCTTCGATTCTTCAATGCTGAGAAGCTCGAAGTGGTCTTCCAGCTCTTCCAACCAGTTGATTGCTATGGAAGGACCCTCGGTACCGCTGAAGGAAGTACGACACGCCTTCTTGAATTCGGACACTTCAAAGTTGTACTTTTTCGGTGCCGCTGGTTGATGCTCGAGATCCGTCGTGTCGACTTCAATGGGTTGGATCGTCGGTACGGTGGCAGCAGGTGCAGTGACGGTAGGCGCAGTCGCAGAATTTCTGTTGGTCGCCATTGTCTGGACGATCTGCTGCAGGGTATCCAACTGCTTTTGTTGAAGTTTGGCATGTGCGTCGAAACGAGCTTCGAAGCGAGCTTCGAATTGGGCCTGTCGTTCCTCCGTCTGTTGATGTCGGTTCTCGGACTGGTTTCGCTGCGCCTCCATCATGCGCAGCATCCTTTCGATGGTATCGTTAGAAGGTCCGCCCCGCGAGCGACGAGAACTACTAGAGCTGCTAGAAGCGCTCTGCTCTCGCTCGGCCGTGGGTTCTGTCACTTCTGCGATACGAAGGCAAACGCATCAGTCACAAAATATTACGGACTCATTGTATGGAACAACTTATCTCATCATTGCGAGGTCAAAGGATGTAAAGCCGTGCTCTGATACCATTATGTCACGCCCCGATTCCGTAGAATCGATAGTCGTCCCCCGGGCGTGATGCCGTGCGAACCTAAGTTGCGATCGCACAAGGCATAGTCATAAGGTTATCCGAAACACAACATCAAGTTAGAGTACGCAGAGAAATTGAATGACACATTTGAAATAGAAGTAGACTTTTCATTGATAAAACTTCATTTACATTGGCTTCATTACATTCATTGCCGCGCGGGCTACAACATGACTCGACTTACAAAATAAACGCCGATGATATAGTCGTTCCATATATTACATCCATTTTTACAAGCAAAAACCATTACACATTTCCACCTGCTATCGAGGCGAGTCGAGACGTCATCTTCTTTTGGACTGAGTGCGGGTCTTCTTCAAAAGGAATCCAGAAACAAGCCTTTACACGCGGACGAGGCTTCAAAAGGGTTCACTTCGCCTTGAGCTTTCAAGTGGCACGCCCTTCGTAGTTCGGGGTACCTGCGTGGAGAGTGAGGATCAGTACATTACACTTTGTACTGGTGCGTGGCTATTTAAGTTCCAAGCGCTCATTTGGTTGAAGAGTTTAATTGACTTAAAGTATGAATGTTTCTAATCATCCTAATGAATTTCAAACAAGCATATGACAAGCATAGTAAAATTTACGTTAAAACTTACCGACGGCGGCCCGCGCCGCGTCTTATGAAACTTACCATGTTCTTCCCTGTCAATTGTTATCATTTCCATACCAAGTGCAATATTTCGTGTGTTGGTCACTGGCTCCCAGAGCCATCGTGGACTCCTCTAGCTTTTGTTAGACGGGGTCCTTTCAGCCTGAGTAGCGAGCCCCGCTGCAAGTTCTCGCCTAACCCATGCCCAGCACAGCTAATTATTTGTTTCCCTTTGCCCGCAACGGTCCCGTGGCCTCGGGTTGCCGTGCGGGAAAACGCTCACCTTGTCGACAAGTTGTCCATGACCGTGCAAAGACATGTTTTTAGTTGTTAAGACATAGCCTACCTTTTCTTTTTGAGAACTTGCTCATTCATTCGTGTTCGTGCACTTGCATTTATCTTTTCATTCGCAACAACACTATCGACTTTGCCTAAGAAGGGGGTCGAGAAGAGAAGGGTCAGCCACTCACCTTGAGTTTACTTCGGCGAGAGAACTTGTTGGTTGCGCTAGACGTCGCCTACGCGATTACCTGAAATCGCACAAGCAACCGATTAGAACACTGCATTATTCAAGAAGTTCGATAGAAAATGCGAGTTCAAAATGCAAGCCATGAAAACCATCGAAAACATTCACGAAAGCGCATTCAGAAAACAAAGCCAAAACCAACGCAAGCGGCGTGAAAAGCAGAGCAACGGGAGGTCTCTCCCGACTCAGCCGCAGAGTCAATCCTCGATGTGCAACCCACTGAATATGGGACTTGGTTCCGAAGAAGACATTCCATAACGAGAAATGGATCTTAATTCAACCGTTCCCGTTCGATCGACTCAGTCGATCCCGACCTATCGGTCCCGACCGAATCGATAGCGACAGTGTTCCTTTCTCGCGCACCCCGTGGACAAAGTACGGGGCACGATGTAGGGACGGGGCACTACACCTGGGACGCAGGGACTCGCCACGGGGGCCTGCCCGGAGGTGCGCCCGGCCGAGGGAGGGCTCGCCGGAGGCGGCGGCGACCGCGGCGGCGCCGGAGGCGGCGGCGACCGCGGCGGCGCCGGCGACCGCGGCGGCGCCGGCGGCGGCGACAGCGCGCGCGTGGCTGGCCGCGGCTGCTTCCGCACGCACAGTGCTGCGCACTGCTGCTGCTGTTGCGGTGGTGTAACTCCCCTTTCCGATTTATTTTATTTTATTTTTAACTTTGTTTATTTGAGTTGAATTCAAATTTACATGACTTAGTTTACTTGATAAGATAGACTAATGTATTAAATTATTAGTTGGACTATTTATGAGAATTTGATTTGAATAGTTTTATTCAAAAGTTTATTCGATTTAATATTATCATTATATGTTTTCAAATATTATTTGGCGGTATTAAGCCTTACTTTAGAAGCATGATTAGTTTTGAATTTGGCTAAATATAATTTTAAATATTATTGACAAAATATAGTATTGTTTTAAATTAATATGGATTAAATTTGAATTATAGGACGTTTTAACTAACTTATTTGATATTTGATTATATATATTCAAAACGTATTTAATAACATTAAATTGCTAATTTAAAGGGATATATTTATTTGGTTCGTTATTATAATTATTTTTAAACAATAAAAATGATAGCTAATTTATTTTGAAGAAAGTATGAATTTGTGAAAATATACTTGAAAATATTTGATAGTATCAAATAATACTTTTAAATTATTTTATGATAAATCAATAACATAATTTCATATTTAATGTATATTATTTAGATATCGATTTAAATTAGTAATTATATCTACTAGTGTATTATGATTGCAATAAAATTGTTTTAAATAGTTATTGGATTTAATTAATTTCATACAATTTAAATTATTTGGATTTAAATTGATATTATCTAGTAATGGTTTTTGGTTAAACTATTATGGTTATCAAATAGTATATTCAGATTGGTTAAATTAAAGTCTAAATATTTATTTAAGATTTAAATATCGGAAGAGGTGAACATTAGAATTTTGACTCTTATCACTTTAGGAATTTCCATTTAAGGAGAACTAATCCTCCAAACCCAAAAACAATACTCATCGAGAGCCATCACAGATTTTTCACGTCACCCTTCTTCATGTCCACCATGAACCACCGCAGCCCCTCCCCACACACGACCACCACCATCCTCCACCAGCCTACCGCCGTGACTCCGCCCCTCCCGACACAGCCTCCACGGCATCCTTCATCACCGCGATGCCGTCACCATCAAAACCACCCTCTCCACCATCAACTCCTCCACAGCCAATACACATAATCCGTGTCCAGGTGTCCGTGTCCACCACCACCATCATGTCAGTCGTGTCCGGACCTGTGCGTCCGTGTCATTTCCAAGTTATTCCAAAATTACAAACTACAAGCCAAAATTAGGTGTCCGACCCGGACACGATCCCCGTCCCTGCCTTCCTTGCATCTCCGACCGACTTGATCATCACCGCAGGACCGCTCCGCCATCCCGCCGCCGCCAAGCCCCGGCCGTCCCTAGGTCACGCGCGCACGGTCACCTCCCCGACCGCCTTCGTACCGGTAGCCGCGCCCGTCCTATCGAGCTCCGACCAGTGGCCAGCACCGGTCTCGACCGCTCCTCCGCGAGCAGCAGCGTGGAGAAGCGGGTCCGAGCCGCCAGAGCTAGAGCCGACTCCTCTTCCGTACAGTGCCGCCTCGATCCGCTGTCCAACCGCGCGCCGCTCGCCGTCTGTGAAACCCCTCCCGCGTGGAAGCCTCCGGTGAGCCCCTCTAACTTTCCCTCTAGATCTCCCTTTCATTCTCCCCATTATCCTCTCTCTCTCTCTCAGTCTTTTTCTTTTAGCTTTTGTTGTTGATGGGAACAGCATTCCCATCGAGTTTAGCAACATCTGTTGTTGCTTTTTGGTTTGGTTCTTTGTTGTTTTGTATTTTATATATGTTCTGTTGTAGTAAGCATAGTTACATGTAAATACAATTTTTAATATACCATATGCATGTATATTTTTTATACTATTAATTATTATTTCTTATGTTAACTTTAATAGTAAAAATTTAATATATTTTGTATATGATAGCTGGGCCCATGAGTATATATATTAACTTAATTAATTTTTGGATTATAGGTAAAGGCCTTAAACCCACTATACAAATTAAGACTTTTGTATATTTAAATTATTGGGTCCTTGTCCTGCATGTTAGTTGAACAGATTGGGCTTTTAAATATAATATTCCTAATAAGAATTCTGAAATGAGTTTCTAAATACCTTCCAAAACTAAATACTATTTTGACTAATAATAATTAATGAATTTTTATAAGTTTATATTTTCTTAAAGTATAGGTATGTTATCTAATTACCTACTAGTCTTATAAATATATGATAAGCTGCTAGTTTCTAAAATAGTTGGTATATTTTATAATATAGAATCGAAAGATGAATGATTTGGGATCCCAATATTTTAGCTTATAAAGAGTAGTTTGGACTTTAAGTATATTTCTAATAGAGTTGTAAAATAGTTTCTCAAAATCTTAATTATTTATCAATAAATAATATTGGACCTGGCCCTACATTTATTTTTAAATTAGGCTTAACCATACAAATAATTTTCTGGGCTTTCAAAGTATTTTTTTACTAAAATTATTTAACTAGCAAAATATAGTTTTCTAGAATAATAAGGATTTTCTAAAGTTTTATTTATTTATTAATACAAATTCTCCTTAATTTCTATCTTGATCGTGACTAGTCGTAAGTTCTAATTTCTTGTGATTCTGACTACCTCGTATCGACCCTAGGCTAATCAAACTACGTTGGACCCAACAAGATGATTGTTTCTCCAGCTAAGGACCTCAGGCAAGTGCACTTTCTGATTGCTTTCCGATTCATAGTAGTCTTTTCATTTCATGTCTATACATATATCTTGCTGCTTGTTGACACGCTCGTCACACGGAGTAGTCGGGAGGGGAAATATCTTAGTATATATGTGGACTACCCAGAACTATCCTGTTGTCTTTTTGTGAATGCTAGCCGCTGCGCACGACACGTGCAGCGTGCCTTATTTACCCCTAGCCGTCCACATGTCGAAACGGATATTTCACACCACCTAGATAGATGTCTTTTATTAGTTTTTCCTTGTTTATTTATCTACCGTGCCATGTCATCAGTTTTCTTTCCAGTTTTTATCTTCCATATGTTATTTTCATGTCTTGTTAATTCTATTGTGTTTTCGCATTGTCGTCGGTTTGTGTACTTGTTCCAATCCTGACTGGATAACCAACATTTTTCAGGTTTAGCCGCGATCACTGTTGACATTGGGAAGACTTGGGTATGCTGAGGTCGACCTAGAAATAGAAAGCTATTGTATCATTTCATTAATTGGAAAACTTTGTATTTTCTTTAAATATAAATCTTGTAAATGTTGTAATAAATTTAGAATTGTGAATGTGCAGCAAATGTGATTTTTGAGCATGTATATTCTTGCGGGCTTGATAGCGTTCTACCGCCGACTTTGCGGCGTAGGCTGGCTTGGACACGTCTCGTATCCGAAAAGCGGGTACGGGTCGTGACAGGTGGTGCCGGCCACGTGGTGGCGCACGACGCAGCTAGGGTACGGCGGCGGACGGTGTCGGAGAGGAGGAGAAGAATGAGAGGAGGAAGAGGAGTGGTAGTGGTGGTGCCAATGGTGATGGTATGGGAGAAGGTGTTGGTGATGAAGATGAAGAATATGAGGAGAAGAATGAGAGCTCGGCCAAGGGTGGATGGAAAGTCGGCCATGGGGCTAGTGAGCTCGGCCAAATGGAGGGGGCTGCAAAAAAAATGAAATGAATATGGTGATGGTGATGGTGAGGTGTAATAAAGAGATAGGGAGAGAGAGAGAAGGATATTAAATAAAGAGAGAGAGAGAGAGAAGGATATTAACAAAAAGAGAGGGGGGTGCTGTCCTGTACGGGTAGGGGGGTTTGAGTGTGATGGAGAGAGGGGTGAGGTGTGAGTGATGAGAGAGAGAGATGTATATATATATATATATATATATATATATATATATATATATATATATATATATATATATATAAGATATTTAAGAAAGAGATATTTAATGAGAGAGAGGGAATAGATATTTTCAAAATAGGAAAAATAGAAAAATTATGTGGGGTAATTGGGCAGTCATGAAAGAACAATATGGAGCTTGGGCTCAGGTCCGGTCGAGCCGGGTCGGGTCAAAATCGGACAGGAGGCAATAATTGAATTAAAATGGGTATTTAAAATCATGGGTAAATAAGTAGCATGTGGGGGCTCAAATAAATAGGACACCAGTGTCAGGCGGGTAGTAGGCTTCATGTGGGCCATGTCCATATTTGGGGTCGACAGGTTTGGGTCGATGTCGGGTCCCGAAATTAAATTGGAAAATAAATCAGATTTTACGGTAGATAATTAATTGGCCTAAATTGAACCGAAAGTTGTGCGAAGGAAATAGAGCACAAAATGGAGTGTCTGAGTGGGACACGAAGGTCATGGGTGAAGAGCATCTTGAGTAGATCATTCATGAGAAGTTGGTTGTCACTCCCCATTCCCGAAATACGTAAATTTTTTATTTTTCCTTTATATGGTATCTGGCACATATATCTTGAATGTATGTATCATGTATTTGTAATTAGCCATGGCATGGGACAATATCTCGTCGCGGATTAGCGTGGTTCACTATTTCGATGATAAGATTTCTGAACCGTGTTGTGGTTAAGATTTTATTTAATTAATTTAATTAGTTGTGTCATGTAGCAATTAACATGTCATTAGTCACATGGTTAAGAGCATGCTTAAGCTTAGGGTTTCTTTGAGTCAACCCAACCCCTATATATATTCTCTTCCTCTCTCTCTCTCTCTCTCCTTATTCACTCTTTTCATTTCTTTTCCTTCCAACCAATAGGCAAGTACATCTTGCACCAAATGGAGAGATTCTTGTATTTTTTATTTCTTGATTTTTCTTAAATATTATTTGTCTATATTGTTCTTCTCTTCATTCTCTACAAGTTTAGTTCTTGGAGTTTTTGATTTTAATGGCTAGTTTGGTGTAGATCTAAGTTTCTATAACTAGGGTTTTATGGATTTTCATGGTTTTGATCTATCAAACTTGGTTGTTTTCGAAAACTAATGGTTCTATGTTGTAGAGAATTCAATTTTATTCAGTTTTGGCTTTTGTTTCGCTTGATTTCGACTTCGGATGAGGAAGTTATGGCCATGGCAAGTTTTCGGAACTTTTATGGCTGAACTTGCTGTTTGGGGACGATGACCCCCATGCGCCCGGGAGGCCATACGCCGGGAGGCCATGCGCTGTGAAGTCCCGACAACGCATTCCATGCGCCGATGGTGCAGGAATCTATGCGCCGATTGTGCAGGAATCCTATGCACCGATGGTGCAGGAATCCTATGTGCCGATTGGTGCAGGAATCTCATGCGCCGATTGTGCAGGAATCCCATGCGCCGATTGTGCAGGAATCCCATGCGCCGATGGTGCAGGAATCCCATACGCCGGAATTGCTCTATTTCACTGTTTTTGCCTGTTTAAGTTGTTTTGTAGCTAGAATCTTGAAAAACTCAAAATATAAAAGTTGTAGATCTTTGTATTGGCTTCAAGGGTCCTCATGTCTCACTTTAACCAGAATTCGTATGTGACTTTTATGTCATGAGGAGTCCGAGTGACTTTCTGACTTGACCATATTCCTGACCTGATTACCTGTATACGTGCTGGTACATGTTCTAAGTGTGTATTGAAATACAATATTAGTATGCACTGCGGTGCTATTTAATGAGTGCACTGAGGTGTGACTCTACATGCCAAGTGATCATTCGTGTTATATGTCAATACATGTGTACCTTCTAGCACAGTCATGGTAATTGGTCAGTAATAGTATTGTGGTATAATGATTGTTGTTTGAAGCATTACACTAAGCATGGATCTAGATTGAGCCGATGTGGATTCATACTTAGGGTACACGTACTATGGTACGACATACAGGAGGATGACCATGTGACCACGACATGCAATTCCAATATCAAGATAGGGTTAATCTAAGAAACTTAAATCGGTAGAAGCATTGGGAGGGAACAGAATCCCGAGATCGTGCCATACTAGCCACCCCGGGTCCCGTCCTGACGTGTCGGGTTGGCCGCCACGGATACAGTTTCATCTGCCTATAGTGGATGACTATATCCGACTCCTGCGTGCTATGTGTTATATGTTTTAGCACGGTGGCCTTATGAGGGACCGGTGCATAATCGAAGTGCTATGTGTATATGTATATGAAACGGCATTGGCTAGCCCTGCTGGGTTGACACGATCTGAGGATTCCTATATTGCATTACTGGAATAATCCAGGCAAATAGTAGAAAGCCGTAGAATTTGATTGGCCGCTTGTAAGCCGACTTGTTTGTGTTATGTTATCTTTTGTTAGCAACTGAGGAACATGGACTATCACAGTGCGTGGTCCAACCCATGTCCTTGTTTGGTTGTTGGGTTGGGCTATTGTGCTGCGATAGGCTATGGACCGAAGTCGCGACCAGAAGACTCTTTTTACCTGCCCATGGTTATAGGATATATCTTATCTCGGCACGATATTGGCACCGTTTGTCCTTGTTTGGTTGTAAGGGTGTCGTATTGTCTCGATGATATGGTATAAGCCTATAACTCGTGAATCAGGTCTTATTTAACTCATTAGTTTTATCTCACTCTTTTGTGCTCCCTTGTGGTACTTGCTATTCGGGGCCTGACCCCGCTGGTTTTGTTTGGCCAGATCCCGTAGCAGCTCCAGAGGATCCAGCTTTCTACCCGAACAATGGTGCACACTAGGAGTATGGGCGCCAGGGACCATGAGTGGGTTTCTTCTTCACCACTCTGATATATTCTATTTTGTACTTGGCGTTTAGCCACCGGCACCTGTTTAGCCGGCAATTCTGGACATTAGTTTCCTTTTACATAATTGTAATTAAATCAGACTGCAGCTGACTATAGTTATGTACTATTGAATCTCGGAACTAGCTCATTATTTTGTAAAGCTAGACTCATGAATCATTTTGATGAAGCGTCGGGGACGCCTTACTGCTTTGTCTTATATGATCATTATTTACTGCTTCTTGTTTTGATTGATTGAGACAGATGCTCTGTGGGACCATAGGAGACCTGATTGTAGCATGCACCCCCTAGTCTCTTGACAGTCACGATCGCCGTATGATGTTTATATACCTCATACGGTGTAGCTGGCCTAGTCCGTCTCAGCATTCCGGTACTGGGGCGTGACATTGGTTCTGAGAAAGCGACTGGTCTGGTGCTCCTAAATTAAAAGTCATGTCAACGTGCATATGATGATCAAGGAAAAGAGTGGGAAATCAATTATTAATTAAATGGTCTAAATTGACCCAAACTTGTGCGAAGCAAAAAGAGTACAAGGGAACAAGTTCGAGTGGGACACGAAATATCAATGTGAAGATAATCTCGTCTACTATAAACTTCAAGAAGGAAGTTTCCAGAGACTGGCATCCCTGATGCCCTAGAAATCCAAGTTACGGTAAAGAGCATTAAATCAAATAATAATCAAAATTAATTTAAATAGAATAAATTATCGAGAATAAATCATTTAGAAAATTCGAAAATAAATCCCGAAAATTCAGGGGGCTTACATCCTACCCACCTTATAAAAATTTTGTCCTCGAAATTAAAGGTTGGTAGTGGGGTTAAAACATGATAGAAGATTTAGGCAATATTTTAGGCACGATCTAAAAATGACGAGTTTGCACGATCAAGATAATCGATTTAAAATTGTTCAGGCACGATGAGGGATTTGGCACGATAGAATCATGATACGAACAAAATCATATTTGCATGATTTCAAAATAAGTCAAGTCATTGGGGCACGATTTTAGAGACGATTAAGAGAATCGAAGATATAATTGAAGTTCAAGTACGGGGTGATTTGTAGGACTTAGGTTGATGGAAATCAACCCGAAAGTCGCATAGAGTCTTATAGGCCCGATCAAGGGTTAAGGAGTATGATTAATAAAATCATGAAATACGATCCAAGTTCGAATGTGATTAAAATTGAAAATAGTCTAAGTTCACTTGGCACGATAAACAAGACTACCAAAATTGATTGGACATGGACAGAAGGGAATCATAATCTTAATAGTATCGAAATTTAAGAAACAATTGAGATATAAAATTTTCAAAATTTTTAGAGTTTCCAAGTGTAGATGACAGATGTAGATATGAGATAGGTGATTTGTGTAATCAAAACATAGCTAAACTAGTCAAAGGAAATGATGGCAAGATGAGGAAATCATCATACGATGGGAGAGAAAATAATGATAAACAAAAATAATGGTAGGAATTATCTTGCTCAATTGGTAAAAGAAGTGAATCAACTTAAGATATGACCTGATAACCATACACGTCTATCCAAAATCATGTTGCCGAAATTTACGCCACGCCAGTAAACATAGCTACAATAAACGATAGAGTCCATAACCAAGGTATACACCCTATAATCATGTCATCTAGATTTCTTACCACGCCAACCGGTATGGCTGCAAGAGAATCTAAATTCCATAACTAGTATAGTATATCCAAAATCAGGCTCCATGTCCCTGTCAGGCTAGCTAATATGACTGCGATAACTTTCAAACCTATAAGTAAAGTAGACACTTACTGTTCTCATCGTCCTCGTACAAAATATGTTTATCAGGATATCTTAACTCAATTCTTAAAAGAATTATCCAAAACAAAATCAAAGGTCAACAACGAATATTAAGATTTAAAATTCAACAACAAGTCAAGGGTAAGTTAATAGAAACAACGGAAACAACTTCCGAGATAGGGTTCAGAGGAAAATCTTAGGGAAAGTCCCGAGGGTACTACCTAGGTCAAGATAGAAAATGGTGGAATATAATCTAAAATAAACCTCGACCATGATACGAGGTTGGTAAATCATATTCTCTCCCCAACCTAGATGATATACAAGTCCAACTTATACCTTCCCTCTGGGGTCCACATCTCATCCCAAGAAAGAATAAAGTATGATACGGACAGATATTTCAGAAATCTGGACGAATGGAAATAAGTGGAAAAAGATTTGAAAGCCTTCGAAATAAGATTCCCAGGGGTCATTCCTGGAATCTACCAAGAGTTCCTAATATGTGACTGAGTACCTAAATCCTAAATTATTCCATTACTCAACCTTAATCCTAGGGCAGGCTCGCGGTAGTACAGATAAGCTCAAGTACTACCACGACTTCGCATTAATTGCAAAGACTGACCTGCATGGACCACCACTAAAAACGCGTCACGATCCGCAGCCGGATATACGGGTACGAATACGTGGGCCACGCCCAGCTTACGCCGCGGTATCGACGGTAGAACGCTGTCAAGTATACTATACTAACTACAATATCCAAGATCCATAACTATGAAATGTACTCATGTCACATCACGAAAACTAAGGAAGATAAGACAAGAAATAATGACAATATCACTAGAACAACTAGAATCTACAATGATCATAAGACAGAAAAATGAAGAAGGAACAACAAGACTAACTAAGGATAACTACCAGGCAACTCACATAGAAGAATAGTGAGATCCACCTCAGCTAGCAACATCATGAAGTCCAAAACTGAGGGCACAACTACTCCTAAAATTTATCAACATATCCAGTCAGGATGGAACGAGCACAAATCTTAAATAACAGTTCTAGTTAGACGATATTGAAAATGTAGCAGTAAATAGAGAGAATTTACGAGGTAAAATAATGTGTACATGAATCATGGTAAGGCATGTCATGACTGTAACTGAATGTAAGAACAAGAAAACAGTATATATCATGTACAAAAATCTGGAACTATATCTATGTGAGTTTAGTATTAGTTTCAACATGTGATCGGCTTAGAACTTGATACAATGTTTGGCCTGGCTAATCATACGTGAGTGTATGATTAACACTATACAATGATGATACAATAATCTGTGGGGTATTGATCACATATCTACGCTAACACCCCCATCCCTGACTAATATAGTGGATCCAGTCATGACACGTCATGACACGTGATTCTCTGAGAAGGTAGCTAGCCTTTGCAGGAATCCTGTCTATACAATGCACAAGGAACTAGGAAGACTTGCACAAGGCATACCATATATAAGAGGAATAACATCTTATGACGGGATCCAGACAAATACTAATCCGTGTGAACAATGTGTCAAGAGAACAAGGATATCTACACTAAATACAAGAAACAAAGACGATATCATAAAACAGAAATATTATCAGAGAATGTACTCGCCTGTGATCTGGTGGAATATGTCAACTGGTCCAAGAACAATGCCTCGAGGACCTATAGGTGGAATACTATATCAATATAAGGGTTTGGAAGTAAAATCAAGTCATACTAAGTCAAACTAGGTCAAGACAAGTCAAAGCAAATCAAACTAGGACAATCTAAGTCAATGGTCGACTTACAGTTGACTTTTGGTCAACTGGTCAACTCTAGGTCAAACTTGACTAACGTTGACTAACAGTTGACTTTGGGTCAACTGGTCAACTTCGGTTAAGTTCTGGTCAATCTTAGGCTACGGTTGACTTCCGGTTGACTTTTGGTCAAAATAGTCAACTGTGGTCAACCAAGGTCAAAACTAGTCTAACCTAGGTCAAATGTGGACTCTACTTCGACGTTCAGTCAAAGTAGTCAACCATGGTCAAACAGGGTCAAAGCTAGTCTCTACAAACATCTACAGCGTCAACACATTCAATTTCAGTGGTTGTGAAATCACTCGAATCGATGGATCTCAAAATACCACAAAGGAGAAGGATTATAATAATAGGGTAAAAACCTACAGATGTTGTCGAATGATGAAACTAACATCACCAACGTGTCCAGAATGGTCAAATCAGCTAGAATAGCCTGTCCATAAGTCCAATTTGGACACGGGCAAAAAAGGTAATTTCGGGTTAAAACGGTGTCCGTGTCGGACCCGCTTTACACCGAAAAATGTGCAAGAATTCTAGTCTACCAAACCTAACAAATTATATGTCTACGAATCCAGAATGACGATACGAACCCAACGGTATATCCAGAATTGGATTCCGTTGACCCGATCTCAAATTGGTCCGTTGACCAAGACATTAAAATTTTGATTTGCACGAAAAAGCGTGTCGGAGCCAATGTCCTCAAAACTCAGCAAATTATATGTCAACGAGTCCAGAATGACGATACGAACTCAACGGTGTATCCAGAATTGGATTCCGATGAGCCGATCTCAAAGTGACCCGTTGACTCAGAAAGTGGGACCCGCTTTGCACCGAAATACGTGCCAGGGCCCACGTTCTCCAAATCAAGCAAACTTTATATGAAAACATGCCAGAACGACGCCACGAGTCTATTGGTGGTGTCAGAAATTGAATCCGGAGTCCCGGGTTCAAAAATAGAATTTTACAAGTGTAACACTAAGAATTCGAACGGCCAACTTTGGCGTCGAATTCGACCGACCTAACAAGCTCAAACTAAAATGAAATCTAAAGGGGGCAGGAAGAGGGTTATACCAGCTGTGCACCGGAACTAATAGCGCGCAAAACGGAGCAACGACGATGAAGATACGAACCCGCAAAGTTGGCGTCGCAAAACTGTCCAAAAACAGTACAAATTAAAACGTCAACTTGGTGGCCGATTTTGATGTATCAAACGACAAAATTAACGGTTCAAACTTGACAGAGGTGAAGAGGGATATACCAAAATTGAGACAGAGCAAGGAGTTCGCCGATCCAACGGTCGGATCTCCTAGAAAATGCGTGCAAAGTCGCTGCGACGAGGTGCACATTTTGAATTTCGTCTGCGGGCGCGTCGACGTGATTCAGTGCAAAACGCACGAATCGGGCGTTTCTCGCGCCAGGGACGCAAGGACTCGCCACGGGGGCCTGCCCGGAGGTGCGCCCGGCCGAGGGGGGCTCGCCGGAGGCGGCGACGACCGCGGCGGCGGCGGCGACCGCGGCGGCGGCGGCGACCGCTAAGGCGGCGGCGGCAGCGCACGCGTGGCTGGCTGCGGCTGCTTTCGCGCGCACAGTGCTGCGCACTGCTGCTGCTGTTGCGGTGGTGCCGGCCACGTGGTGGCGCACGGCGCAGCTAGGGCACTGCGGCGGACGGTGTCGAGGATGAGGAGAAGAATGAGAGGAGGAAGAGGAGTGGTGGTGGTGCCAATGGTGATGGTAAGGAAGAAAGTGTTGGTGATGAAGATGAAGAATATAAGGAGAAGAATGAGAGCTCGGCCAAGGGTGGATGGGAAGTCGGCCATGGGGCTGGTGAGCTTGGCCAAATGGAGGGGGCTGCAAAAAAAATAAAATAAATATGGTGATGGTGATGGTGAGGTGTAATGAAGAGATAGTGAGAGAGAGAGAGAGAAGGATATTAAATAAAGAGAGAGAGAGAGAGAAGGATATTGACAAAAAGAGAGGGGGGGTGCTGTCCTGTACGGGTAGGGGGGTTTGAGTGTGATGGAGAGAGGGGTGAGGTGTGAGTGATGAGAGAGAGAGATGTATATATATATATGTATATATATATATATATATATATATATATATATATATATATATATATATATATATATATATTTTTATATATAAGATATTTAAGAAAGAGATATTTAATGAGAGAGAGAGAGAATAGATATTTTCAAAATAGAAAAAATAGGAAAATTATGTTGGGTAATTGGACAGTCATGAAAGAACAATATGGAGCTTGGGCTCGGGTCCGGTCGAGCCGGGTCGGGTCAAAATCGGACAGGAGGCAATAATTGAATTAAAATGGGTATTTAAAATTATGGGTAAATAAGTAGCATGTGGGGGCTCAAATAAATGGGACACCAGTGTCAGGCGGGTAGTAGGCTTCATGTGGGCCATGTCCATATTTGGGGTTGACATGTTTGGGTCGATGTCGGGTCCCGAAATTAAATTGGAAAATAAATCAGGTTTTACGGTAGATAATTAATTGGCCTAAATTGAACCGAAAGTTGTACGAAGGAAATGGAACACAAAATGGAGTGTCTGAGTGGGACACGAAGGTCATAGATGAAGAGCGTCTTGAGTAGATCATTCATGAGAAGTTGGTTCTGAGAAAACGACTGGTCTGGTGCTCCTAAATTAAAAGTCATGTCAACGTGCATATGATGATCAAGAAAAAGAGTGGGAAATCAATTATTAATTAAATGGTCTAAATTGACCCAAACTTGTGCGAAGCAAAAAGAGTACAAGGGAACAAGTTCGAGTGGGACACGAAATATCAATGTGAAGATAATCTCGTCTACTATAAACTTCAAGAAGGAAGTTTCCAGAGACTGGCATCCCTGATGCCCTAGAAATCCAAGTCACGGTAAAGAGCATTAAATCAAATAATAATCAAAATTAATTTAAATAGAATGAATTATCGAGAATAAATCATTTAGAAAATTCAAAAATAAATCTCGAAAATTCAGGGGGCTTACAATTGGAATACAGTACTGCTAATTTATTGTCACACCATAATTTCATGTGGTCTTTCAACACCGTACTGTAGGCGCAGCCTTGTAACAATTTCGCAACCATATTCCCTGAATAGATACCCCACAGCATGTTTATAAACCTTGCTTTCATGGTGGAGAAATTATGAGTGCATGTTTGACACTCATCCAAAATATATCTCCATTAGTCAGCATGACCTGATGTGGATCTCCTGCTGTGTTGGCATCCAACAAAATCGGAGTCGGAATACCTTATGATCTCCAGAATTATCCGATCTCCTACAAAGAGCATATAATTTCTTGTTCTCTATTAATTACTTAAGTAGTTTGGCTGCTATCCAGTGATCCATCCATATTTGCTTAAATATCTACCTAACATCCTAATATGTATGCAATATCCTGACGCGTACATACTTGAGCATACATTAGACTCCCTACAACTGATCATGAAGAAAAAATCTATTCTATTTTCTTAATTTTAAGGTTAACCTTAGGGCACTTGTTTGAGACCGAATTTGTCTCTCCTTTAACGAGAGGTGTCACCTGGTTTGCATTAAATAATTTAATCAATATACAAAACCAGAAAATTATTCCTACTCCCACTGAACTTGTGATACACACAATCTTCAACAGTGTTCATCTCAAAACCAAACGAGATAATCACTTGAAGTACCTTTGACGAGAAGCTTGCTTGAGTTCATAAATGGATTTTGTCAATTTGCAAACCATATTATTTGGATCTTTTGACACAAAGTTTTCTGGCTGCACCATATAAATAGTTTCGTCAATGTTACCATTGAGAAATGCCATTTTGACATCCATTTGATGTAACTCAATATCAAAATGTGCAACATGTGCTATAATTATTTTAAAAGAGTCTTTCGAAGAAAGCGGAGAGAAAGTCTCTTTAAAATCAATCACTTCCTTTTGAGTAAAGCCTTTAGCTACAAGACGTGCTTTATACTTATCCACATGACCCTTCGAATCATTCTTGGTTCTAAATGTCCATTTGCAACCAATGGACTTCATACCTTTTGGTAATGGGATAAGTTCTTAAACTTTATTGTCTTGCATGGACTTATACTCCCACTACAAAAATAACCCATTTTAGCGACGTCAAAATACGTCGCTAAATAAGGAAAATCTGTCGCTAAAATAATTTTGCGACGTATTTAGCGACGAAAATAGGGTGTCGCGTATAGGCATGTCGCAGATGGCAATTTCGTCGCAGAACGTCGCTGTTTGCGACGGCGTGATTATTGTCGCAAGACGTCGCAAAATTAGCGACAGATAGCAACGTAAGGTTACGTCGCCAACATAGCGACGTAGAGCGACCACGTTGCGACGCCATAAACTTTACGTACGCTGACATGGCATGGCAGCCACGTGTGCACGTTAGCGACGCCTAGCGACAAATGTAGCGACGTCCGCTGACAGGTTGTCATTTCCCACGTCAGCATCTTAGCGACGTCTAGCGACGTTACGTCACTAGTTAGCGACGTATAGCGACGTGTTCTTCCCGTCGCTGTCCATCGGAGAACGTCGCTATACGTCGCAGATATTATAAAAAAATTTAAAAAATATAATTGGTATTTTTGTTATGCTGTGTGTCCGTGTTTACAGTGTGTGTGAAGTGCAGTGTTCGAACCATCGACAGTAATCGAAACTGTCGATGGTTCCGAACACTGCATTTCACATTCAATGTAAACACAGACACACATCATCACAAAAATACACATTATATTTTTTTAAAATTTCGGCAGCACCTCCTTTGTATATCAGATCATCGCTTATAACCCAGCGTAGGTATATTTGTCATCCCCGTCGCAGATATCACAAAGTAAATATCACAATAAAAATAGGAGGCAGTGCAAAGTAAATATCACAGACACACATCTCACAAACATCAAATAGAGTCAAATAAAAATGGAAGATAAAAGGTTTCCCACCAAGTGTATAAACGAAAATGTACCAATAAACAATTTGCCCATAGGGCCAATACATGTACAAGTCATAAAAAATCAATAAAATTACTGCGGACCCCTGTCGCACAACTGGAATAAAATGTAGTCATACTGCTCCTGGGTGACCTGCACCGTAAGGACAGTAGGAGGCAGTGCAATGTCTGGAGTCGGCGCCGTCGATGGACCGGAAGGACGTATCTGCTCCAGCTCTCGCAGTCGCTCACCATAAACAGCAAGGGTACTCACCACCCTCTCAGTACTCGCCTCAAGCGAAGCCGAAACCTGAGTGAGTGAGGCAGACATGCTCCTCTGCGATCCCTCCAGCTCGACCTGTCTACGCTTTGTGCGCTGCGTAGACTCGGTGAGCGTGTGCAAGCTGGCAGCTGTAGCCTGATGCAGACTCATCAGCTCCTGTATACTGTGCTCGACCGCATCAAATCGTCCGGTGACGATCGGAGGGTCGGATTGTCGCTCGACCGCATCAGAAATTTGCTGCTGTAACTCGCGACGCAGCTCCTCGATCTGACGACGAACATCCTCAGCTCGTGACGACGCCTGCGAAGTCGGAGACTGCGCACTGACAGAGGGGGCCCGGGATGACTCCGAAGCTAAATACGCACCGTAGGATCCCGTACCGTAGTACGTACCCTTCTGAAGACCGCCAACGACGGTCATCCAGAGCTCGTCCGAAGATAGAGCTGTAGGCGGCTGGGAGGAAGTACCAGCCCCTCTTCTTGCGCACTAGCAGCAGCAACAGCAGCAGCCGCCTCCTCCTGTAGCCGAACAAACTCGGCCTAGAACATGTTTGCTAACGTGTAAGTGTTTGCTAAAGTCTATATTGATATATATTTTCCTGTTTTCTAAATTATAGTAAATTAATATAAAGAATAGAACGTACATATGCCTGCGTCGCCCTCTCGTCAATGAACTTCCCAGCCCTCCGATGGGTGACCAGGAAGACGGTCACCATGTTCGGGTCCTCACCTTTTTTTATCTGTTAAAATATATTATCTATTATTAGTATTAAACATTCTATCGAACTATATATAAATTAATGTCCGTCATAGGAAACGTACCAGACGACGAAAATGCTCCGTCATCGGAATGGAGCCGCCACACCACTTACCGGCGCTCGACCGCGCCACCTTGGCCTTGTCAGACCGCTCCTGGTACTTGGGCTCGCTGAATCTAGCCTTCATCGCAGCCCACTGCTCTGGCATGATCCAACCATGGATCGACTGTCCGGAGCGATCACGACACTTCTGATCGTGGATCGCATCACGGATGAGCTTGGCTGCGATGGCAGAAATTTGGCCCTCGATCCTCGCCGCCCGGTATGGTGGATAGAAATAGGTCCTCTACAAGAAGTAAAATACAAAAGTTGTATAATATACACAAATGATTATTAAAATTTAAAAATAAACAAATTTTTTACCTTGAAGTGGGCGAACCAAAAGGCCTTCCTATCTGCGGGAGCATCTGAGTAGTTAATCCAAGGCCCACCATAGTTCTGCCTCAGAAATACCCCCAGCTGTCTCTGTACTGCAGAAGGCCGATATCTGTACAATAATAATTTTTCATGAATATATATGTACATATAATCATTTGAGAAATATATATTAATTAATTAACTTACTTCATAGGCCCGTCCGTCCAAATCTCCATATGCGTCTCGCCCGGGAGAGCGCATGGATGGTCGCTCTCACCTTCTGCCTAGGCAGGATCAGTCTGATCGTCGTCCTCCATATGCTCGGCGTGGGCTCCCTCCATAGAGCCGTCGGCAGAAGGAATGCTGGACGAGGGATCAGGGATGCTGGACGCGGGATCAGGAAGGCTGGACGACGAGGAAGGAGTCGCCAACCTGCTGGAACTGCCCTGTCCTGGTATTGGACCGGGAACAGAACGGTACACTAGCGTACTCAGAGATGAGGATGAGGGTACGAAACTGCCCTCTCCATCCCCAGGCTGAGGCTGACGGGACTGCCTAATATAAAATCCTCCGCGTCGTCCTCCTGGTCTAGTCATACCTGATAATAACATATGACAATAAAACAAAAATACATATTTATATGATAGACATCACAGATTTTTGAAAAATATCATAGTCACAGATAAAAGTGTCAATAAAGTGTCACTGAAGTGTCACAGATTTATATGATAGAAGTGTCACTAAAGTGTCAGATATGATGATAAAACAAACGTACAGATTTAATCCCCTTCTGAAAATTCATCTAGTTCGTTTAGCTCATCTACTTCTTCTTCTTCTTCTTCTTTCTCCTCTACATCTTCACTTTCATCTGCATCTTCCTCTTCAGATAATTCTACTTCTTCTACATAATTAGATGTGTAATGAGGAACTTCCGTCGTGTCCACTTCTATAATATTTGTTACAAGAGGTAGTTCATCCTGTTGATAAGCTATATCGTCAACCTCAAAGGTATTTCTAGCTTTGGTCTTGCATACTGCCCTCCAGTTCGATCTTGTTGTTCCCCGTTTAGGATAACTTGTGAAGTACACGAGCTGAGCCTGACTTGATAGGACAAATGGTTCATATGCTTGATATCGACGTCGATAGTTTATATCAACAAGACCGTGCTTGTCTACTTTCCAACCTTGACCTTCAATCGGATCGAACCAATCACACCTAAATAACACAATCTTAGCAGGCTCTATTCAATAACTATATGTCAGCTCCACGATCTCCCGTAGCACGCCATCGAAATCATTGCCCGCATCAACATCTTTGTAGTTCGAAGATCTGATACACAAACAGCTGTTTTTGGTGGAGTTGAGATCCACAAAGTTGTCTCTGATCGGGCAAGTTGTTGACTTGAACCTAAACCCATTAACACAGTAGCTTGGCCATATTTTTGCAGCATAAATTGATCCCTTGGCTAGCGTTCTAATAGACTCATTCTCAAGTCTTGCGTATGGACGATCGACCTAAATACCATGAAAGAAGCAATTAAGCTCATTCTCAATCAAGTGCATATACAGAAAGGTAATTACAGAGTTCTGAAGTCTTACATATGCACTCAACCATGATGAAAAATAACACCTTATTTCTTGTTCTAGTTCTTCTTCTGTTATGTGTGGCCTACCTGACCTCACATCATCATTAAATATGCTGAAAACAACATCGTGCAATTAATGTAATAGTATAATAATCAACACTATTAAAATAATGTAGACGTATTATTTACTTACCCCTCCAGTTTCTCTACTTCCTCCTCGTCGCAGTTGAGTAATACATACACCTGAGCAGCCCTTAGCTCATCATCGTTCAGATATCTCTTCTTTATTTTACCCGATGGCTTTCCTGGAGCATTGAATACCTGAGCAGCCCTACCAAGACCACCATGGCCGGCCACCTATAGGCACAGACCCCCTCCATCTGTTTTACTTCATCACCAAGTAAAACACTCTCTCTTCATTTCTTTCTTCCAACTTCTTCTTCTTCTTCCAAATCTTGATTAGGTATGATTTTTAAACCCTTATTAATTCCTCCTTTTGCATTTTTCCTTCACATAAATTAGAGAGGGGATCATTCTCTACAAGTTGACCATAGCCTTTGTAGGTTCCCTTAAAATATAGGTTAAAGATTTATTATGGTTAAATCCTTTTTGAGAGTGATATATATATATATATATATATATATATATATATATATATATATATATATATATATATATATATATGTATATATATATATATATATATATATATATATATGTATATATATATATATATATTGTATACGTATGTATCAATGCTTAGAGTTGTGTATTAGAACTTATAGTTGTGCAATAGAGCCTTAGAGTTGTGCATGAGAGCCTCGTAGTTGTGCAGGAATGCCTTAGAAGTGTGCAGAATGCTATTCAGGAAAAACTGTGCAGTAGAGCCTTAAGGGTGAGCAGAGGAGCCTTAAAGGTGTGCAGGTTGTCCCAGTGTGCTAAAATCCGAGAATTAGAGTATGTGTGTGTTTATATTTATAGATAGATATGTGAGTGTTGTGTGTATATATTCATAGATGTATAATAGATGGTTATATATATATATATATATATATATATATATATATATATATATATATATATATATATATATATATATATATATATATGGAGAGATAGGAGGGAAGAAGAGGAAGAGATGAAGAAGAAGAAGAAACAACAGTAGCAGCAACATTAGGCTTTTAAACCCCAAAAACTTGTCCCAAGAGAGGGTGAAAGTATAGGTTGAGAAGGTTGAGTGAGTGAGTTAAGGGTTAAGTAGGATTTTGGTTAAGGGGTGAAATTGAGTTCCGTAATTCGGAACGCGTCAAAACTTGGAGGGGAGTTAGATAATGTGATTTAGATTTTGTGGGTAGGCTTCGGAGTTGGAATCGGGGTTGCGTGTGGGCTTGGGGAGACGGTATCGCACCGCACAATCCCGTATCTTGAAATATTCAAGATAACGGGTAAACGGGCGATTCGGACCGTAAGGTGGACTGGATGTCCACTTACCCTAGAAAACTTGGTAGGTAATGGTTGTATAGATTAGTACCCTACTACCCTAGGAAGCACGGAGTGGAATTCCCAAGGGAAAGCCGCTTGGCGTCAAGTTAGAACGGTTTAAGGGTAAATGTTAAGGGGTAATCGGGTAATTTCGAGATACGGAGTTCGGGTAGTCGGATTGACTTGAAACTTGGGTGGCATGTTGGGTACACCCTACAAATGTCATATTTGAGCCAATTTTGGCTCGGTTGACCCAGAGTTGACTTTTTACCCAAAAGTCAACCGTGAGTCAACACTTTGTCTAGATTTGACCAAATCCAAACCAGAGTTGACCAGTTGACCAAAAGTCAACTGTTGGTCAACATTTGACCAGTTTGACCTAAAGTTGACCTAGAGTTGACTAGGGTTGACCAGGGTTGACTAGTTGACCAAAAGTCAACTGTAGGCCAACTCTTGACCCCGTTTGACTTTCTTCGACTTGTTTTGACCTGTGATGACTGGTATGACCTAGGATTGACTTGGGTTGGCTTAGATTGACTTGATATAACTTGATTTGACCTAGATTGACTTGACATGACTTAGTGTGACTCAGTGAGACCTAGTTTGACCTAGATTGCATATCATTCATTGTGAATCATTCTTAAACTTGTTTAAACCTAAATTAACATACAGTATCTCATCTTTAGGTCTCTGATCTCCGCTCTGAGCATTGATATATCCTATAGCTCGGGACAGCAGGCGAGTACATTCACTGATAGTTTTTATTGTCTTGATATCTACTATATCCGATTCAGTTGTAGTGTCTTACTTGATTCTCAGTCACGATAGTTCACGGACTAGTATATACCGGATTCCTGTCATGAGATGTCATTCTTGGATTTTCTTGGGATACTGGTACTTGCTCGATCTTGTTCTTGTACTTGTATTGACACCGATTCCTAAGAAGGAGTAGCTACCTTCTTAGGGAATCTCGTGCCATGACGTGTTATGTCCGGATCCGTATATTATTCGGGGATGGGGAAATTATTAGAGGTTATGTGATCAAGCCCATCTTGTACAATCTTGCGATACTAGCGCCACCCTCACCTCACGTAGGGTGTAGCAGATACCTCTTGTCGGGTTATCCAGGTTGGCCGGCATGACCCTTTCTAGAGATTTTCTTGTGATTGTCGGGCCAAGTGGATAACCCTATCTTGACTCCCTAGCCGATCACATATTGCTCTAATAATTCAAATCATATTTTACATTTATTGTTGTATCATATATCCAGTTCAGTTTTACTTTCTGTACTTCTCACCATGCTATAATTTCATTTACTCACATGCTCTACATGCCTTTACATTGTACCTTGATTGGAGACTAAGTTCTGCTCGGGAGAAGAGTTACAACCCCGGACCTTGTTTGGTTTAAGGGTTGTAACTCGGCTTCTGAACGGTTTCCAAGTTTTCATATATCTTTGTCTCGTAGTTCATTATACTGTCTCTTATAGAATTTGTCAATTCACATAGAACTGCTGTTAGTGCTTGTACTTGCTCATTTTCCTGACAGGATACCGTTATGATATATTACAGATGACTCAGAGGCAGACTATTATGGGCTCGAGTTAGATGGAGTAGCCTTGGACCGTGGCCTTATAGTAGAGCCACTAGACTTTGTACTTCCAGAGTAGTGTAGATTAGCTAGGTTTGACTGGACTGTGATCCAGCTAGCTTTATCAGACTTTAACTTTCTATATTATATTTTGAGACCTTGTGATGTTGTATATATCTAGGCTTGTATTGGACTCTGGACTTATTACTCTTTCATCTATCATATGTCTTTCCTTCTGAGCTATCTACCTTAGTTTTATTCTGTGATTGAGACTGTATTGATATGTCACCTCCATTCGGAGAGTATACTGTACAGGTACCTTTATACTGTTTAGTGTAGTTCTGTAGACAACCTAGACAGCGTTCTACTGCCGATGCTGCGGCGTAGGCTGGACGTAACCACGTACTCGTGCCCCTAATCAGGGTGCGGGTCGTGACACATTTTTGTGGCGGCCCATGCAGGTCAGAGTCGCAATTAGTACAATCTCGTAATGGTGCTCGACTTAGAGTGCTAATTACGAGCCTGCGACTAGGACATAGGATCTAGAATATGATAGGAGTTACTCAATCACATTTTAGGAAAATTCTAATCTTTTGATTACCATGACAACTCTTCTTGTATTTGAATTCAATTGTCCTCCTTTGATAATATCTTATCTTGTGCCATATTGATCCCCTTGTTTCAATTCGTCTCCAGGATGACGAAGACGCATCCGCAGGCCTCTGGATCGAGTAGCTTGCCCGAGAGATCTGACCCGGTCGAGGAGGAGGTTCATGAGACTGCCTCCAGTGATTCTACTATTCCGGAGACCCCGGCAGTTGCACAGGGAGGTCTACCACCTCCACCCCAGAGGGTTTCAGTCGTCGTTCCGGAGATGCTGCCGCCACCACCACCGATACCGACGGATACACATCATATGTTCCTTCTCCTTCAGCAGATGATGGAGACACAGCGGGCCCAGGCAGAGGCATCGCAGCGCCAGTCGGAGGTGTCACACCGTCAGATCGAGATGCTGAGGCAGAGTATGGAGAACTCGCATCAGCTTGCACTGGCAGCAGTGGAGAGAGTGGCACCGGGTACGGTACGGGGCCCTACTGGCCAGCAGCCGTACCAACAGCAGTCCAGGCCAGGGACAGTATTAGACTTTAGGAAGATGAGCTCCAGGGACTTCACAGGCACAGAGGGCATCCTTTATGCAGACGATTGGCTAGAGGATGTACAGCGGAGCATGGAGCTGGCAGAGCTTCCTAGAGCACTTTGGGTTTCGACCGCAGCCAGCCGATTCTTCGACATTGTGCTGACATGGTACCGCACGGATCCTCGTGCGTCGGTGAGAGGGCTGACTTGGAAGAACTTCCGGAGGCTCTTCAAGGAGAAGTTCTTCCCGGACGTGGCTCTTACAGCATTGGAGGGCCAGTTCGTGGGTCTAGTGCAGGGGAACTCGTCGGTGGACGAGTATGCAGCTGAGTTCTCGTCGGTGAACTCGTCGGGGAATTTCGTTTGTTCCATTCTCTTTCTTGTTACATTCTAAGCATGTTTAGAACTTGGAGTTTTCGGTTTTACCGGGTGGATTGTTATAGATCTAGCTTTGAAGTAATTTTAGTTTTCATGGGTTTTGATCTATTTAATCTTGTTATTTCCGAGTTTTGATGGTTCTATGTTGTAGAGCATTTCACTCTGCCCTGTTTTGACCCAAGGGAGTTCGGATTTGGACTCCGGATGAAGGTTTCATGGAGCTTGGAAGCATGGATTCTTGGCGTTCTTCTTCTCGGAAGCTTGGAGAAGAAGAACTGTGCTAGACTTGACCGCATGAATACTTCATGCGGCAAGTGATTCCGAGCCGCATGAGCCTTCATACGTCAGTTCTGGCCGCATGGGCTTGACTTGACCGCATGAACATTTCATGCGGCAAGTGTTCTCCCAGCCGCATGGACTTTTCCCCACTTAGCTGCATATGCGCCCTTGCGTCTCCTGGCCGCATGTGATCCTAGCCGCATATGCGCCCTCGTCTCCCTGGCCGCATGAACTTGTATTACCTCTGGCCGCATGAGTTCTTGTATTGACCCAGCCGCATAGGCTTCGGCATAAACCGAGCCGCATGGACTCCGTCTACCTTAGCCGCATGAACCCCCCTTCATCCCCTGGCCGCATAGGCTCATGACCAGTCTGACCGCATAAGGCTTGCATCCCCAGCAGCATATGCTCATCTTTCCTGGCCGCATGGCCTTGCTCCCATTTGAGCCGCATGAAACCCCAACTTCTTGGAGCCGCATGCGCCCCATTCTTCCTGAGCCGCATGCGCCCTCTTTGCTCTGGCCGCATGGGACCCAGTGATCCTGGCCGCATGAGCCCCTAATTGAGCCGCATGAACCCGACTCCTTAGCCGCATGCGCCCTGATGAATACAGTCGCATGGGCTGTTCTTTTCATAGCCGCATGAGATCATTCCTGGCCGCATATGCTTTAGCCGCATGACTTTTCCATAACCCTGTGTACTATTATTTATCATTATTTGCCCATGTTTTGTAACTCCTTATTGTATATTTTTATGCCCATTTTATATCCTTACGCCTTTTGTCATGAACTTGATAATCCCGAATTTATTTATTATGTTTAGAATGATAATTGAACAATGCTTGATAGTGACCCTGAGCCGCAGGGCTCCTTCCTATGCCTTGTCCAGCTATTTAAATTATTATTATTATTATTTCTTCTGTATTTTTATTTGATCTTAATGACGATTTGTGCCTTGTAACCTCAGCATAACTTGAGTCCCCTGATTGAATGCTTGCACTATACTGTCCTACACTTGTCCCCTGAACACGACAGTGACCCGTAGTGGTACACTCCTGATTAATGACCTGACATGACCTGATGGTGGTCCGTTGTGACGTACCCTTGCCTTGATAAGTAATCTTGATAAGCAACTTAACATGATAATGACATGATAGTGGCCCGCTGTGGCGCACTCTTGACATGATAAACCTGACATGATACTCCTTAAAATGTTGTTGCGACGGCTAACCTGACCTGACCTGTATAAATAACCTAGACACCGTGGACGATTGTGCTTGTACAAATGAACCAGTCTTGTCTTGCATCATGTCTAGGAGGGGACTCCTGAGTACCACGGTCAGGAGTACCTATTGAAATGGACTAAGGCTAAAAACTAGATTAATACACTAGTCATAAAGAGATCTCCCAGCTACAGGCAATTCCGTTACTTGGGCACGCCTTGGGATCTGTAGCCTGCCGTCGAGTAGGGCACATTTCCAGCACACTGTTATGTGTTGCACCCTTCAAGCTACCTAAGGGTACATTCGTTTCCTGGACGATGTACCCACCTGAATTCAACTCTAAATCTTTTAACCCGGGTAACCTGGATGGTCTGCAGGACTTGTGGCTGTGAAGTAATCTCACTGCATCTTGTTAGTAACTAGGATTGTCATAACCCTAGTTAGTTAATGTAGAAAGCCGTAGGCAATGATTGGCCGTGAATGCTTGGATGGAGTCTAGTCCAGTATAGTATTATCTAGAAGTGATTGATTGCAAGATTGTACCAGAATGATTGAATGATTGACACTCCAGATTGTTACTATAATGATTGTACCCTATTGTCACTCTAGCTTATGGTACTCTTCATTGTCACTTTTATCATTGTACTCTCTGATTTGTCACCTTTAGCAACAAATGATCAGAGACTAAGTTCTGTTCAGGCGAAGGGTTACAATCTCGGTCCTTGTTTGGTTTAAGGGTTGTAACCTGGTTTCCGGAACAGTGCCTTCGTCCTCTCTTCGTATATTGCCTAGTTTTATTTATTTAACACGTTCTCCAGTTTACTTTATGTCAAATGATGATGATTTACTTACTGTCTTCCTATGTTCGGGATAAGTGCATTGGTACTGCACGAATCTCGATCCTCCCTTACTTATTGCTTGCTTTGTTTACTAATGATTGCTGGTTTTAAGTTCATAGTTCGGCCTCCTTTGTGGTACTTGCTATTTGGGGTCTGACCCCACTGGTTTTGCATGGCCAGGTTCTGATAGAAGAGCCCGAAGGATCTACCGCACCATCTACTCGACGGTGACCAGCCGGAGCACCAGAGTGCCTCAGTGGGTTTCTTCTTCATTCTTCCACTGATATGTAAATTCTTCTCTTGTAACGTTTAGCCCCGAGCACGTGTTTAGCTCGTGTTTTGGTATTTTCCTTGATATTGTAGCCTACGGGCATAAACATAATATGTGTATTCTAGACTATAGCTAGTCCTTATCATGTACGACTAATACTCTAGCTAGTCCTCAGTTCTGTGGTACTGGCTTCATGATCATTCATGTATATATGGTTCGGGACGCCTTACTATTGTATGTATGATGATCATACTCTTTGCTCTTGTATAATTGCCTGTGATTGAGATACCTAGGATTGTTAAACCATAGGATTGACTGATGGCTTGTAGAGTAACCCCCATGTCTTGACAGCTTATACGTGATTTCAGAGTATTAACGTACTTTGGGATTGCGTAGCTGGCTATGTCTGCCCCCGCTCTCCAGTATTCTGGTTCTGGGGCGTGACAAGCGTGCCCTAAGTAAAATAGTTAGCGACGTCACCAGTCGACGTCGCTAACCGTCGCAAAAATTTTAATATAGGTAACATATTTTAATAATATGTCGCTGGACGTCGCTATTCAGTGACGTAGTTTATGTAGTGTCGCTGAACGTCGCTATTCAGCGACGGTTTGCGACATCAATATAAGGGAGTCGCTATATTATATGTTTAGCGACGGAATTTTATTCCGTTGCTAAATAATGTCGCTAATAGAGCATATTTTAGTAGTGTCCTTATTTATTGTATCAATCCACTTTGAGAACTAAAACTTTTCATGGCCTGACGGAAGTTGATTAGATCATCTTCCAGTATCCACAGTCTTCTTCACGTTCCTAGAGAAATATGACAAATTATCCGAAATTATATTTCTCTTTTCTCTGGTGGACCATCTTAATATTACCGGTTCTTGAGGTTGTTGAGTTTGTTCCTTAGGAATAATTACCTTATCTTGAATGGGGTGCCGCTACGTTGTCGTTGTTAAGGTATCTCAACAACGACTTATAGAGGTAATTCGACATTGTCTTATTGAGGCTCCGAATTCACTTCTTGATCATGACAGGTATAGAATCCTGCACATCGTCAAAAGTGATAGTAGGAATCGTAATTGATTCCTTCTCAAAGACAATGATCCTGACTTTATTTCTCCCCCAAACTCAACATCCTCAAAAACTATTACACTTCTCGTCTCAAAATTTTCTTTTGTGTGGGATCGTATAATTATTACCCCTTGATTTGTTAGCATAGACAATAAAGTAGCTGCTTACAATTGAACTTTGGTCTGTATTTCCTTTACACATTAATATAGACATTAAAGTCTATAAAGTTAATAAAATCCAAATCTCATCAGACACAAGTCGTTCAACTCTATTTCTAGATATGTGACCTAATCGCTTATGTCATAATAAGGCTAAAAATATTTATTGTTAATTTTGTGTTTAGTACCACATGACTCCACTTGCAAGGTTTCATTGTATTAAGATACAATAGTTTCAAGTAAATATAGGTTATAATAAATCTTAAAGGAACCGTTACCAATAATATTTGGATTTAAAGATAGACTAAACTTATTATTTCGAAATGAACAATAATAACCAAATTTGTCCATTAAGAAAACTGAAACTGAATTTCGTCTAAAAGACGGTATAATAAAAGTGTCTATCAAATCCAAATAATAATCGATTCCTAAAAATAACCTAAAATGTTCTATTGCTTTCACTTCTACCGATTTGCCGTCACCCACATAGATGTATCTTTCACCATCAATTGGCTTTCGGTAGCTCGGACAACCTTGTCTATAAACACTAATGTGGGTAGTAGCACCAGAATCTAACCACCATGTGTTTCTAGGTACTAAATCTAAATTAACCTCAGAACAGACCAAATTTAGAAATATAATTTTCTTTATACGCCATGCGTGGTACTTTGTACATTTCTTCCTTATGGGTCCTGCCTTATCACAAAAGAACAACCCTTAGTTTTATATTATTATTTCTTTTGAGTTGGACCCTTAGCAGCTACTTATTCATTTTTATTTTGCCCTTAAAGTTTATTCCATTAAACATGAAAATTAAAATCTTATTGGCAGATATTTTAATAACATTAACTGTAAAGAGAACAAAACAACAAAAATGACATGCTCTAATTAATAACCAAAGAGTAAAATATAGTCAAACAAATTCAAATAATGGTGAACCCCATCTCAAGATACCTAGTACATCATTAATATCAAGTCTTTGGACAGTGATATTAACTGCAAGTGGTACTCTTGGTGTAGTGATCAAATGTTGACAATAAGTCATGTCAAATAATAAGCATATCTTTGGATCGGGTTATTATTCACATGTAAACCGTATAATTGTCACACATTTATCACCACAAGTATGTGTGCAATTCGGCCAAGTATTAACCTTCCTTTGGGCCGGCTAATACCCGCATGAATATACACACACAAACATCCGACATCCCTCGTAGACTATCTACGCAAGAGAGGTCACTTTGGCGACATCTTGTTTCAATGAGTCTACTTAGAATATTGGACAACTATTGCTAGTCATAAAAGGCACCAAAAATTAATGTTGACTAAATTTTACAAAACTGAATCATGTCCAAAACTTTATATACATGCATATTCATAAGATTATTACTCAAATAAAGTAATCAAAAGCATAATCATGAATTTTAATTTGGCAAAATTGGATATTATCACTATAACAAAATTCATGAAATAATCTACGGAGGATATGCATCCAAAGATAATATCAAATAATGCATAAGGATTACTTTAAGTAGAATAATCTATAGAAGGTCAAATATATGCATTAACAGATTATATCAAATAATCTATAAGGATTATTTTAAATAAAATAATCTACCAAAGACAAAATCCTAATTTTAATTTGAAAAACAATCATATATCTTAAAGATATCTCCTTTAATCATATGCATGTGAATTTGTTTTTGCATGAATTTATCGAAAACTATATTTCTGAATCCAAATCAATAACAATACCATAAAGAAAATGCTAAATCTGTTTTATACAATATTGATACTTAATCAGAGCTTTCCATGCTAATAATTTCTTTATATCCGAAACTATCACCTTTTGTTGCAATATTGATACTTAAACAGAAGTGATAGTAACATGCTAGAATCCGTAAAGATCCATAAACAGAAGTTGCAATATTGATGACCATCAGTAGATCGGTGACCGGAAGAAGCAAGAAATAGCATGTCAAATAAAACCACAAAGGAATACCTAAATTAACTCCTAACAGATCCAAAGATAAATACCGGACCCAAACAATAAAAAAAAAACAATGATTTGATTTATATATAAAATAAACCAACAGTATACATAAAGAGGGTTTTAATTTGTGGATCTTGATAGATCAACCAGAACCCTAAATTAAATTAGATCGAAGATCTAGGGTTTCTGAATAACAATAAATAAAAAATTGGATTCTAAACTTCGACCTCATAAATCAAACAAGAGGCTCTGATACCACTTGTTAGAAATTTTATTGTGCCCTGTCGATTCATGAGATGAAGAACATAAATTAATTGCGGAAGCGTACCTGAATCCATTGCTTGGCTTGATGGATGTTGAAGCGATCGACTCTTTATTGGGTTTGATCTTCCAACTTGCTACGACCCTTAATGACAAAGGTGAATCAGAATCCTTTGTCCCTCTCTTTCTGTTGATGGGGATGCAGAAGAGAAAAAGAGAGAACCTTCTCTTTGGTGGCCGTATAAGTTGGGGACCATAATCCTAATGAATACACATATTTATATATGTGTTGATATTTCTAATTTGGCCCCTCATCAAATTAGAATTATCTCCGATATCTACACATTAATTCCATGACAATTATACCCTTAGGCCTCGTTTGGTTGGCGGAATCTCCCGGTTGGGAAAGGAAAGTGATTACTTTCCTATGTTTGGGCGTCCAAGGAATTGAGGAGAAAAGGAAAGTGATTCCCAATGGAAGGAAAATTAGGAGGAAAGTGATTCCATCCATCCAAGGAAGGAATCACTTTCCCACATTGAAGTATTCACTTTCCTTTCCAAATTTCTTGGCATTGCCAAACATCGGAAAGGAAAATCAATAGGAATTAAAGTTTCCCAAAGGAAAGGAAATGACAAGGAATTGATTTCCTTTCCCTTCCATTCCGCGAACCAAACGAGGCCTTAAGCCAATTTCCAAATAGACCACTTTAATTTGGCTTAATTATTTAGATAGTCCAAACACAATTAATTTTACATGTGTGGCCCCTTAATTATTGAATAATTCCAACAATATATATATATATATATATATATATATATATATAGAGAGAGAGAGAGAGAGAGAGAGAGAGAGAGAGAGAGAGAGAGATCATACGAAAAAAATATATAACTATTCTTTTTAATCGTGCATATAGTTAGAGAAATAAAAGACCTTTTTTTCTTATTCTTGGTTGGTGCGAGTTTCTTGTTTTCTGTTAATGCAGGATAATTGGACTACTACAGTATTTATATTTAGTAAATAAATAGATTATACGAAGAGAGAGCTGCAGAAACAATCACAGAAAGTAGTATTCCACCAGCTTTGATAAATTATATCAAAATTAAACTAATTTGTCAATTCGTTTATGCAATATATTATTACCAAATAATTTGGTGTAACCGTGTAAGAATATAAAGTCAAATGGATTTTGCATGTGATAGGAGTGATTCTAATGTATGTGAACATAATGATTGGACGCGTCTCTTGAGTCTCGAGTCTCGAGTCAAGCATCCTATTGATTCCTAGCTGGTTCCAGTCCCAGAAAGCCATTTTCATACACAATCATTGTCTCAGTTTTTTTTTCTTAATAACAAAACATTTTGTTATAAAGAGTTATTTATATTATATTCTTTCAATTGTTAATTATATTTTACTCCCTCCCATTTAATTTTAATTAGTACTACCTCCTAATTCTAAAAAATTAAACATTTTTTGGCAATAATTATAATAAATATACTATAAAAAAATGTGATAGTACTAATTAAAATAAAAGTGAGATAGTAAAACTATATTTAGCAATTGGAAAGAATAAATATAAACAAAGACTCAATGTCAAATCCCTAACGTGATTATGATGATACTTGCCATAGCCAGTGGTTATAGTTTTTCCTTTTGTCAGCACCAAACAAGTATTATAATATATAATTGAAAATAGAAAAGATTATTAAAATAAATTAAGGAAAATATATTTGTCAATTTATTTATATAATTTTATGAATATTTAAAATGATTTATCAAATTATCCTTAGTTCATAAAAAAAAATAGTAATACATTTAATTTTAAATTAAGAATAGTTTTAGCAACCCGTTTTGAAAATTCAATGACACTATAAAAATCTATTTGACAACTACAATTTTCAACATTAGTACTATATTTAAAATGATTGAAAAATATATTTTATTATTTATTTTTACTAGCATAATTGTACATGTTAAACAAATTAACCATACAAATTTTTTTCAACAAACTAATGTAAATTGGTTGTCCAAAGTAAGTTGCACTTATAAAAATACGTGAAATTGTTACGTGACCAAGCCTAACATTTTTTTTTTGTTGGACCATCTTTAAAAAAAAAATCGGAAGCAATCAATATAAAAAAATAAAAAAAATCCCAAGCCCATTATAAATTGACTGGGCTTTAACAAGGCCTCCAATAGGACCAATTGTTATTGGGCCAGACATAAAATTTGGAAGGCCCGGTCATGCTTATTTCTTTCTTTCTAGACTAGAATAGAAAATTCGGATCACTCCGTCGGACAGTGAGTTCCTGTCCGTCCCGGAACGGATCCGGTTCTCCGCTGTCTACTCCCCATGGAGATCCGCATCCGCAAAGATCATCCCTGGGATCCAACCCACCATCCCCCCTTACCTATAGGGGGAGTTTGGTATGCGGAATACTATATAGCCGGAAATTCTATATTCCCGCGAATCAAATTTCAAGGAATTAAATTCTCTGAAAAATTACATTTCCATGTTTGGTGACAATATAAATATTTCCGGAAAAAAATAAAAAATAATAATAACCAAAAAAAATGAACAAATATAAAAAAAATCGGTATAAACAAAAAAACAACAAAATAACAAAAAACGACAAAAATGATGAAAAACGACAAAAACGATGAAAAAGGACAGAAATCGATTAAAACGACAAAAATGACCAAAAAAACGACAAAAAATGTATAAACGACAAAAAATAACAAAAAAAAGGGTAAAAACGACAAAAATAACAAAAACACGACAAAAACGACATAAAATCGGTAAAAAACGACAAAAAAAATCAAAATGCGGCAAAAACGACAAAAAACAAAAAAAATCGGTTAAAAACGAAAAAAAATCGGTTAAAAACAATAAAAAATCGGTTAAAACGACAAAAATTAACCAAAAAGCGACAAAAACGAAAATAATCGATAAAAACGACAAAAAAGGAAAAAAAAAAATCGGTTAAAACGACAAAAAATCGGTTAAAACGACAAAAAGGACAAAAATCGGTTAAAACGATAAAAAATCGGTTAAAACGACAAAAATCGGGTAAAACGACAAAAAAAGACAAAAACGGTTAAAAACCACAAAAAAGGTTAAAAACAACAAAAAATTGCTTAAAACGACAAAAAATAACCAAAAAAAAACGACAAAAAACGAAAAATCATCGATAAAAACGACAAAAAAGGACAAAAAAATCGGTTAAAACGAAAAAAATCGATTAAAACGACAAAAATAACCAAAAAGCGACAAAAAACGACAACAAAAGGGTAAAAGCGACAAAAATGACAAAAAAAACGCCATAAAATTAGTAAAAATGACCCAAAAACGACAAAAAAAAACTAAAAATCGGTAAAGACAACAAAAAAGCTAAAAAACGACAAAAAAAAAAATCGCTTAAAAACGACAAAAATTGACAAAAAAGCAACAAAAGGGACAAAAATTGGATAAAAAACGACAACAAATAATCAAATAGTGACAAAAAAAGACAAAAAAATGGGTAAAAAAAGGCAAAAAAATGCTTAAAACGACAAAAAAATGGTAAAAATGACAAAAATTGACAAAAAAACGATAAAAACGACAAAAAAAAATTAAAAAGTGACTAAAAAGACAAAAAAATGGGTAAAAACAACAAAAAAAAATCGCTTAAAACGACAAAAAATGGTAAAACGACAAACAATGACAAAAAAAACGATAAAAATGACAAAAGAAAAAAAAATGTTCAAAACTAATCAAAATTGATCAAAAAAGAAGAAAAAAAATTTGACAATTTTTTTTTTTCCGGACAAAAAAAAATATCCACATATTCTCCAGGGTTAGAATTCTCATGTTTTGTGGGTAAACTATTTATCCGGGTATTTATAATTCCCGGAAACACTTTTTTTATAAGCCAAACAAACGTGGTAATAGATTCACATCTTAAATTTTTCCGGGAATAAAAAAAAATACCGCGTAACAAACGTCCGCATAGGGTTGAAAATCGAACGAACGAGCTCGAACCAAGAGTGTTCAAGCTTGGTTTGATTTAACTATTGAACGAGTTTGATTCGAGGCTTGGACCGAGTCGAACACGCGCCGAATGCGAACGGTTTGAATTGTTTTACAGCTCTAGTAGTGAGTATTTATAGGACATATTGTATAGACTATCACACTGTTTCTCTCAAGTTTTAAAGATTTTTTATTGAATTATTTATGCTCTTTACATCATAAATTTACCATCGTATAAAGAACTAAAAATGAGTAAAATTTCTAAGACACAATGTATTTTTATCTATTAAAAAAGGCATAACATATAGGGGAAAAAAAAAATCCTAATATGAGAAATCGAGGCGAGCTCGAGCATGTTTGCGAACAAGATCGAGTCGAACAACCTATGGTCGAACTCGTATCGATTAGTCCACGAACGAGCTTAAACCGAGCTTGGACCGAGCCAAACACGAGCCGAATACGAACGGTTTGAATCGTTTTACAGCCCTACTTACATAATCTTCTTCCCACGCTCAACGTCTCTCGGTTCCCATTAGCAGACCCGATAACCGTCCCCATACCCGACCCGCCATTCGACATCATCTGACAGGATCGTCAACAGGGCCGGTCCTGACATTTATTAGGCCCGGGGCGAAAAAAAAAATTGTGCCCTTATTTTGATAAAGATCCATTTTTTCAATAAATAAACTTCATTAATAATGTTGAAACTCCAAAAAAAAAGTACATGATGATAATAAAAAAAACATGGTTCTATCAAAGCAGAGCACATAGAACCAATAAAACATTCAAAAAGTTGAACCACTTTCTTCACATTTTTTCAGCAAATCTTCTAGTACATTTTCCTCATAATTAAGCCTCCTCCAATGATCCAAAAATTAAACCACTTTCTTTCCATTTTCTAGCAGATCTTCTATTCCTTAGACTTAGACCTTCTCCAATGACCTACACAACAAAACAACAACCAAATTCTCATTTAAAATGATTTCTTCTTGCATTTTTAGAGGCAAAATCATCAATTGTTTGATCAACCATAATATTTCTCAAAATATCTTTTTCAATACTTAACATTGCTAATCCATTTAATCTCTCTCGAGTCATTGTGGTCCGCAAATAAGATTTGATCAATTTTAACTTTGAGAAGCTTCTTTCTGCAGATGCCACAGTAACAGGTATAGTCAATAAAATTCTATATGCAACAAGAATATTAGGAAACATTTTCTTTTTTTTTTTGCAAACTCCATAATTTTGATAGAATTCCATGGCTTATGTACTTTATATGCTTCACTAGGTAGCATTTCTTGCAATATTTGTAACTCAGAAAGTAAATACTTTGCATCAATATCAGACACATTACCATGTTTCAAAGCCATTTCAAGGTTCAAACAAGAACATTTCATTTCATCATCATCCAATGAAACTAATTTAGATGCATCAATTAAAAATCCAAAATACATTCAAAAAATTTCATTTGTTCAAATCTACTATTTAACTGAGAAAGAGTCATATCAACTAAAACAAGAAAGTAATCAGTTCTAAAATTTTCTTGAGCAGATTGTTGTTCTCTTTCCGTATTTGAATCTCATCAAAATGTTTATTTCTAAAAATTTTGCGCTTAACTGAGAAAATAGGCTCAATTTCCAATTCAGATGCAATTTCTTTAGCCTCAATGATGGCAGAAGTGAACCCATTTTCTCGATATTTTTCAAACCATGAAATCAATCATTCTAAGTTTTTAACAGCAACATCAATAAGCATATTTTCAGATTGCAAGATTTTACTAATTAAATTTATCTTATACAAAATTTCATGTCAAATAACCAAACTTAGAACAAAGTCGAAACTTGAAAACTCACCCGAGACTAATTTTCAGCTTCCCAACTTACTTTGGAATCATCAGCAACATCTATTAATTTTTTTAAAGCTAGTTTTATTTGAGAAGCTTGGACTTTTATTGCTTTAACACTTTCAATATGGCTTTCCCAACGTGTAGCAGATAATGATTTTAAAGTTAAGTTATCAACATATTCAAGAAGCAAATTCCATCTCTTTGTTGAATTAGAAAATACATTGTAAATGGTTTGACAAGCTCCAAAAAAAGATTTTCCTTTTAAACAAGGGCCATATCACAAAGTACTAAATTTAAGCAATGACAACCACATGGTATATAAAAAGCTCTAGGATTTATATCCAACAATCTTTTCTGAACTCCTTGATGTTTTTCTTTCATGTTAGACCCATTATCATAACCTTGCCCTCTCACGTTATCAATATCAAGATCAAGAGAGTGTAAAGCATATTGTAATTCATTAAAAAGCCCCAATCCAGAAGTATCTTGTACGTTTAAAAATTCTAAAAAATATTCTTCTATTTTTATTGGGGTACTGTTCACATCTACACATCTTAAAATTAAAGTCATTTGTTCTTGGTGACTTGCATCGGGAGTACAATCAAGAATCACAGAAAAATATTTTGCTTCTTTTATTTTTTTGAATAATTACATTTTTAACATTTGATGCCAATGTAGCTATTAACTCATTTTGAATTTTATGACAAATAATGATAATGAACACTTTTATCTTTAATGAGTCGAAAATGTTGCATCATTATCGGATCAAACTCTGCTATTGTTTCAAGAAAACCTAGGAAGTTTCCATTACATACGTTATATATTTTTTTCATTTGTTCAACGAAAAGACAGATTATTCATTGCAAGTCTTTTCATAACAACAATTAACCTCACCGTAACTTGTTTCCAATGATCAGTATCTTTTTTTATTTGTTCTTGTAATTCTCTATCAATCGTTTGATTTGTATTCAATCTGATTCGTAATTCAATCAAAGCTTTAAGATTAATAAGGTGTTCATGACTGTTTTCATGTTCTTTAAGTTTGTCACCTAGATGTTTCCAATCACTAACACCTTCATGTGCTAAATGACTTCTAGTGTGAATTTTTCTTAGCACTTTACAACAGAAACAAAATACTCTATCGAGTTCTTTTGAATAAACCAGCCACTTTCTATCAGAAACTTCTTCATTTGTTAGTTTTCGATTGTAATAGTCAGAGGAAAATGATCTATTTTGACTATCTTTAGGATATCTATAATTGACTTCTCTAACATGTCCTTTTTCTACCAATAAATCTCTTAATTTTGCATCTAAACTATCCCACACTCTTGGATCAAAAATATTCAAAGGCATTGTAGCTTCTGGCAAATCGAGCGCATTTATATTTTCATCATTTTCAATTTGGTCATCTTTAGGAACATTGTTATGTTCTTCACTATCTATTTACTCATTTTTATTTTCACTTGTATTTGGAACTTCTACATTTACCTCACTCCCATTATGTACAAATTCATCAGAATGAATTTGTTGATCAGATTCACTAACCAATTCTTCAACAAGATTTACATCAAAAATATTTGTTTTTTTCATATATTTATCTAGAGAATTTTTTAGACTTTTAATAACCTCTTCTACCATTTTTTTTCTTTTTCTTTTCTGACTTCCAGAAGCTTGTTTCCTGGGAAACATAATTGTAGTCTAAACTTTATGCTACAATAGTACTTAGCCTCTAAAGTTTAACCAAATACTAAAATAAAAGCAAACAAGTAGCAAAGCACAAACAAACAAGGCTTCACGATACCTAATTAGAATAATAATTAGAATAATAATCAAGCACAAAAAGATACAACCTGGCGTGTTAGCACTTTAACCGTCAATCTTGGAAGTAAGCTTAGCAATCAACCTGGATAATTTACATATTAGAGATTAAAGTTACAGATTAGTTAGAGTTTAATAATGGAAATATAAAACTTAAGAAGACTGTCAAATTACTATGGAAACATGAAACTTAATGATGTATTTAAATATAACTTGTTCAATTAAAATTAAATTATGATGTATTATTAGTAGCAATCCTCATTTTTTTTAGAATAAATTAGCTTGTCTGTGTATGTGACTACTTCCTCCTTAAACCCGACAGAGTAGATTATTGGTAAATTATCTGTGTTTTGATACATGTAACTTGGCCTTGATATATCATATAATCAATGTTTATATATTTTAAGTTTTCTCCAATGTCATTCCCGTTGTACTTCAATAATTGAATAGAATTACTGACTTTGTGCAACAGTGCAACCAAATGTATATGGATAAATGATTGCCTGATTGATTCTTAAATCTTAGGAGTATTTGAATATGATGATTGAATTAATGGCAGTGACTTACGAATTAATCAAGAATGCTAGTGATTGACATATGATTTGGTTTCTACAAAAAATCAAGACATATTACATTATAATTTGAAATTAGGAACCAGAGATTGTTAACTTACTTTCATAATTAAAAAATGTATATTATAATTAACAATTAGACATAATTTATGTTTGAACAATTAAGACTTTTCTTGAGAATAAAAAATTTACTAGAATTAGACTGAACATAACTTTTTTTAAAAATGACCAAAAATTTTTCACAACAGAAAAAATTAGACTCCTTATTTAATAAATGACAAAAAAATTTAATAAGAAAAAATTAATAAAATTAGGCTGACCATACTTCTCTGATCAATAGAATTAGGTTTCATTTTCTTTTCTTTTTTACGTCAAACAAAATATAAGAGAGAACAAAATCAAATTGATTGTTCAGTGTATCACAAATAATTTTAAAATAAGTAAAGTAATCCTGACATACCTTGCATGATTGCTTCTCGCAATTGCAAATTGATAGGCAAATAAAAAATCCCCAATTTGTTTACTTTTCTATTTACCAAAGACCAGAGAAAATGAAAAGATATAACAAAAGAAGAAGAATTAAGAAAGATGAGGAAGTCTGGAAGATTAATGCATGAATATATAGCTTTATAAGAAACAGACCTGCTTCAATTCTTCTTGAACTCTTCCCGTCGATTCTTCTTCCCGATGAAGAAACACCCATATGTCGATTCTTCTTCCCAATAAAGAAACAACAATCTCTGTCGATTCTTCTTCCCTAGGAAAAAAAAGCCACCAACAGCCACCATAACTCTTCTTCGTCCCTAGGAAGAAACAACTAAAGTAGTTAATATGCTTCGGTTGGATCTGGAACTAGAAGACTGGTCCAGGCTCCAATGAAAACACCAAATGCCCCCTTATGCTTGGGCCGGGCCTAGGTGCAGTAGGCTCCTGCATATTATAACTAATAACTGATTGGTGCCCCCATTCTGTTTGGGGCCCTGGGCAGTGGCCCAGTTTGCCCTGCGCCAAGGCCGGGCCTCATCGTCAACAACAGCACAGCACCTCAATGTCAAACCCTTCTATCGACGAGCGCATTCTCCGGTGCCTCTGGATCGAGCACCAATGCGTCATCCGTGTCCGTGTCCGTTTCGTTTCCGCTACGTATGTACCTAAACATGAGCAGTGGGCTTGCTGGAATGCGTCGGCCTCTTTGGATCAGACAGACCTAATAGTTACGAACATTCCATGACGGCGTTGGAGGTTTGTATGCACTCCATTCACTCATGTAACGGTCACAAATGCGGGTTTTGTCGTCAGGTCCATTTTGGTATTTAAATTGTAGCAGAGCAATTGGATACTTGGGATTAATTGTTGGGAATTCCAATTGCCATGAGATTTTTATAATATTTTCGAATTTTTAATATGGTGTTACCAAAACTACTATCAATTTATTATAGTTTTTAAAAATAAATTTATAGCTTCCCTTACAATTTTCGTGGACATTGCGAAAACTTCTTTGACTTATTATTGTATTAAATGAATTGCATGACTATCAAATTAAAAATACCACCATAAGGAGGATAATTTGATAAAAAAAATATTATTTATTTTTGTTGAAATGAAAAAAATAATTCCTGACTGACGGAGGATATCAACTTTCCAGACTGACGGTGGATATCAACTTGAAAATATTTAACAGTTGATGGTAGTGATTGCTATGATATTAAACTTTAGGGTATCAAATTGAAAAACTTAAATAGTTGAGGGTATCAAGTTGAAACTAAGCCTAGTATTTTATGCGAACCTGAACTATGATCATCCGAACCATGGTTATAATCTTGGCCAAACTTTTGTCATAGGATTTTTGTGGATCTGAATCTTGACCAAACTTTTTGTGGGATCCAAAAGTCAAGTTAGAGCACAATTAGGTTTAGGATATCAAATTGAAAAACTTAAATAGATTGGGGGTATCAAGTTGAAATTAAACCTACTATTTATGTGGACGTGAACTATGGCCATATTTGAACCATGGTTATAGTATTTATTTGGATCCGAATCTTGACCAAACCTGTCATAAAATTTATGTGGATCCGAACCTTGACCAAACCTTTTGTGGGATCCAAAAGTCTAGTTAGAGCATCATTAGTATGGAGCTCCAAAATACATCATG
This sequence comes from Iris pallida, assembly GCA_029216955.1. Classification (NCBI taxonomy): domain Eukaryota; kingdom Viridiplantae; phylum Streptophyta; class Magnoliopsida; order Asparagales; family Iridaceae; genus Iris; species Iris pallida. The sequence goes on from JANAVB010037420.1 coordinate 11,823,790, forward strand.
AGGCCAACATTTGTAACAAAAAAATAAATCTAGAATAGTTGGGTAAGTACGAGAATATTAGAAAATGATAAAATGATAAAATGATCTTTAGTTTCAAAGGACGTGTTATCAAAAATTTATTTACTAAAAAATGTATAATATAGAATTTAGAAAGTGTAGCTCCGAATTGAGATTTATTATTCTACGAAATAATTTTCTACATTCTGAATCAAAAAATTCTTAGGTCCAACCAATAAGCTCTTGTTTGTGGGTTAGGCTTTCGAATCTAAAAATTAAAATTTGGAATAAGTCTTACTATTCAACCAATTTTTTATTTTTTTTATTTTTATGCTTCTAAATTTTGAATTAGACTATAGACTCGGACCCTACCCTACCCTACCCTACCCTACCGGAAACCTGGTCGGTCCTGTTTAAAACCACGGTGTTAGTTTCGAACTCGTGGTCAATTCGTCATATAGTCCAGGCATCCTGATGATTAGGGTTTCTATTTCTTAAACTTACGAAAATAGTTAATCTATGAACATTATAAATTCTGGATGTAAAATGAATAACTTCAAAATATTAGGGCTTAAAAGATATTTAAACTTACTCTTTTATATATAGAAAAATTACAGATCATGGATATTTATATAGGAAAAAAAAAAAAAAAAAAACCAAAAAAGGGGATAATTTCAAGTCCCTGCCTCCTCCTCCTCCTTCTCTACTGGTGCTCCAATGGCGGGAGTAGGTCACCAACATCGACCATCAATAGCAGCCTCCACTCGAAGAGGTCAGTTCTCCTCCTATATTCTATTCATGTCGACTCCTGAGTTATATTCTCCCCAACTCTTATTTCTTCTTCTTCTTGAACTCGTCTTCAGAATCAAACCATGTTCAACAAAGTGACACTTAATCATCTGGTAAAAAGAAAGACGCGGATTTGGAGTTGGGTTTTCTTCCTTACGCTTCCTAGATGCTCAAAAACCTAGCAATTTGGACGAAACTGGACCATTCATGAGCTATAATGATAAAAAGATCGCTTCTTGCAACCTTCCGCAACAGAAAGTTCCCAACTTTACACCTCCAGCCCTCTTCTTCCCTCTGCTCTTCAACCCATGTAAAGAATGAGTGGGAAAATCTACTCAAACCTTTCGATCTCGAAGCTCTCCGGCAGTCCTTCAATCTAATCACACCAAGAAGGCTTTGCCTACTACTCGAACTGCCCCTCGATATCCCAACCTCGATGCACGTCTTCGAATGGGCCGGTGCCCAAAAGGGCTACTCCCATTCGTACGACGTCTACTACGCCTTGATCTCCAAATTGGGCGCAGCGGAAGAGTTTAAGACGATTGAAAAGTTGCTAAACCAGTCCAAAGAGGAAGGCGTCGTCCTGAGAGAGCCTCTGTTTATCTTTATAATGAGTCGTTACGGGAAGGCGGGGCTTCCTGGTACCGCAGTCAGGATGCTCGATGAAATGAAGGAGGTGTTTGGTTGCGAACCGACCTTCAGATCGTATAACGTGGTTTTGGATATTTTGGTGGGAGCAAAATGTTATAAGGTCGCAGCTAATTTGTTCTTCGGGATGTTACACAAGGGAGTTTCTCCGACTACTTTTACTTTTTCGATAGTGATGAAGGCTATGTGTTTGATGAACGAGGTGGACTCTGCATGCTCTCTTCTTAGGGGTATGGCGAGGCATGGGTGCGTGCCCGACTCGATTATTTATCAGACATTGATACACGCTCTCTACAAGGAAAATAAAGCGATGGAGGCGTTGAAGCTTTTGGAGGAGATGTTTCTCATGGGTTGTTCACCGTATGTCAAGACCTTTAATGATGTTATTCATGGGCTCTGCAAGCTTGGTCATTTGCGAGAGGCAGCTAAGTTGGTTGATAGAATGCTTCTTCGAGGATGCCCCCCAAGTGCACTCACCTATGGAATTTTGTTACAAGGTTTGTGTAGGAAAGGTCAAGTGGATGAAGCAAGGAGTATCCTGAGCAGAGTTCGTGAGTCAAATGTTGTTTTGTTTAACACGGTGATCAACGGATATGTGAACAAAGGAAGGTTCGCAGAAGCTAAAGTTCTCTGGCACGATATGGTCACAAAGGGATGTCATCCTGATATTTTCACTTATAATATCATGATCCGTGGCCTCTGCAAGGAAGGAAGAGTGGGATCGGCGATGGTTTTACTGAAAGAGATGGAGGCAAAGGCCTGCATGCCGAATATCATCACTTACACCATTTTGATTGATGAGTTCTGTAGAAATGGACTGCGGGAGGAAACTAATGCTATTCTGGAGGAAATGTCTTTTAAGGGTTTCATCCTTAATACAGTAGGATACAATTGCCTCATCCGTGCTTTGTGCAAAGACCAGGAAATTGACGAGGCCATGGAACTTCTTGAGAGGATGAAGAGGGAAGGGTGTAAGCCTGATATATTCACATTCAATACTCTCATACATGCTTTGTGCAGGGTTGGCCAAATGGAGGAAGCATTTCGTCTGTATGAGAACTTGTTCTTGGAGGGTGTTGTCGCCAATAATGTAACATATAATACCCTGATTCATGCATTACTGCAGAAAGGCGAATTACAAAAGGCTTCAAAACTTTCTAACAAGATGGTATCTAGTGGTTGTGCTCTTGACGTTATCACATACAATGGCCTAATAAAAGAACTTTGCAGGGTTGGAGAAGTTGAGACAGGTTTGGGGTTGTTTGAGGAGATGACACGAAGGGGTATCCAAGCAAATAACGTCTCTTATAATCTCTTGATTAATGGGCTATGCAAAGGGAAAAAGGTGAACGATGCACTTGAGCTCCTGAAAGAAATGCTCCAACATGGCTTTACACCTGATATAGTTACTTACAATAGTCTAATAAATGGTATGTGTATGATGGGTGGGATGCGCGCGGCTTTGAACCTCTTAGAGAAGCTACATTCTGAAGGGGTGGTTCCAGACACCATTACCTACAATATTCTCATTAGTTGGCACTGCAAAGGAAACATGCTTGATGATGCTAACATGCTTCTAACCAGGGCAGTGAATGGTGGAATTATGCCTAATACTCGAACCTGGGATATACTGGTGAATAATTTCATTAAGGAGCCGATCCTTTCAGTTCCAGTGCAATAAATTAACTTAGAACCAGCTGCTATCTGTCTCTATCTACCAGTCGTAATTTCAGTTCTTCACTGTCATGCAAGATATCTCTTGGTATGACTTTCTGGAAAAGAGGGTATAATCCACGGCTATTAGCTGTCAACCTCGATTCTATTGGGAACCAGAGATAGTCAACATTGTGGATCAATTTGATGTGGTAAGCATTTAGTACAGTAAAACATCAATGTAAATTTTTTATACTATACACTTTGTGTTCTATTTCTATGCTATATTTCTTCTGCTAACAGGTAAAGTTTAGCGACAAATTTTATGTGCTATGCAATTTCCATGTATAATGAACAGTTTGAGAAATACATATGAAAAATTGGCACCTAAGCTATTAATTTCGTGTTTACAAGGACCCTTAGTATGTTTGTCTTTGTGCGTTTTTGTTTTGTTTTCAAAGACAGTGGGAAAGAGGAGGGAAGAAAGACGAAAGTTTTTTTTCCAATTGTTTTAGTTGCTTAGTGGATAAAATGAAAGATACAGGGAATTTTTTAAAGAAAACGTTAGTAACAATTACCATTTTCACTGTTATCACTAAATAACGAGCAGAGAAAGAGGAGAGATGAAATTAGAAAAAAAATTATGCTTTGCTCACTATTTTGATCTCGTGCTCTAACCTTACCAGATCTCATTGCCTAGCTACATTCTCACTTTGATTCTTTTCCCAGGTTTTCTTTGATTTTTTTTTCCAGTCTTATATTATCTATAGATCTCTTTTCAGTCATTTTTTGGGAAACATAGAGCCCCTTTTGATCTTATTTGCTCCTTTTCTCGATCTGAATTCCATCTACGATCTAATCGTCACCCTGCAGTTAACAGACTGATGACATGTCTAGCTTGTTGATTTCCTTTACATATTTTCTTCCATTTTATCTGATTATTTCATCCTTGAATATTTTTCCTACAATGATCTGATTAACCCTTTGCAGTTGAAATCTTCCTTAAGGTGTTGGATTGCAAACAGAGAAGGTATCAGCCATGGTAGGGTTAGGGAGCTTGTTGATTTCCTTAATTTCTTCCATTTTATCAGATTATTTCATTCTTGAATATTTTTACTACATTGACCTGATTAACCCTTTGCAGTTGAAGTCTTCCTTAAGGTGTTGGATTGCAAATTGAGAAGGTATCAGCCATGGTAGGGTTAGGGAAGGAGTTTTGATAGCGGAAAGCAACATCTAAAATAGCGTCCATATGTAAAGGCTGCCACATCGTATTTGAGATGAACTGACTTAAACTAAAGGATTAGTTGATACCTTCCGCATTAAGCTAAAATCAGAAAAAAAAATTGTCAGTTTTTGTGTCCATTACAAGCTTACAGCCCAAAACTAGCAAAGTTGGTCAAATCAAAACTTGCCAAAAATCACTGATTTTTTCTTTTCAAAATTTGGTCTAAACATGGCTGAAACTTCTCGAGGTAAAAGCTGGAATTGGTTGGAACTTTCTAAATTTTGCCGAAATTGGCTGAAATCTTTCATTTGTTTTAGTACTCTGATTTTTCTTTTTTTGTGATCTGCAATAAGGGTGTTTTATTCATCACCTTTCCAAGATGGAAAGAAGATACATGAAAGTACCATATCGATAAGATATCTTAATTTGGATTTCATGCTTTTAAGTTTTGCTGAAAGAGGCTGATTTTTTTTTTAAAAAAATTCTCAGAAGGGTATTTCCATTCATTGTGTGGGTGGGTGGGTTGGGGGGGGGGGGGGGAGTTGGGGGGGGGGGGGGTGTGTGTGGGGTGGTGGTTGATTCAAACCATAAGGGAGGATTCATGGCTCAACTATAGCAGCTAATAGATGGTCACTTCATGGAAGTTTGATGACCATCTTAAAGTGGCAAGAAAAGGATTGCCGTAGATGGTCACTTTAAAGTTCGCATGAAAATGCAGATGACATTTCCAGTTGAGCCTTGCCAAAGTGTTAAAACTTAATAGAAGTTCAGAGTGAGGAGTACAACCAATGAACTTAAGTATGAGTTGGCCAATGGAGAGAGCGAAGATACAAGTATTAAGCAGTAGACTTAGCCCATAAAGTTGTTATCACTAAACAACAGAGAAACTAATTAAGTTTCTGGTGGGGTTGGAGAGGAGGATGACAATTGGCAGGTGCAATTGATCATCATGTAAAAGTGTTGATTGGTGGATCAGTCATTTGAATTCTTTGAGAACTAATCCTTCTTTATAATCATATGCACATTCCTGCGCCAATATTATGGTTTTAAATCATCTGGTGCAGTTTTTTTCCTGGTTAGTGCAATCGCAGAGAATGATGGTGCTTCCTATAGTATTGAGCGAGACTGATGGAACTCCAATTACTCTTTCTTTTTTACCAATCTAATTATCTCATGTTGATTTAACAATCTGAATCACTTGTAGCACTTAATAATGATATCTTCAGTTTATAACTTAATTTAGTGAGTTCAACGGAGTTCTTTCTTCCAGGAAATGACTATCACAAGTATTCTAATGATCCTCTCTGTCAGATGAACCAGTTTCACTTAGACTTGCCTTTGCAATATTTGGCTGGGTAGTTTGTTGCCACATTCATGCTTGTTGATATAATCTAGGGTTATTTAGTAACAAGGTGTCGTATAATAGTGTATATTAGGGTTTGGGTTTCCAAAATGACCGGTGTTAGGGTTTGGATCTCCAAATTACTGTTTACGCAGCCAAGTGAACACTGATTTGGAGACCCAACCCAAGACCCAAACCCTAATTTTAACTATTATACGAGACCCTATTACTAAATAACTCTATAATCTACCACCAAAACTTGCAAAATTTATATTTGTGTAGGAAGACCAGATTTATTCATCAATTACCAAAATGCTGGGGTTTATAACCCAGACATAATATGATTCATTCAGTTCTAGAGTTTGTACAAAATCTCTTCTAAAATAAAGGTCACTGAGCTTATATATATACATAGTACATTCCTTGCACCTGTTATATTATTTGTTCATCTGAAAGGTTGCTGATAAAATTATCAACAATAGCTATAGAGAACTACATTTCCTTCAACTTGTAGTGGTTTTTAACAGTCATACATACATCTCATGCAAAGTTTTACTTCTACAGGGAAGGGAACTGGTTGGCAGTCCTGAAGCAGCTTTCTTCGTCTTGGATTTTCCTTTCCCTAGCAAGGTTATTCTCCTGAACACCTTCAGAACCCTTCCGGCGTACCTCCGTTGCGTCGCCCAGCTCATAGAGCCAATGCAGCTGCCGGCTTGCCCGAGTGCATTCCTCTTCTTGGCCACCGACCTCCCCTCCGACTTAAACAGCCGGAAGCTCTCCGTCTTCTGAGCGACATGGTCCGACCCTTTCGACACGTTCTGCCACCGTAGGCTCTGCTTCAGCGACACGAGCTCCTGTTCGAGCGCCTGGAGTCTGAAGCTCGTGGACTCGTAGTCCGCCTTGGTGAACTCCGACCTCTGCGATGCAGCCTCTTTCTTTAGCAGTGCGCCCAGTGGCGGACCGGTAGCTGCTACCTCCCCCTCTCCCGGTTCTTGTTTGAAAGGGCTCTCTCCGAGATTTTGGCTCACGGGGACTTGGCCTCTGGAGCTCGAAATGCTTCCTGAGAATTCCCCGTAGTTGATGTACCTGAACGAACCCGAACACTCTTTGAAGGCGCGGTGCGTGTGCAGCTGCTGAACGAACAGAGCTTGGACTATCAGACGAAGCGGCATCAGCTCGTTCTGGACCGCTTCGATGCAGACCTCTTCGGAGAGTTTCTGACAGTTGAGGTATTTGCACACGGATGCCTTGTCCTCCGTTGTCAGGCGCGGGTGCTCCTGGGAAGTCGGAATCGACAAAGATTTAGTTAACAGAAAGGAAGCAATGCTGCAGAGTGAGTATGAAAGTTTTTGAAGTCTCACCGTTAAGAACGTATTGAGTGCTCGATAGAGGTAATCGTGAGTCTCTCTGTCGTCCATCGGTACGATCTCGATGAGCTCCATGAATCTACCAGGTTCGAGCTTCGGGTCCACTGCGATCTGGGAAAGGTAGCGATCCCACAGTTCCGCGACAGTGTAGTTGGGGCTGAGAGGCGTGCCTTCGCTGTAACATGCCTCCCTCTTGCTGGCCGAGATGCTGATGGAAACGATCCTCTCCATCGCCTGGAACTCCGGAGTGGATATGATCGAGTAGGGGCTGCTCTCCGGCAGGAGGAAGTCTTCGATGTGCGCCAGGTGAAGGAGAGACGCGACCTGATCTTGTAACCTCGTCCTGCTTTCGTTGCTCAGGCGAAGGGCCATCGATCTCGAAAGCAGGGAGAAGTAGAACTCTGCGGGGATCACCCTGCTGGCCCTCTCCCCCGTCGGAAGCAGCTGGAGGACGCCTTCCAGAATCGCCGAAACCTTGTCGTTCGCGTCGTTGTTCCCGCTCCGCTCGTCGGTGTTCTCCCAGAAGTTGTGGGTCTTCCTCGAGAGCACCCATTTGTTGGCATAGAACACTACGATGGGGCTTACGTATTTCTCCTTCATCCCCTGTCTTCGCAGCGATCCGATGATCCTTTTGAAGAACTCGAAGGGGAGGGCGATGAGGTCCTTGACCCACAGGTCCTGCCCGGCCATCTCCTTCACCGTCTCGCAGCTCCAGTTGCGTCCGGCGAGGACGTGCAGAGCCGCGACGGGCCAGTTCCTGCTCCGGTCGGGGTCGAGGATCTCCATGCAGGCCATGAAGGCCAGAGACTCGACGCACCTGCTGACGATCAGGAGGTCCTCGGCCCACGGGAGCAGGGTCCGGCACTTCTGGAGGACGATCAGCGTGTCGTCCCAGCTCTGCAGCACGACCTGGTTGAGGTACAGGTCCGACCGCTCGCAGACGCCTCCTCCTCCTCCCGAGGAGGGGCGGTCCGCCTCCATCTCGAGGACGTGTGCCGCGCAGCGGAGGGCGGCGACGTTGAAAGGGTCGAAGGGGAGGGGGGAGCCGTAGCAGCAGAGTACGGCCATCTCGAAGGCCTCCGCACCTCCGGGGAACGCGGCGGGCAGTTCGACGTCCGACGATGAATCGAGCAGTGCCTTCCTGAAGTATCCACTCTTCGAGACCAGAGGGAACTTTGACATAAGGGTGGGCTACTTAGTTAGTTAGTAGTACAAATTAACACTATATTTCTTAAAATTTCTATGTACACACCTTGTGCAGGTCAAAGATTTTGCCTCCAACGCGAACATGAACAGAAGCAGGCAAGCCGGTCTCGAGGCTCCTGAAAGAAGAAAGGTTACTTACTGCTGCACAAGCACGACAAGACGAAGAAGAAGTGGAAGCATGTTGAAGTTACCATGCAATTGTCCTTTTCCTGAGCATGGCCGAGGAAGTCGAGACGGAAGGGCTTGCTTTCGTGCTCGCCGACTCCATTGCTGGCTTTGCGTGCCTGCCTGTCAGTCAGAGAACGAACGGATTGGTTTCGACAGCTTGTTGGGGGGAGTAACAGTTGGCTAAGAAGCAATGGAACCGCGCAAAGTCTTTCGAGTAGGAAGGAAGGAAAGCAACAGCAAGAGAGAGAGGGAGATGTATGCTATATTTTTTAAGGTTTTATTAGCGCTATTGTATCACTATCAGGGTGATGCACGTACGCACGCACGCTCGCTTAACAATAGTGTAGTTGTGCAGAAAGTCTGGGCACGCAACGGGGAATGAGGCCGCACGAATGGCGTTGAATCCGAGTTTCTCAGACTTTCAAAACTGTGTGTATTGAATAGCCTTTCAACTCCAGGGACGGCACGGCTTCGGAAAACTGGGGATGGTTTTTGGTAGGAGGAGAGGCTGTTCCTGAAATCCCAACCAACTCGACCTCCGAAGTTTTGGTAAGTGGTGAATTTGCTCACGAAAGCTGTGAGGAATTTTGGCATCCAGTGCTTTGTACTGGTTGTACTTGCTAGGGATAAGCCTTCGGATTATTCGGTTTAGTGCGAATACGAAATAGTCAAGATCGAATAAAATCGAAATCCGAATCAGAATTAGTCATCACCGAATTGAATTGTTCGGCTGAGCTAGTTTCGTCATTTAATGGACCGGGCACAAAATTGAAATTATAATTAATTTATATTAAAATTTTGTAATATATATATATATATAATTGTATTTCAAAGTTAGATTCAAAGTTAAACTAGTTGTTAAATTATTAAAATTGAATTTTAAAAGATATAAAATTGGTGTTTTCATAATATATAGATTTTTAATCGTAAAATATATGATAATAGTTGTAAAAGTTTTGTCCGGTTTTTGGTTTTTGAGCGAAACTCAAAATCGAAATGAAATTTAAAATTTTAACATTTTTAAAACCGAAATCCAACTCGGTACCATTATCGGTCCAAAATCAAATAATGCTCCCCTAGTAGTTACTGGTTCATTTAACTGTTGTTTGAAACCGAGATCAGCAGCAGTTCACTGCTTATATTGTAGGTAAGTCCGGTTGATAGAACCAAGTTCATGACCAACGTCTATTGTTGCGAAAACACGTACGTTAACGACTATGTCCAAATGCTGTTAGGTTTCGCTATCATGCGTGTTTTTTTTTTTTCTCGGCCTGGCTGAAGACTGATTTGCCAAGCATTGTTTAGCAATTTAAGTTAGCTATTTCTATGTTCTACATTTATTATAAAAAAATATTTATACTTTGAAACTAATTACACGGACGATTCCTATAGTTTATATTTTCTACATAAAATTTTAAAAACTGACCATCCCTATTTTTTATATAATTTATAAAGAAGAGGGAGGGGTGACCAGTGTAATTATTTTCGGAATAGGAATAATCTCTACTAATATAAAGATGTTTCAAAACGGCTCAAAATTTAGCGGTCTAAGCCGTGTGTATTTCATCAACCATTTTCGTTTTAAAAAAAAATCTTAATTTCGTAATAATAGTTATTTTCTCACGTAATTTAAACTAAACTTAAAACCTAAAATCCTCCTAACTGCATAAATACTAAAATATTTTAGAATTTAAATTATATTTAGACTAACTAAATGATATTATCTAACTAAACACATCCAAAAGTTCAAAAATATATTTATTATAAATCATAACTAAAATATATTCAATTTATATTTAAAATATTCTAACGTAATTTAAATTTTTATATTTCAATCATAGTATTTTTTTTAACGTGCAATGCACGTGAAAGTAACTAGTTTCTGTAATACTCATGAAATATGGGAGTCGGTCGGTGTATTTATTTTAAATTGAAACAAGAACATATCTTTATAATGTATTTTTAATCTTTAGAATTGTTCGGGAATATTCGCTTTTTTTTTTTTCGGCAGGCCGAGCAGAATTATACGGCCGACTGAGTACCCTTTGAATCTTGTAACAAACTAGGGTTCAAATGAGAAATGGAATTTGAAGAGGATGTGTTCTTTCTCTTGGAGCTTGCTAATAGCTAACACAAAAAGAGTCCAAATTTATGTTTCACATACAAATGATGGAACTTTTAGACTTCACTGAAAGACTTTAAAATAATACCACGTTTTGTATTGCGAGTATAGAATACATATATAATTTCAGGTGTAGTTGGTCAGTAAATATGTCAAAATTATATTTTTGTGATATTTTTATTTAGATAAAAAACCAGCAAAATGTTTGAGATACTAACAATAAGACCATTGACATTGGCCAACATTTGAAAAATAGAGCAAATTGTACTAAATTCTCCTTAATTATTAGGGTAGTTGCAAAGAACTACTAACTATGAGAAGTTAGCCCCCTTAAGGATCATTTTATGAAATATAAAATTACCTAATTATTAGAGCTTATTAAATGATTTCTAACTAATTTCACGTTCCCTCGCCTTGGTACCGCCAAGAAACTAGACTAACAAGAACGGAACAAGAAATTCGAATCGCGATAGACTATAGTGGACTAGAATGGAAAAAATTAAAATATATATGGAAAAAGAAGAAGAAAAAAATTGGGGCCCCACCCCAACCCTGAGTAGTTCCTTCTTTGCACACTAATTTGTCGCCATTCTTTAAAGAAAATATATAGTAAAAATAGTCTACTTTTATTTTTCTTAGCAATAGGATTATTTATTAACATACGCATGAGTATTTAGTTTTCATTTACATGTCCCTAATGGACAGCAAACATATAGTTGCGGGGTTAAACTGTAAAAAAAAGGATATTTAGATTTTGGATCTCAAATAAGTTCTAAAATTTGTGTTTGGGTCTCCATATTATACATAATTCGTATTTGGGTCTCAAAAGTGTCACCAAAAAAATTAGCGAGACTTTTGGTGACACTTTTGAGACATTAGTGACACTTTTGAGACCTAAACACTAATTATGTATATATTTGGAGACAACACAAATTTTGAAACATATTTGAAATCCAAAGTCTAAATATCCCCAAAAAAAAATGAAGGACTTGATAATTAACTAATCTTTTTTAAATATTCTTTACACACTTGGAGGTGTCATCATACAACTTTGAGACGTGCAAATATAAAAAGTATTTGTGTTAGTCAACCTCTATTCTCATTCCTCAATCCCCAGTTTTTTCTTCAGCTCATAGTTTCTTATAAATTGATATTTATATATAATAATAATAAAACAAACCTGTGTTTGCGTGTCAAATTTCTTTATTTATTATTTTTTTTCTAATGCCCAGAAATTGAGAGAAGCGCATGTGTCAAATCACTGGAATTATGGTTTAAAGAAGAGCATTAGCTAGATCTAATGAGAATTTCAAACTTCTGATTCAGAATTTTAGACATTCTAATATTTTTGGATTGCGTGTTTTAATTGGGCTTAGGCTTGCTAGAGTACTTCAACGTCCATGTGCATCAAAGCGTGGAGGCAAAGATAAGCATAGAAAAATTATTATTATTATAAAGAATAATATGCATTAGCATATAGTTTAACACAATGTACACTTTTTAATCTTCTTTGACCTAATTTGAAGTGTACACCCTTTGAATTTAATGCGCCAAGATTTACGTATTAAGCATCCGGCTATTTGTTGAATCGAGTAAAGCAAGAAAACCCTCTAAACCTGCCCAACTTTTTTTGTTTTGAAAACCTATAGTGTTTAGTTTCTTGAAACTTAAACGAAATTTAAGTTTCTAACTTTCATATAGTTATTTTAGTTGACAAACATTCCGGAGAGTTCATTCTTTCCTTTTTGATTTGTTATGAATCCAGATTTTCCTCTTTCGAACTTTTACCGATTCTGCAACTCTAGTCTAATCGACGTCACCTCCACTTCGCAACTAAACACAAATCGTCACTTCTAAGGAGAAGTGATGCAACCAAGGGCGGAACCAGAAATTGAAGTTGCCCTGGGCTGAACTAAAAATATGATCAAAACACACATGCATATTTAAGAAATTTTAATTTTAACTGAACTAGCACAAAACAAGATGATAATAAACTATAGATAACTTGATAAAAATATGATCAAAACACACGCATACATGTTTAAGAAATTAATTGTACATACAAGAGAGACGCTTTCTATTGAAGCTGGACTCTTCGATTCTTCAAAGAATAAAATTCATCTATTATCGAATCTGAATCGATTGTCTTTGATATCTCTCTTTCAATGAAGATAACCATTGAATCGGTTAAAAACTCTTCATCCATCTTGCTACGAAGAGCACTCTTGACATACTTCATAGCTGAAAATGCTCGTTCGGCAGTTGCCGTAGAAACAGGCAAAGTCAAAACGAGTCGAATCAACCTGTCTATTAAATTGTAAGATTGTGCTTTATTTGTTTCAGCTAGTCCCCGACATAATTCAGTAATAGTGGTCATATTCTGAAACTTTGCATGGTTCAGTACATCAACTTGATAGTGCTCCAACTGGCTTTTCAAATAATGCATTTCTTGGCTGCTGAAATCACCGGGATAAAACTTCTCTGCAAGTCTGCAAATGCGAGCAACATCAAATGATATAAAGTTACTCTTAGGCTCCAAAGCAGAGCTAAGAATAAGAAGTTCCATCGTCTCTTCATTGAATCTTCTATTTAACTCTTCCAACTGAAGATCTATTGCAGCATTGAATATATCAAAGTGATAGTGATGCCCAATTGTGATTTGATCTACTTGATGGCGCCGTGAACGTCCTTTGTAGCGAGCATTCATATCAGGCATATCAATATCGTACTCTCTGCAAGCTGATTCCACCTGCTCAAAAAGAATATCAAAACCATCTTGTCGTAGAGTTTGAAGCAATGATTTTGTCGAGGAGACTAAATCCATTGCATTCAAAATATCAAGAGATTTTTGCTGCAACTCTCGACAAAGCATATTTGTGACGCCCATAATTTTATGCATAAGACGCAATATGAACATAAAATCGAAAGACTTCATCACGACTAAAGAACCACCAGCTTCCCCACGAATAGAGTTTGAAGATCCTTCGTCGACTATACATTCAAGCACATTAATCGTTGCACCATACATATCTATTATGCTGCAAATAGAATCAAAATGTGAGCTCCAACGAGTACTTCCAGCCAAGGGCGGAACCAGGAATTGAAGTTGCCCTGGGCTGAACTAAAAATATGATCAAAACACACATGCATATTTAAGAAATTTTAATTTTAACTGAACTAGCACAAAACAAGATGATAATAAACTATAGATAACTTGATAAAAATATGATCAAAACACACGCATACATGTTTAAGAAATTAATTGTACATACAAGAGAGACGCTTTCTATTGAAGCTGGACTCTTCGATTCTTCAAAGAATAAAATTCATCTATTATCGAATCTGAATCGATTGTCTTTGATATCTCTCTTTCAATGAAGATAACCATTGAATCGGTTAAAAACTCTTCATCCATCTTGCTACGAAGAGCACTCTTGACATACTTCATAGCTGAAAATGCTCGTTCGGCAGTTGCCGTAGAAACAGGCAAAGTCAAAACGAGTCGAATCAACCTGTCTATTAAATTGTAAGATTGTGCTTTATTTGTTTCAGCTAGTCCCCGACATAATTCAGTAATAGTGGTCATATTCTGAAACTTTGCATGGTTCAGTACATCAACTTGATAGTGCTCCAACTGGCTTTTCAAATAATGCATTTCTTGGCTGCTGAAATCACCGGGATAAAACTTCTCTGCAAGTCTGCAAATGTGAGCAACATCAAATGATATAAAGTTACTCTTAGGCTCCAAAGCAGAGCTAAGAATAAGAAGTTCCATCGTCTCTTCATTGAATCTTCTATTTAACTCTTCCAACTGAAGATCTATTGCAGCATTGAATATATCAAAGTGATAGTGATGCCCAATTGTGATTTGATCTACTTGATGGCACCGTAAACGTCCTTTGTAGCGAGCATTCATATCAGGCATATCAATATCGTACTCTCTGCAAGCTGATTCCACCTGCTCAAAAAGAATATCAAAACCATCTTGTCATAGAGTTTGAAGCAATAATTTTGTCGAGGAGACTAAATCCATTGCATTCAAAATATCAAGAGATTTTTGCTGCAACTCTCGACAAAGCATATTTGTGACGCCCATAATTTTATGCATAAGACGCAATATGAACATAAAATCGAAAGACTTCATCACGACTAAAGAACCACCAGCTTCCCCACGAATAGAGTTTGAAGATCCTTCGTCGACTATACATTCAAGCACATTAATCGTTGCACCATACATATCTATTATGCTGCAAATAGAATCAAAATGTGAGCTCCAACGAGTACTTTCAGCTCGATGCAAAGTAGCCATCTGATTAGCGCCTCTACCCGTCTCACGTTCGCCCGTACCAATCATACGTGCCACATTAATAGCTTGAGCAGATTGTAGCTCGGTATGTCGTTTAGCAGAAGCATTAACAAGATTAACAATGCATGTCAATTTTGAAAAGAATTGCCAGATAGAAGCCTCATTCTCTGCAGCTGCAACTAATGCAAGTTGTAAGCGATGAGCAAAACAGTGAACATAATAAGCATATGGACAATCTCTTAAGAAGGTGATTTATAGAGAGAGAGGTTGAGTGACAATACCAGAGAGAGGATGGGGCGTCGGCCGGCCGGCGGGATCGCACTACCAAAATACGCTCATTTAGCGACGGAGGTTTAGCGACGGAATTATTCCGTCGGTATTAGCGACGGTTTAGTGGCCGCTCTGCGACTGATTACCGACCATAAACATTTGTCATTTTTATTTTAATTTTAAGGGCAGAAAAGGTCGCACATCTGTCGCTAGCTTGTCGGTGTATTAGCGACGGTTCTTCATCCGTCGCCACGTAGTCGTTTATTTTGGCGGAAATTGTGTAGATAATTGGCGGGACATATCTTCGACTACGTAGCGACGGATAATCAGTCGGATAATCAATAAATACCGACGGCCTGGCGACGGATATGTAACAGTCGCCCTTCCGTCGCTAAATGAGCGTTCCAGACTTAAATGAAAAGGCGGGAGGAACTTTTGGCATTCCCCCCAAATTCAATCTCTCTCCTCTCTCTCTCTCTCTGTCTCTCTCTCTCTCTCTCGTGCGGCTTCGTGAACGGCGACGGCGTCCTCTCCTCTCTCTCTCCCGAAGGTAATCTCCTCTCTCTCTCTCTCTCTGTGTCGTGGTGTCTCTCGCGGCGGGCTTGGGGACATTCGGGGTTGGGGCGGGGGCGTCGGTTGTTGGGCGGCTGGCTTGGGGCGGGGGCGTCGGGGGCGGCTGGCTTGGGGCGGGGGCGGCGGGCTTGTGGACATTCGGGCTTGGGGCGGGGGCGTCGGGGGCTGGGCGGCTGGCTTGGGGCGGGGGCGTCGGGGGCTGGGCGGCAGGCTTGGGGCGGTGGCGTCGGGGCCTGGGTGGCGGGCTTGGGGCGGCGGCGGCGGGCTTGGGGCGGGGGCGTCGGGGGCTGGGCGGCGGGCTTGGGGCGGGGGCGTCGGGGGCTGGGCAAGGGTTTGGGGCGGCGGGCTTTGGTCGGGGGCGGCGGGGGGCTTTGCTTATCAAATTCATCTAATTTATATATTGGCTAAATAATGTAAATAATGTGTTATCCATATTGGGTGTTATCCGTTAGTTTATATATTGGCTAAATAATGTATATGTTCACTGTGTCAAGGACAGTGCGAGTTCTTCATCTGCATAAGTCAGTGTTTGGGTTCATGGTCTATACATCTAACTGTGATATACATATATATGTGCCTATTATAATTAGCATGCATGACGGCTTGGGGTGTAATGTGTGATTGTAGACATGGTAGGAATTATAGGTAATTAACGCTAGTGTGACTAGACTAAGGTAGTGCTTGCTAGATAATAAGGACACTCTAGTATCCTAATCAAGTTAATTTAGACTAGATATTTAGGATATAGCTCCCATATCCTAGAAGTGGACTCTTGCCATTTAGAAATAGATAGATTGACTTAGTTTGGTATCGGTATCGCACTATCGGTATCGGTATTGCACTATCGGTCAAGGTTCACAATCGGTATCGGTATCGGTATCGGAATCGGTTTCCGACTATTCCTATGAGTATTGGTATCGGCGATATCGGTAGTATCGGCGGTATCGTATCGGAGTATCGAACTTTGGTATCGGAAAACAAATAATTATTAATAAATTATTTACATTTAAAAACATATATTATTTACATTTAGGCATAATTTTAAGTATTTCAGCGTTATTTCTTAGTAGTCTTGAAATTATATGAAATAGTAGTCACCCTTACCGATTGGTTTTGCCGAATTGACCGGAACAAAGACCCCCATAGTCGGTATCGGTCAATATTTGGTATCGGTCGGTATCGGATCGGAACATGCCAAATCGTATCGGTATCGGCCGTATCGGATCGGTATCGGCCGATACTTTAAACCATGCTATCGGTATCGAACTATCGGTATCGGTATCGGTATCGCACTATCGGTATCGGTATCGCAGTATCGGTATCGAACTATCGGTATCGAACTATCGGTATCGGTATCGGTATCGCACTATCGGTATCGGTATCGGTATCACACTATCGGTATCGAACTATTAGTAACAACTGCATTTATATTTTTCTCTTCTCGAGCTAGAATACTAGCGGATCCACCAGTTACATGATTATATACTAATTCTGTTTAGTTTGTCTTACTATACAGATTTTTACATCTAATCTGTGATGGATCGTTATTTCGTTGATCGTACATGGATGTACAAATGACAACACGAGAGCAGAATAGGTGTGAGTGACGATTTTCAGGCAGGCGTGGAAGTGTTTCTTAAGTATGCAATGAGCAAAGCTCAGTTTATGGACGGTAACAAAATCAAGTGTCCATGTCGTAATTGTCGCAATAGACGTTACGAAGAAGTGGTGAGTGTAAGAGATCATTTGACCCGTAAGGGTTTCGTACGTGATTACGACCTGTGGTCATCGCAAGGTGAACTATATGCCGAAAGACAGGTTGCGAATGCTGCTACTTATGCTTTTGATGATAATGCTGCAGCGGATTTTGTCGTCGATGACGATGAATGCTCCGTTGATTATGGAGACGTGCAGAACCTTGCACGAGATATGGTGTACGACGCGGCAGGGCCTAATTTTGATCCGGAGGATCCTAATCCCGAGGCGAAGGAGTTCTATGATATGTTTCAGGATGCTGAAACTTCTTTATATCCTGGTTGTGATCCACATTCCGTACTGTCAGTGACGATGCGGTTGTTGAACATAAAGTCCGATTTTAACTTGCCACAAACTTGCTATGATCGGATTACACAACTAATGAAGGAGGTGTTACCGAAGGAATCAAAAGAGCTTCCAAAAAACTTCTACAAGTCGAAGATGATGGTCCGACAACTGGGACTGGGGTACGACAAGATAGATTGTTGTCGCAACGGATGCATGTTGTACTACAAGGAGAACGAGGATGTAGAAAGTTGCCGCTTCTGTAATGCGGATCGTTACAAGGAAGTCAGGAGAAAAGGAAAGTCAACTAGAAAACGACATCCTTACAAGTATATGCATTACTTGTCGATCACGAAGCGCTTGCAGAGGATGTATATGTCTCAGAATACAGCAGAACACATGATGTGGCACAACGAAGAACGCACAAAGGACGATGGAGAATTATCACATCCTTCGGATGGAGAGGCGTGGAAATATTTCGATTTTCGCCATCCGAATTTTGCTGCAGAGCCCAGAAATGTACGCATGGGGCTATGTTCTGATGGATTCGTCCCTTTCGGGCAGTCGGAATCTCAATACTCCTGCTGGCCGGTCATTCTGACCCCTTACAATCTGCCACCATGGATGTGTATGAAGACTCCTTATATGTTCTTGACAGCTATCATACCGGGTCCCAAAAATCCGACGAAGAATATCGATATATATTTACAGCCGTTGGTGGATGAGCTAAAACAGCTGTGGGAGATCGGCGTCACGACGTATGATATTTCCAGGAAACATAACTTTCAGATGAGAGCTTCACTGATGTGGACAATCAATGATTTTCCCGCATACGGTATGCTGTCGGGATGGAGTACTCACGGTACCCTGTCTTGTCCGATATGCATGCAAAATAGTAAGGCGTTCCGCCTTAAGCATGGAGGAAAAACTTCTTTCTTTGATTGTCATCGTCAATTTCTGCCCGCGAGTCATCCTTGGAGAAAGAACAAGGACGCATTCAGAGCTGGAAAACAAGAATTTTCTCATCCGCCTGCCAGATTGTCGGGATACGATATTTGGGAAGATGTAAAGGATTTTTCCACTGTAATGGAAGATCCATCGAACAATCGTGTCGATGGGTTCGGACAAACCCATAACTGGACCAAACGGAGTATCTTCTGGGACTTGCCTTATTGGAAAGATAATCTTATAAGGCATAATCTTGATGTTATGCATATCGAAAAGAATGTGTTCGATAATGTCTTCAATACCGTCATGGACATTAAAGGAAAGACGAAGGACAATCCAAAAGCAAGACAAGACATTGCCGAGATATGCAAGCGTCCTTATCTGAACTTGATACAAAGGGGAGCTGCTGGACAATTAAGTAAGCCGATAGCACAATACACATTGAGCAAAGAAGATAGATTAATAATCTGCAAGTGGGTATCTACTTTAAGATTTTCCGACGGCTATGTGTCAAATTTGTCTAGATGCATTGACCTCAATGAACGCAAGCTAACGGGAATGAAGAGTCATGACTGCCACGTGTTTATGGAAAGATTACTGCCCATTGCTTTGAAAGAGTTGTTGCCTTCTGCTGTATGGGTTCCGTTGGCCGAACTATCAATATTTTTTAGGGATATTTGTTCAACTAAGTTGACTGTGCAACACATGGTTGAACTTGAGGAGAAGATTATCTTAACAATTTGCAAGTTGGAGAAAATATTTCCTCCTGGCTTCTTCGACAGCATGGAACATCTACCGATTCATCTACCATACGAAGCCCGTGTCGGTGCATCTGTTCATTATCGATGGATGTACCCATTTGAAAGGTACATAAATATCGATATAATTTAAGCTGAATTTCCATTTATTTTAAAATTCTTTCTTAATTCTCAAGATAATTTGTCTCTCTAGATACCTACACCATCTAAAGAAGAAAGTTGGCAACAAAGCTCATATAGAGGCTTCGATATGCGAAGCATATCTTATCGAAGAGGTTTCAAACTTCTGCTCCATTTATTTTGATACTCATGTTAAAACAAATCGAAATAGACCTCAAAGGAATGACGAGGACGTTGAGGATGGAGGAATATTCAATGTAAGGGGCAAGCCTGTTGGGGCTAGTAAAAGACGGTGGTTGACAGACGACGAGTATGATGCCGCTCACCGATATGTCTTGTTAAACTGTGACATACAAGAAGTGAGAGATTTGGAGAAGTAAGTCAGTACACTTGCACTCGTTATAATCTCGAATTTGATAAAGTAAGTGACTACACTTATATATTCTTATTTTCTCTAATAGTGTATTTAGAGATGAAATCAAAATGAGGAGACCCGATATTACCGATGAGGGACTTCAAAGAGAGGTTGATTGTACATTTCCGTCATGGTTTCGCAAATACGTAAGTAACTGTGATTATAATTGAGATTATTAATATATAATCTGAAACATTTAAATTATAAATATTTGTTTACAGGTTTTATTGCCTGAAACAACACTCACTCATGAGAGTGTTCGTTATCTGGCACTGGGACCGAAGAAGCAAATAAAGACTTGGCCAGGCTATGTCGTTAATGGCTTCAGGTTTAAGTCCACTCAGAATGCTATAAATGTCGAATTTATCAATGACGGCATCAATACCAAGGATTCTGGTGTTTGCATAAGAGGCACCGTCTATGACGACGAGCCGGACTTTGACTATTATGGAGTCCTTCGGGATATTGTAGATTTACAATATACTAGCCCATATGATATGCATATTGTGATGTTCAAATGTGAGTGGTTCGATACGACACCAAATATCGGTTGGAGAATCGATAAACAATTTGGATTCGTCGATATAAATCATCGCAGGAGGTATAGAGGGTCCGATACATTTGCAATAGCAAATCAGGCTGTTCAAGTCTACTATACAAGCTACCCAAGGCGTCGTAGAGATCGATTTGACTGGTGGGCAGTATGCAAGATTAAATCTAGAAATACATTCAACGTTGGAGACCCAGCATACCAAGAGGACCAGATCGAAAAGTCCCAATACTTGGGACAACACTCAGATACAATGGATGTTGAAGATATTGAGGAAAATAGAGGGGAGGAAGAGGTTGATACACAAGACTTAGCTGTCAAACAGGGGAGAAAGAGGCGTCTTGTCCCAAATTTTGAGGTAGAAGAAGAAGAAGAAGAAGAAGAAGAAGAAGAATTTGATGGGGATGAGGATACAGATGAAATCGACGATGAAGATAAGGATGAGGATGAGGATGAGGATGATGATGATGAAGACGAGGCCGAGGATGAGAACGAAGACGATGATTAGGTTAAATATTGTTGTATAGTAAAAACACTTCCAATTACGTGAATTAAGTTTGACCTCATAAAAGCAATTACGTGAATTCATGTTTTTTTCATTCGATTATTTACTTATTGCAGATGGCACTCCTAGTCTTTTTCGTCGCGGCGGCACTCGTCTCCCTACTGATGGTATGTATATTTTAGTTTAGTTTTTTATATCCATTTACACTTTCATATTGTTAATTATGTTTATGTGTTCTATTTACAGGTCATGATGGCTGGCCGTGGTCGTGGTGCTGGTCGTGGTGGTGGTGGTGGTGGTGCGGGTCGTGGTCGTGGTCGTACTGGTGCTGGTGGTCGTGGTCGCATTCAGAGTTCCCGGGATGTGACCCCATCGAGCGAGCCCGACTCGGAGAGTACCCCGGGCACAGACGCATCCCGCCCTCGATCGACTACTTCATCGAGGCATCAGTCCGTATCTGCTAGCGGATCCGATCCGCTATCGGAACTACCAGCAGCGGATCCACCAGGGGATGCCCCAGTTACTGCACAGTGGGCCCCGGAGTACCCCCATACTCGGTTCCATCCGGTTACTGGGGAGTACATACGCGGACCCGCGGATCCTCCGACGGCACCAGAGAGGCCGCGAGGCGAGTTCCGACGAGAGCTATGGCCCGCGGGGACCTCGTAAGTAAATTTAATTTAATTTATTAAATTTCTTTCATTTATTCAAGTTAATAATCCAGTCGTTTCTTCTTTGTAGGTTTTTTCCGTTTAATGTTGGCAGGGCCCTTGGAGAAATTATCAGGGCTAACTTCCACGGTCCCTACCTCAACTTTACGTCGGTGCCCCCAACCGAGCAGTACGTCTGGCTCGACGAGTTGAGGGTATATATCTATATTTTTTTGGTTAAGTCTATGTGATTCTTTAATCAACCATTTTGTAAATTACGTGATAATTGATTTTCTGTGTTAGAGAACGTACTGGTGGCCACCCCATCGCGACGAGGGGATCCACAGGACCTACCGAAGCGCATGCTCGAAGAAGATCCGGGATATGATTCATGACCTAAAGATGGGGCATACGAGGCCGAATTGGATCCGGCAGGACTATTATGAGGACCTCTTAGGCATGATGGATGACCCTGCATACAAGGAGAAATCGGAGAAGGCGAAGGTGAACCGATCTGCCGCGGGCCTTCATACGGGGGGATCAAGGTCTCACGCAGCGACACTTGCAGATCTGGTGAGCAACCGTAAATTTATTTCACTATCGAATTAGGTATTATTAATTAAAGGAGTTAATTAGTTTCTATGCAAATTTCGTATGCAGGCCCAACGGGCGGTGAAGGAGGGAATGGCTCCAGAATCGGTCACCATGCA
Source organism: Iris pallida (assembly GCA_029216955.1). Taxonomy (NCBI): domain Eukaryota; kingdom Viridiplantae; phylum Streptophyta; class Magnoliopsida; order Asparagales; family Iridaceae; genus Iris; species Iris pallida. Next base: position 11,846,155 of record JANAVB010037420.1, read on the forward strand.
CGACGTCTTCCAGCATACGCACAAAAGACGGAAGGACGGGAGCTTCGTCGACGAGAGGGCCAAGGAGACTGATGTAAGTACTTATGTTTATGAGATTAACGTTATAATTAAAAGTATTCGGACTATAACTTAGGTAAACTTAGGATTCACACTTAACTTAGTGAAACATAGGATTTAGATTACAACTTAGGTAAATCTTATAATATAAACACATTCATTTGATAGGCTGCGTATCGTGAGGCCCTTAGTCGGGCTCAGTTACCTGACACCGAGGATGTCGATGAAACGACGTCCTTCCGGACGCCCTCTTCTTTGGCCGCTCGGAACGACTTGTTCGTAGATACCGTCGGCGGCTTTAAGAAAGGGTACCTGTACGGAGTCGGCTCCCTTGGGCCATTGCATATGGCGACGCAGAGATTTCCACCGACACCGCCTCCTCCCGTGGCCCGGGCAGACGATGATGTTAGGTCGCAGCTTACGCAGCTGCACGAGGCGGTGTCGTCCTTGCGGGAGCAATTTGCCACGCACTTTCCGCCTGCGTTTGCTGCTGCCGGGGCGTCTGCTGCTGCCGGTACGTCTGCTGATGGTGCTCGTCCGTCTTCTACTGGTCCGTCGACTGCAGGTGCCGGTCCGTCTTCCGTGGGCCATCTTTCTTTCAACCCTCAAGCCCCTGTGCTACCGCCTACGGCTGTGACGGCACTCCTGGATCTCATGTCCGCAGAGCAGCTTTGTCGACTTTCGAGCACTGTATTAGACTCCTTGCCTCCGTACCTTGTGGAGGAGTTTATGCGTCGGTCGAATACGGGAACGGACAATCGACCTCCTCCTTCTTGAAATGTTGTATTAAGAAAATTTGGATTATTGTGAGAGCTTTGAACTAATTGTGCTATAATCGGCTTATAGCACCGGATATTATGTTACTCTTTAGGGTAATTGATATTTATTTTCTATTAATTTGGTTTGGTCTGTGATTCTTGGATAATTGGTCGTATGTGCATATTTGGTCTATGTGATTCTTGGATAATTGGTGTGCATTATATATTTGGTCTGTGTGATTGTTGGATAATTGGTGTGCATTATATATTGGTTTGGTTTATGCATATATTTGTGAACAGGGAAAGTGCTGCCAATTTTTTTTCCCAAAAAACCCAGCTAGCGACGGACTAGTGACCGTTTAGCGACGGCATTTCCCAGTTGCCGACTACTTTTCGACGGATATTCCGTCGCTACCTGGAGTTTTTAACCTGTTTCCAGTCAGCGACGGGTTTTCGACGGATCATCCGTCGGCATCGTTCTGTTGGTATAAACTTCGACGGAACAGCGACGGATAAGCCGTCGCCAGGGCGACTGATATTCAGCCGCTATTCCGTCGCTGTATGTGGCGACGGCTTAGCGGCTGATTATCCGTCGCTGTATGTGGCGACGGATAATCAGTCAGAAATCCGTCACTGTGCCGTCGTCGTAGCGACGGGTCCGCGACTACTATTCCGTCGCCATTGTGCTGGAAATGCCAAGCATTTCCAGAACATGATCGACGGAATAGTCCGTCAGAACACCGTCGCCCATCCGTCGTTATTTACCGACGCATACCGACGGATTTGCGGCGGACCGATACGATCTGATACGCAGTTACGACGGGTTACCGACGGACATGTACGTCGCTATTGCGTACACATTTCAATATTTATTAGTTGCAATGGACGGCAATCCGTCGGGAAAGTGTCGCTAATGCTTCGTATTGTGACGTCGAAAATCAGTCGCTATTCCGTTGCCGTGACGACAACTTAGCGACGGAACGTTATTAGCGACGAGCTGATTGCCGACGGATGATTTTGGCCAAATTCCGTTGGCAATCGGTCGCTAATGTGAATTACCGTCGGTTGAGCGACGGATTCGGCCGTCGCTAAATCGACAAATTTTGGTAGTGTCGGCGGGGGATGGGCTCGAGGCGGAGATCGGGGGAGTGGACGTTTGCAGAAGACATGTTGGATGGGATGTGAGAGAGAGGGACGGGGCGCGCTCGATGGCGTGTTGTGCTGAACTTCTGAGATCTGCGAAATCTCAAATGGGACTCCCGGTGTGAATGAAGGGAGAGGGACGGGTGCAGGTTCTAAGCCTTTTGGGTGGGCTGGTTCAGACTTTTGGGTGGGCTGAAAACGTGGGCTAAACTTTCTACAAGTAAAAAAAAAAAAAAAATTCAAATTTTTGGGTGGGCTGTAGCCCACCCTAGCCCGGGCTACAGTTCCGCCCATGGATGCAACTAAGGAGTCTAAAATATGCTAAATGTTGTACGTCCCGTCGGTGTCTAAAATATGCTAAATGTTGTACGTCCCGTCGGTCCCGAGCACAATTATATGTGCAACACAACATGAATTGAATGTTCTTGAAAATTAAATTTTAAAAAAAAATTCTTATGTTTGGTGAAATATTTTCAAGAATATATTTTTATATAGAAATATAGTATATTTTTATATTAATAATTAATGTATTTAATAGTTGCTGCAGGTAGGGCCCTTAGGGGCCGTTTGGTAAACCGTATTTGGAGGTAGGATTTGGATTTTATGAATTTTGAGCTAAATCCATGGCATTCTATGTTTGGTTGGAGTTGGATATGGAAAGTGGGTACCAAATCCAAATTTTGGATTTGGAAGAATGAAAGTTGAATTTTATTTAAAATAATTTTATTGTTTTACAAAATATTTAATTAATACTAATAAATAAATAAATAAATAAATAATAATTAGAAATTAGCAAATAATTAGTTATTATTTTATATATAATTTTAATTCTTAATTAATATAAATATGTACATCACTTAAATAATTAATTATTAATAACAAACTTTATTAATTAATAATTTATCATAATCAAATTAATAATTTATTAATTTATTAATTATAATTATAATTATAATCTTGATTAATAATTTATTAGTTTATAATTTTATTTTAATATTTTATAATAATCTTAATTAATAATTTATACATTTATTAATCATAATTATAATAATTTATTAATCATAATTATAATTTTAATTAACAATTTATAAATAAATATTTAATTATAATCTTAATTAATAATTTATTAGTTTTAATTACAATCTTAATTATAAATTATAAATTATAAATTACTATTTATGATAATCTTAATTAATAATATATTAATCATAATTAACACCAAAATTAATAATTTATTATTTAATAGTTAATACATTATCGTCATTATAATCTTAATTAATAAATTATTAATCATAACTATTATCATAATTATAATAATAAACTATTTATTAATCATAACTATAATTATAATTATAATAATTAAAAAATAATTTATTTATTTATTATTTATTATTTTATTATCATAATTATAAATTATAAATTATAATTATAGTTTACCAAATCCTATGTTTGGTTGGAGTTGGATTTGGAAATTCATGATTTGGATTTGGATTTGGATTTGAATTTTAGATTTAAAATCCAAATCCAAATCCAAACCCAAATTCTAGTTATCAAACAAGCCCTAAGGGGAGATGGCGGGTCGGATCCGAGGGATGATTCTTTGCGGATGCAAACCGGATCCGATCCGGCACGGAGAGGAGCTACAATATCACATGGAGGAGAGATCACTGATCGACGGTCTCTCGGACTCGGAGTGATCCCAATTTTCAATTCTAGAAAGAAAGAAATAAGCATGACCAGGCCTTCCAATTTTTATGTCTGGCCCAATAAGTGTTGGTCCTTCCTATTGGAGGCCTTGTTAAAGCCCAGTCAATTTAGAACTGGGCTTGGATTTTTATTTATTTTTTATTTTTTTTATATTCGTTGCTTCTGATATTGATTTTTAAGACGGTCCAACGAAAAAATTGTTTGGCTAGGTCACGTACCAATTTCACGTATTTTTAGAACTGGAACTTGATAATCTATTCTGACAACAAATTTACATTACTTCCATGGTTAATTTGTTTAAATGTACAATTATGTTGGTAAAAATAAATAATAAAATATACTTTTCATCATTTTAAATATTTGTTAGGGTCTCACATATATATGGATATTAGGGTTTGGGTCTCAAAATTGACCAATACTAGTATTTGATCTCGAAATCACTATTCATTAGCCTACATGAACAACGATTTTGAGATCCAAACTCTAACATCGGTCAATTTCGAGACCCAAACCCTAATATCCATGTATATGTGAGACTAGACCTGTCAATGGATAGTCGAAAATTCGAATTCAATCCGATTTCGTATCCGAACTTGCGGATATTTTTCGAAATTTCGGATATCAGATTCGGATATCCGAATATTTTTCGGATATTATCGTTTTTCGGATACGAATTCGGATATTAATGTATTCGAATTCGTTAATATCCGATCCAACTTTAAATTGCAAATTTCGGATATCGAATTCGGATATCGGATTCGGATATCCGAAATTTTATATATATTATAGTATAATGTATATGTAATATATATTAATTAATAGAGAAGATTAAAGTATTTTATTCTCAACTGACTTTTACATAAATTAATTATAATATAATTTATATATAATAGTAATATATATTAATTACAATTTACAACAGAAGAAGAAAGGATTCAAATATGTAGAGAAATTGAATTTGGTTTTCGGATATTCGGATAATAACTAAATTTTTAATATTCGGATATTCAGATAATAAATAAATTTTTAATATTTCGGATATTCGAATACTAGCATTTGAATTTTTTAGCTAATCGGATCGGATATTACCAAAAAAAAAATTCGGATACGGATACAGATATTACCTTGTCCGTATCGATAAGCATCCGTTGACACCCCTATGTGAGACCCTAAAACTAAATATCCCAAATTATATTGTGTTGTAAAACGCTCTAGGATCCAAAATTTCCACCCCGAAAAAGTTGAAAATAGAAGGGTTATTTAGTTTAAGGTCTCGTATAATATTAAAAATTTACATTTAGGTCTCTATTGTCTAGGTCCATAAGAGGGTTTGGATCTTGTCATGATTGTTGACTTAGATTGATTGTCCAAAATGGAGACATAAACGTAAATTTTGAATATTATACGAGACCCTAAAACTAAACGAAAATATGTTATGGTTGGGTGACTTGAAAATTTTAGTTTTCTCATGACCAATTGAGAATGATACTTGTGATACTATTGTTTGCTTCTATACTTATAGGCCTCGTTTAGTTCACGGAATCAAGGAAGTAGGAAAGGAAAGTTGTTCCTTTCCTTTGTTTGGTAACCACAAACTTGGGAATCAATTTTCTCACAAGGGAAAAAATTGGAGGGAATATGGTTCCACTCATGACCCATGGGATTGATTTTCCCTCCTCATTTCCCAACATTTATTACAAAAGCTATGACAAAAGTAACCATATGTTATTGCTTATTTTACCATTAATGTTATTTTTATTTTATATGTAAGGATATTATTGGAAAATTGCTATATTTTTGTTTTCCTTTCCTACACCAACCAAACAACGGAAAAGAAATGTGACAGAAATCCTACTTTCCCATTTCCATGAAAAATACAAAAGAATGCATTTCCTTTACGTGAACCAAACGAGGCCATAATGTATGTTTTGATATTAAGAAAAGGGAGTTGCAATTGCCAAGGAGACTTTTAAACATCCAAGGATTTTTAAGATGGATTACCAAAATTATCCTTGATTCATAAGGGAAACTATAAATTTTATTTTTAAAAATTGTAATAAATTGAGGATAGCATTGGTAATCTACCTTGAAAATTCTTGGATATTGTAAAGGGTTCCTTGGCAATTACAATTCCCTTAAGAAAATACTTACTGTGTATGAATATAGAAACATTAGGAGAATTCTTGGAAATGACATCCAAAGTGGAACACGAAAGGGCGTGAACTTAAGCCCACTTCAGAGCTTAGTTTTACAAGTTTTCTTTGATTTTAGGGGCTATGATGAGAAACACTATTACTATGATGAGATTTCGATGATAATTAACTTGAATTTTTTTCCTTGATCATGGTTGGATAATGATGAGGAATTTATGTCAATATGTGAACACGATGAGGCTTTTGTTCTTAACATTCAAGATGAATACTTTTGTGGCATTTGTGTCATGAATTGTTTTTTACAATATTGCAGTAGTTGGTTGCTACCTTGGTATTTTGGATTGGTAACTTGGGTTTGAAAAGATATCTCCATTAAAGAGTGAAATGAAGTGTGCGCAACTCATTATTTTAACTTTGAAATCAAATGAAGTTGCGACTCAGTTGCTTTTTTTTTTTTTGGGTATAATTGAATTTGTGACTTGGTTTTTATAATTCTTTTAACTTATTTATTTCCATAACTCATTAAGCAATAGGTAGACTTTGGTGGTAGTTTTGTTGTGATTTGGTTTTTGTTGTGATTTGGTTTTTGGATTAGTAAAAGAGGAGGGGGGGGGGGGGGGGGGGGGGGGGGGGGGGGGGATGGGGGAGAGGGGGTGGGTTATGTTGGGTTTGGAAATAGTTTCCTAATGAATTTTGTAGTGCAGGTGGGGTTTTTTTTTTCCCGATGCCCAACGTACACTGAACATTTTGAATGGAATGTTGCATGTCAAAATGACTCACCGCGTCAATTTTATACACACACCCAAACCCACACCTCTCCCGCGGTTTGATATCGAGACCATCCGTCTAGCCAAGGAGGTTATACCTCTCCGCTGGCCACAAGAGTCAGCCGTGTGTTTAGTTATTTTCAATACAAAATTTTAGAAAAAATCATTAATTAGCATTCATAAAGACATTTTAAGTAAGCTCGGTCTAGTTCAGCTGAAAACGGATTTTATAAAATAAAAAAAAATCAATTCCGAACCGCATCGAAAAATTGAAAAAAGCTAAAAACTAAGAACTAAAAAAATAACCAGACGTACCGTGCCGCAAGCATAAAAGAACCAATTCAACCCGCAGTTTTCCGGTTTGGTTCAAGTCCTTTTCGTTTTTTTTTTTTTGGGGTACATCCCTATCACCATCTTTGTTAATGAAGTTTAATGTGAAGTACTATGCTTGGGTTTAACTTTAAACCAGAAGTCAAATATTTTTGAGTTACCATATTGGTTTAGCCATGTTTTTGGAATATGTCGATATTGGAGGTGGGGTTCTTTGTTTACAGTATTGTCCCGAGTCTTCAAATTGTAGGGACGCAGCTGACGTAGCTCTAATATTGACAGCAGATCTTGTTACAGCTGCTCCTTGGTAATCGTCGTCGGAGCAGGGTTATCCGGTGAGTCAATGTCGGCCTTATTATAAACTGGAAATTGCTGAAAAATTCAATTTTGGGATTGATTTGTATGAAAAATTCACATGCAGGATGACTTTTATAAAATGTCCAAAATTATATAATTCCACGTTAAATATTTCAAGATTCCCTTTAGATGCTATATATTTACAAAATTGACATTTTCATAGTACCAAAAATACCCCTTCGTGCAAATTTGGTCATATATATGATTTTGATTTAAAAAATCATATTTGGATTGCAATTTTCGTCTTCTTCTTCACGAGAAATCTGAATTCCATTGCTCTAATCTTAAGCAGATATCGCAAAGATCGTTCGTAGTTCGCAGTGATTTTCTTCAGTCGAACTTTGATCATCGCTCATCATCATCATCATCATCATCATCATCATCATCATCTTCGTGTAGAGATTTGAAGTTTTCCGACGATTAGGTTAATTGTGGAGAGAACATCTTCTTCTTGTCTTTTTATAGATCTTAAAACAAGATGAGAGTTCATATATGTAGAAATTCATTCATCATCTTCGCATATCTCAGAATTTTTGCTGAATTTGAATTTATTATGAAAATTTATAACTGATAAACGATTAGAGAGATCTTTAATCTCGTTCTTTTGTGCGAATATAAGGCGAATGATATTTTCCGTGCTAATATGACTGGAATGGTCATCCTCCGTTCACTTGTCACAGATAATGACCATTCTCCGTGTAATTTAACACGGAGAATGATCATTCTCCGTGTAATTTAACACGGAGGATGTCATTCTCATGTGTTTTAACACTGAGAATGACCATTCTCCGTGTAATTTAAAACGGAGAATAACATTCTCCGTGTTAAATTACACGGAGAATGACATTCTCCGTGTTAAATTACACGAAAAATGGTCATTCTTATGCGTTTTAATACGGAGAATATCATTATCCGTGTAATTTAACAAGGAGAATGACATTCTCCGTGTTTTTATACTCGGAGAATGGCATCCTCCGTGTAATTTAACACGAAGAATGATATTCTCCGTGTTAAACTACACGGAGAATAGTCATTTTCATGCGTTTTAACACATAGAATCTCATTATTCGTGTAATTTAACAAGGAGAATGACATTTTCCGTGTTTTTATACACGGAGAATGACATTATTCGTGTAATTTAAATCATTCTCCGAGTTAAATTACACAGAGAATGGCTAATTTAAGATGAAAAATGTTCATTCTCATGCGTTAACGCATGAGAATGTCATTCTCCGTGTAATTTAACACGGATGATGCCATTTTTCGTATAATTTAACACGGAGAATGGCATTCTCCGTGTAATTTAAGACGGAGAATGGTCATTCTCATGCGTTTTAACGCATGAGAATATCATTCTTCGTGTAATTTAACACGGAGGATGCCATTCTTCGTGTAATTTAATACGGAGAATGGCCATTCTCCGTTATTATTACACAGAGAATGACCATTCTCCGTGATTTTATTACAGAAGACACCGCAGATGTTACAAAAGATACATACACAGAAAAATAAAATTCAAACAGAAGGTATAGAAAGAAGTTCTTTTATTACTATGTCTACAAAGGATCTATTACAGATTCAGAAAAACTCATATTATTCTTCTACAAAGGATCTATTACAAAAACTCATTGTTTTTCTACAAAGAATCTATTACAGATTTAGAAAGGCCTAAAGAAGTCTAAAATGGGGTTAATCTTCACAGAAGCGCAACCCTTATTCTTTTTGGTGCACATACTAGAAGATTGATCTCCATCGAAGCGTAAACCTCCACAGGGTAGAGCACAACCTGTGGCTCTTCAAGCACAACGGGCTGTTAGACCGTTACTGAGAAGGGCATAGCATGACCCCCAACTTTTCGACAAAGCACGAGGACTGCCAAGATATTGTTCAGGTTCGAACAAGGTGTTCCAATGCATCTCGAGATTCACTACTACGTGTTCTTCTAAAAGGACATAACTACTTTGAACGAAGAGATCCACAACCAACTGATGCTAGGCCACGGTCCTCTTAAAGCTAAGTCAGGGTCGTACATAATGGGAATGCTATGAAGATGACTGAGTTTGCTCCTCAAAAACCCCATTTTATAGGCCATATTGGCCAATAAATGCAGATGAACCTAATAATCAGCATAATGAATCTCATTTAATAGGTTCGTACAAGTGGATGGCATGCCACAAACTCCTCAACTTCTCCCAAGAAAGAAAGTGGCAATTAAGACTTGTTCAAAGACAGTCATTAAGGAAAATGCAAAGTCCCACCACCCCTCACACACACACTGAGAAAGTCATTCTCCGTGTAATTTAACACGGAGAATGATACTCTCTATGTTTTTATACACGGAGAATGTCATTCTCCGTGTTTTTATACACGGAGAATGCCATTAAACGTATAATTTAAAACGAAGAATGGTCATTCTCATTCGTTTTAACACTGGAATAACCATTCTCCGTGTAATTTAAAACGGAGAATGACATTCTCCGTGTTAAATTACACGGAGAATAGTCATTCTTATGCGTTTTAACACGGAGAATATCATTATCTGTGTAATTTAACAAGGAGAATGACATTCTCCGTGTTTTTGTACACGGAGAATGGCATCCTCCGTGTAATTTAACACAAAAAATGATATTCTCCGTGTTAAACTACACGGAGAATAGTCATTCTCATGCGTTTTAACACTAAAAATGACCATTCTCCGTATAATTTAAAACAGAGAATGACATTCTCCGTGTTAAATTACACGGAGAATAGTTATTCTTATGCGTTTTAACACGGAGAATATTATTATCCGTGTAATTTAACAATGTCACGACCCGGTCCCAAATTGTTGGGTCGAATCGGATCATGTCCAACCTGCACCGTTGTTGAGACGACGGCAGTAAGCTGTATCCACTTGTAGGTAATCACAACAACAGAATCTAAATTTGTCACAACTTTAATAATTCGAATATTTATAAAAATTTTGTTCAATACAAGAAAGATACAACTGATAATCAAAACTGAATTAACTATCTTCAACACAACTTTCCCTAAACTAGAAAAGAAGAAGTAACATTTAAGCAGCCGGCTCATCAGCCTCGAGATCATCGTCTTCCAATTGGGACTCGGGTAACACCACAGGATACAGCTCAGGATCATCAATGCTTCCTAAAAATATTGGGTCTCCGGTCAGGAGGGAGCAAGTACAATTATGAGTATCTAACAATTCAAATAATAATGGAAATTTGCAATTTTAAACAATTTGAAATACTTGAACAATATTTTCCAGCAATTTTTTAATAATTGAAAACAATGTGATTTGAATAGGTAACGACTATGACCGGCTTGGGTTGTACAATAGTATCCTAGTGATACGATACGGCTTATCCCCGTGTGTAAGAGGGGTAAGCTCGCACAATCAATATGTGTCACGCCGCAGAACCAGAATACTGGAGAGCGGGGGCAGACATAGTATCACGCCCCAGTACCGAAATACGGAGACGGACTAGGCCAGCTACTCCATATGAGGTACGTAGCGTCATACGGCGATCGTGGCTGTCGAAAGACTAGGGGTACATGCTACAATCAAGTCTCCTATGGTCCCACAGAGTTCTATGTCTCAATCAATCAAGTCACATCAGCAATTAAATGAACATTAAAGATAAAGCAGTAAGGCGTCCCTGACGCTTCATCAAAATGATCATGAGAGACTAGCTTTATAATTTAGCTATCTCAGAGAGTCAGGAGTACAAAATTATACACAGCTGCAGTCTGTTTATTTACAATTCCGTACTGACACAAAATATCATATAATCCGGCTAACAGGTGCCGGTGGCTAAATGCCGCACAAAATATAAGCAGGAGTGGTGGAGAAGAAACCCACTCGAGTCCCCGAACCGCCATGCTCCTAGTATGCACCATGGATGTCAGGGAGGAAGATCGTGTCCTTTGGCTCTGCTACGAGATCTGGCCAAACAAAACCAGCGGGGTCAGCCCCGAATAGCAAGTACCGCCAAAGGGGCACAAGAGTTAAGATTAAAAACCCAGATAATAGAATGATTGATAATAGTAATACTTATGCAACTATTATAGGGTAGCGCAACATCCTCGAACCCATATGGCACCCTTACAACCAAACAAGGACAAAAGGTGCCGCATGGAGTCGGGACGTGTCGTACTCTATAACTTTCACATAAGTTAAAAAGGTATAAACAATAAAATTTCCTGATCGTGACTCCGGTCGATAGCCTATCGCAGCACAATAACCAACCCAACAATCAAACAAGAACATGGGTTGGAACATGTACCATGATAGTCCATGTTCCTCAGTCATTCACAGAAGTAGCACTTCACAACCAGAATAAGTCTTCCGTTCATAACTTCGGTCCACAGCCTGTCATAGTACGATAACCAACCCAACAATCAAACAAGAACATGGGTTGGATCACGTACCATGACAGTCCGCTTCCCTCAGTTATTCACGGAAGGTTATAAGATACACGCAAGTCGTTTTCGTGGCCAATCAAGTCTACGAGTTTCTAGTGGGACGAGGTTATCCTCGCATCATGTTATTTCAAAATCTTCAGATCGTATCTTTCCAGCAAGGCTAGCCAACCCAGGGGGTCGCGTAGACAGGTGTCATTGAGCACAGGTCCCTCGTAAGGCCACCTTGCCAAGACATATAATATATAGCAGGAATTAATCGGATACAGTCATCCACTCGTTGCAGATGACACAGTATCCGTGGAGACCAGCCGGCGCGTCGAGACAATATCTCAAAGCGGCTGGTGTAACACGATCTCGGGATTTTGCCCTCCCCATGCATCTAGTATGTTTAGTTGCCTAATTTAACCCTAAGTAAAATCTTGGACTCACATGCTATGGCCTGCATGATTATCCTACTAAAGTCGTACTTTAGTACGAGTACCCCAAAGAGGATCCATGTCAATCAGTACGTCAACATGTTCTACCCTCCTTAGTGTAATGCATCATTGCAAATACGCCACGTGGAGTTACGAGTCATTTGTCGAGCATGAACAAGAACTGGGACATTCAAGTACATGTATCGGGTAGGAACACTTTGTTCTCCGGGGTCACCTTAGTGCTCATATCATGCTCGGGACAAAAGGCGTAAGGATATAAAATGGGCATATAATATCTGATAAAATATCAAAAGCGTACGCACAAAAGCACGCACGCTCAAGGGGAGCTGCGTACGTGAAAAGTCACGCAGGTTCACTCAAGGCAGCGTACGTGAAAAGTCACGCAGGCTCGTTCAAGGCAGCGTACGTGAAAAGTCACGCAGGCTTACTCAAGGCAGCGTACGTGAAAAGTCACGCAGGCTTACTCAAGGCAGCGTACGTGAAAAGTCACGCAGGCTCGTTCAAGGCAGCGTACGTGAAAAGTCACGCATGCTTACTCAAGGCAGCCTATGTGAAAAGTCACGCAGGCTTACTCAAGGCAGCGTACGTGAAAAGTCACGCAGGCTCGTTCAAGGCAGCGTACGTGAAAAGTCACGCAGGCTTACTCAAGGCAGCGTACGCAGCGCTAAAGAGCGCGCGCAGCTCAGTGTGTGTAAGCTAAGCAGCTCGGCACACTGCTCTCTGTCTTCTTCAAACAGCAAGAACACCATGGTTGAACCCAAAGCTTCAAAACATCACAACTTGGCCATCCGAACTCCAAATCCGGATTTCCAAAGTTCCATCTTGGGTGAAATGGAATTCTCTTCCACATGGAAGCATCAAAACCCACAAAACCCCAACGAAAATAGATCAAGACCAAGGAAATCCGAAAATGATTAAAACTTAGATCTACAAAAATCAAAGCTTCAAAATGGAAATTTCCAAGTTCTAAACTAGTATAGATTGAGGAGAAGAACATGTTTTTGCAAATAGTTTTGTAAGAAATCATTGACAAAATTATGGATCCATCTCTTGAGCAAGTTGGTACTTGCCTTGGTTGGTGGAGGAAATAAATGAGAGGAAGTAAATGAGAGGAGAGAGAATGAGATGAGTTATATATAAAGATCTTGGACCCATGGGTTCATGATGAACCAAAGGGTTCATGATGAACCATTGGTGAACCAAGAATAGGTTATCCAAATGAGCCAAAACTGTAGGCCCAAATGCAGAAAATAAATTAGGAAATAATATTTTGTCGAATATTTTTTGGGAAATGCATGAAGAAATACTGCATAATAAATATCGTATAAATTTAAGGTAAATATAATTTATCGGTTTACGTATTAAAATACGTATTCCAGGATTGGGGAGTGACATCTCTACCCTTCTTAAAAAAATTCCGTCCTCGGAATTCCAGCCAAGACAGGATAGTAAAATCAGGGCAAGCAAGGCACAATCATATACAAGTTAACTATCATAGCAGTTATTATCATACATCACAAAGTGCAAAATAAGCAGGTGCAGATAAGCATGGAATCGTGTCAATAAGGTGCAAAAATATACCTTATTAGTCAAACAAATGCGGATACCGAGATCTGATCTCGTCCTCGCGCTCCCAGGTTGACTCTCCGGAAGAGTGATGGTTCCAAGAAACACGGACAAGGCTTATCGTCCGATTCTTAAGTACCTTCTCTCGCCGGTCCAAAATAGACACGGGTTGTTCCTCGTAAGTTAGGTCGGTACCAACGACTAACTCAGAATGATCGAGGACATGACTTGGATTCGGGACATACCCACGTAATTGGGACACATGAAACACATCATGTATGCCATTCAACGAAGGCGGAAGGGCAAGTCGATAAGCCACATCACCTACCCGAGCGAGAATCTTAAAAGGACCAACGTATCTTGGACTAAGCTTTCCCCGGGTTCCAAATCTGATGATACCCCGAGTAGGCAAAATCCGCAGAAACATTTGGTCGCCAACTCTAAACTCTAGAGGCCTACGATGCTGATCTGCCCAATGACGATGTCGGTCCTGTGCAACTCGAAGGCGCTCTCTGACCAACTTAACTATCTCCACAGTCTGCGTGATCATCTCTGGTCCCAACAACTTCCGTTCTCCGACGTCGTCCCATGCCAAAGGGGACCTGCACTTCCTTTCGTACAATGCTTCGAACGGGGCCATCTGAATGCTAGCCTGATAGCTGTTGTTATAGGAGAACTCCACTAGATGAAGGTGATCCTTCCAAGATCCGCCAAAATCCAAGGTACACGCCCGTAGCATATCTTCTAATATCTGAATGGTTCTTTCTGATTGCCTGTCAGTTTGTGGATGATAAGCAGTACTGAATCTTAACTTGGTTCCCAAACTTTGGTGTAAGCTCCGCCAAAAATGGGAAGTAAACCGCGTATCCCGATCTGATACTATACTAACTGGAATACCGTGCTGCCTTACTATCTGCTTCATGTACATTTTTGCTAGCTGTTCAGTAGTTTGTCCAACTCGGAAGGGAAGGAAATGAGCGACCTTCGTGAGTCGATCTACTATTACCCAGACTGCATTCTTGCCAGCCGGGGATCTAGGTAAACCGGTCACAAAATCCATCGTGATGTGCTCCCATTTCCATTCTGGGATAGGAAGCGGCTGTAGCAATCCTGCTGGTCTCTGCTGCTCGGCTTTCACCTGCTGACATACTAGACACTTGGATACAAATCTCACTATCTCTCTTTTCATGCCATTCCACCAAAAGAACTGCCTGATATCTCGATACATCTTCGTTCCTCATGGATGAATGGAGTAAATAGAACTATGAGCTTCGGACATAACTTCTTGCCGAAAGTCTCCACTCGGTACACAGAGTCTATTTCCAAACCTGAGCGTACCATCTTCATGAATCACTAACTCCTTCCTACGGCCTGATTCACACTCCGACCGCAACTTCTGAATCTGTGGATCTGCTGCTTGTGCTGTCCTTATCCTCTCTACTAACGTTGACTGAATCTGCATACTGGTCATTCTTCCTATATCCCTTGGCAAAACTACTTCGATTTCCATACTCTGAAGGTCTTCTAAAATATGCTTCTGCGAGGTCAAGATAAAGGCACTGTCTCTCCTACTCAGTGCATCTGCAACTATATTCGCCTTGCCTGGATGATACTGAAGATCTAAGTCAAAATCCTTCAGTAGTTCTAACCATCTTCTTTGCCTCATGTTCAAATCTCGCTGCGTGAATACGTATTTCAAACTCTTATGATCAGTATAGATCTCTATCCGATCCCCGTATAAATAATGCCTCCACAACTTGAGTGAAAACACCACAGCTGCTAACTCCAAATCGTGAGTCGGGTAATTCTTCTCATGGTCTCGAAGCTGTCGAGATGCATATGCTATCACCTTTCCGTGCTGCATCAATACACATCCAAGACCCTTCCCAGATGCGTCACAATATACTGTAAAGCCTCCCGCTCCTACTGGAAGCGTCAAGATCGGGGCTAAGATCAATCTCTTCTTCAATTCTTCAAATGATGCCTGACAGCTAGCTGACCAAACAAACTCTACGTCCTTGTGCGTCAAACGCGTTAAGGGCGCAGAGATCTTGGCAAAGTCCGCCACGAACCTTATGTAGTAACCAGCTAATCCTAAGAAACTTCGTACTTCTGCAACCGTTCTCGGGACTGGCCAATGCTCTACGGCCTCAATCTTCTCCGGATCCACTGACACTCCTGCCCCAGAAATTACATGCCCCGGGAACGAAATGTGATCTAACCAGAATTCACACTTGTCGAGCTTCGCATAAAGTTGATGCTCCCTCAATGTCTGTAAGACAATCCTAAGATGTTTCTCATGCTCCTCTTCACTGCTGAAATAGACAAGAATGCCATCTATGAACACCACCACAAATTTATCCAAATACGGCAGAAAGATGCGGTTCATTAAATCCATGAATACTGCGGGGGCGTTGGTTAGTCCAAAGGGCATTACTAAAAACTCATAATGCCCATATCTAGATCTGAATGCTGTCTTCGGTATGTCTTGCTCCCGGACTCTTACTTGATAGTATCCTGACCGAAGATCGATCTTGGAAAAGACGCTGGCCTTGCTCAACTGGTCAAACAGGTCATCAATCCTTGGTAGTGGGTACTTATTCTTCACTGTTACTGCATTCAGCTTGCGGTAGTCGATGCACATCCTCGTCGACCCATCCTTCTTGGGAACTAGAATCACTGGCGCGGCCCAGGGCGATTTACTGTCACGAATGAACCCCTTAGACTTCAACTCTTCTTCATGTTGATACAACTTATCCTGTTCTGACGGCGACATTCTGTAAACTCTGTCTGCAATAGGCCTCGTTCCAGGGTTCAACTTAATGCTAAATTCTACCTCTCTGACTGGGGGTATCCCTGGGAGCTCATCAGGGAAGACGTCGAGAAAATCTTCGACCACTCTCGGAATCTGTCCTGGCTCTGACACTGCTGCTGAGATGACGCCTCAGGCCTGATTCTTCAAGGTTCGAGTAAAGATGAACTGCTCCATCCCAGGAACGCTGAATATGACCCTACCTCCTCTACAATCAATTGTCGCATGACTGTCTCTCAACCAGTCCATGCCAAGAACGACATCAAAATTCTCCATAGGGAATTCAATCAATGATGCGGGCAGTAAATGCCCACACACCTCCACCGGACATGAAAAGCACACTCTGCTAACTTCTACGAGCCTATTGCCGGTGAGTATATCCATCCTCTCCGGCAATGCCTCAAACTCTAATCCAATCCGTGTAGCATATTGTGCAGAGATGAATGAATGAGTAGCGCCTGAATCAAATAATGCTACAGCGGGAAATGAGGGTGACGAGAATTTTACCTGCCACCACGTCACTAGACGCTAGAGCCTCTACCAAGGATAATGTGAGAGCCTGTCCCTGGCCCCGCTGAGCTCCTTGTTGCGGCCTTCCTCGACCATGCTGTTGCTGCCTCTGAGGGCCTTCGGCTTCCTGTGCCTGGCGGAACATCTGAGCCTGCGTTGGTAGACGCTGGACTAGGGGCCTTACTGCTAATACTGGCCCTCCACTCGGAGTTGCCACCGGAGCTGGCAATGCTGGAAACTGCTGAGCTGGCCCTCCTGGCCTCTGCATCACAGGACAAGTGGAGTTACGGTGGTCCGAACTACCACATCTCAAGCATAAGCCATTCGCTGACCGGCACACCTCCCTCGTGTGCCCTGCCTTCCCACAGAATGTACAGCCCTGGGGTACTCCCTGACGCTGTTGTTGGTTCCTCGGCTGCTGATGCCGAACTGGCGCTGTATTAGTTGACACGGCCGTCCTCCGCGGCGCTTCTGCATCATGAATACGTACACCGGGTGCTGGTGCCGACGTTCGCTGCATTGCTCCTCCTCCAACCTGGGAATGAGATCTCTTCTGACCTCCTGTCCTCGATGCCAACCTCTGCTGGGTAAGCTCGTGCCTCTGAGCGGCCGTCAAAACAGCGTCAAACGTCTGGTAGTCGTGTCCTTCCATAAGCTGTAATAGTTCCAAATGAAGTCCCTGCTGGAACCTCATAGCTTTCTCTGGCTCCGTTGCCACCATTGCTGGTACGAAACGGCACAATCTGCAGAACTCTGCTGCATACCCATCTACGGTCTTGCATGCTTGCTTGAGACTGATAAACTTTTGCTGGAGCTCATATCGAGCTACTACGCCAAAATACTTGGCCTTGAATCTTTCACTGAAGGTGGTCCAACGAACAGGGCGTCTTATACCAACTTCTTCTGATGCCCACCAGTCGCGGGCAAGATCCTGAAGTACTAATTTGACCTGATCAACCTTCTCATCATCTGGAACCTTGGCTGCCACAAGAATGGCTTCAATGTCTTGAATCCATGCATCCGCAGTGATGGCATCCTCCGTGCCATCAAAATACCTCGGGTTCAAGCGACGGAACCTTCCTGATGCTTCCGAGTCAACCCCGGCACTCCTCTCAAGAGCTAACTGAATCGCTTGGTTCAGCAACACGTTCTGCTCCTGCTGCTGAGTCTGTTGCTGTTGGTGAGTGACAAGAATCCCCCGGATGATCTCC
This sequence comes from Iris pallida, assembly GCA_029216955.1. Classification (NCBI taxonomy): domain Eukaryota; kingdom Viridiplantae; phylum Streptophyta; class Magnoliopsida; order Asparagales; family Iridaceae; genus Iris; species Iris pallida. The sequence continues at coordinate 11,864,388 of JANAVB010037420.1, forward strand.
AGGAGTGCTACGGCATCTGGTACTGCCGTCGCTGCTGGTGTTGCAGGAGTTTCAATAACCTGCGGCTGCACTGCCTCTGGTTCCATTTCTGCTCGTGTCCGCCCTGGGGAAGGTTCTCTCCCCTGCTGGTGCCCAGTCGAGCCATGCTCTCGCTGCTCTTCCTCTTGGGCCTCACCCGCTACTGAGAATGAAGCACCCCTATAGAGAAAGATATAAGATTATCAAGTCCGAACGAGGAAGATTTCGAGGATGCAAGTCAGGTTAGAGATCAAGGCAAGGACAGAGAATTCGAAACAGAATTTCAAGGGGAACAAGTTTTGATTGAGACTCCTAATAATTCGCAATACCCTACAAGTCTGAAAAAAACAGACCTGCATGGGCCACCACTAAAACCTTGTCACGCCCCAGTACCGAAATACGGAGACGGACTAGGCCAGCTACTCCATATGAGGTACATAGTGTCATACGGCGATCGTGGCTGTCGAGAGACTAGGGGGTACATGCTACAATCAAGTCTCCTATGGTCCCACAGAGTTCTATGTCTCAATCAATCAAGTCACATCAGCAATTAAATGAACATTAAAGATAAAGCAGTAAGGCGTCCCTGACGCTTCATCAAAATGATCATGAGAGACTAGCTTTATAATTTAGCTATCTCAGAGAGTCAGGAGTACAAAATTATACACAGCTGCAGTCTGTTTATTTACAATTCCGTACTGACACAAAATATCATGTAATCCGGCTAACAGGTGCCGGTGGCTAAATGCCGCACAAAATATAAGCAGGAGTGGTGGAGAAGAAACCCACTCGAGTCCCCGAACCGCCATGCTCCTAGTATGCACCATGGATGTCAGGAAGGAAGATCGTGTCCTCTGGCTCTGCTACGAGATCTGGCCAAATAAAACCAGCAGGGTCAGCCCCGAATAGCAAGTACCGCCAAAGGGGCACAAGAGTTAAGATTAAAAACCCAGATAATAGAATGATTGATAATAGTAATACTTATGCAACTATTATAGGGTAGCGCAACATCCTCGAACCCATATGGCACCCTTACAACCAAACAAGGACAAAAGGTGCCGCATGGAGTCGGGACGTGTCGTACTCTATAACTTTCATATAAGTTAAAAAGGTATAAACAATAAAATCTCCTGATCGTGACTCCGGTCGATAGCCTATCGCAGCACAATAACCAACCCAACAATCAAACAAGAACATGGGTTGTATCATGTACCATGATAGTCCATGTTCCTCAGTCATTCACAGAAGTAGCACTTCACAACCAGAATAAGTCTTCCGTTCATAACTTCGGTCCACAGCCTGTCATAGTACGATAACCAACCCAACAATCAAACAAGAACATGGGTTGGATCACGTACCATGACAGTCCGCTTCCCTCAGTTATTCACGGAAGGTAATAAGATACACGCAAGTCGTTTTCGTGGCCAATCAAGTCTACGAGTTTCTAGTGGGACGAGGTTATCCTCGCATCATGTTATTTCAAAATCCTCAGATCGTATCTTTCCAGCAAGGCTAGCCAACCCAGGGGTTCGCGTAGACAGGTATCATTGAGCACAGGTCCCTCGTAAGGCCACCTTGCCAAGACATATAATATATTGCAGCAATTAATCGGATACAGTCATCCACTCGTTGCAGATGACACAGTATCCGTGGAGACCAGCCGGCGCGTCGAGACAATATCTCAAGGCGGCTGGTGTAACACGATCTCGGGATTTTGCCCTCCCCATGCATTTAGTTTGTTTAGTTGCCTAATTTAACCCTAAGTGAAATCTTGGACTCACATGCTGTGGCCTGCATGATTATCCTCCTAAAGTCGTACTTTAGTACGAGTACCCCAAAGAGGATCCATGTCAATCAGTATGTCAACATGTTCTACCCTCCTTAGTGTAATGCATCATTGCAAATACGCCACGTGGAGTTACGAGTCATTTGTCGAGCATGAACAAGAACTGGGACATTCAGGTACATGTATCGGATAGGAACACTTTGTTCTCCGGGGTCACCTTAGTGCTCATATCATGCTCGGGACAAAAGGCGTAAGGATATAAAATGGGCATATAATATCTGATAAAATATCAAAAGCGTACGCACAATAGCACGCACGCTCAAGGGGAGCTGCGTACGTGAAAAGTCACGCAGGTTCACTCAAGGCAGCGTACGTAAAAAGTCATGCAGGCTCGTTCAAGGCAGCGTACGTGAAAAGTCACGCAGGCTTACTCAAGGCAGCGTACGTGAAAAGTCACGCAGGCTCGTTCAATGCAGCGTACGTGAAAAGTCACGCAGGCTTACTCAAGGCAGCGTACGTGAAAAGTCACGCAGGCTCGTTCAAGGCAGCGTACGTGAAAAGTCACGCAGGCTTACTCAAGGCAGCGTACGTGAAAAGTCACGCAGGCTTACTCAAGGCAGCGTACGCAGCGCTAAAGAGCACGCGCAGCTCAGTGTGCGTAAGCTAAGCAGCTCGGCACACTGCTCTCTGTCTTCTTCAAACAGCAAGAACATCATGGTTGAACCCAAAGCTTCAAAACATCACAACTTGGCCATCCGAACTCCAAATCCGGATTTCCAAAGTTCCATCTTGGGTGAAATGGAATTCTCTTCCACATGGAAGCATCAAAACCCACAAAACCCCAACGAAAATAGATCAAGACCAAGGAAATCCGAAAATGATTAAAACTTAGATCTACAAAAATCAAAGCTTCAAAATGGAAATTTCCAAGTTCTAAACTAGTATAGATTGAGGAGAAGAACATGTTTTGGCAAATAGTTTTGTAAGAAATCATTGACAAAATTATGGATCCATCTCTTGAGCAAGTTGGTACTTGCCTTGGTTGGTGGAGGAAATAAATGAGATGAAGTAAATGAGAGGAGAGAGAATGAGATGAGTTATATATAAAGATCTTGGACCCATGGGTTCATGATGAACCAAAGGGTTCATGATGAACCATTGGTGAACCAAGAATAGGTTACCCAAATGAGCCAAAACTGTAGGCCCAAATGCAGAAAATAAATTAGGAAATAATATTTTGTCGAATATTTTTTGGGAAATGCATGAAGAAATACTGCATAATAAATATCGTATAAATTCAAGGTAAATATAATTTATCGGTTTACGTATTAAAATACGTATTCCAGGATTGGGGAGTGACATCTCTACCCTTCTTAAAAAAATTCCGTCCTCGGAATTCCAGCCAAGACAGGATAGTGAAATCAGGGCAAGCAAGGCACCACGTCGGGCCACTATCATGTCAAGTTTATTGTCAAGAGTGCACCACTACGGGTCACTGTCATGTCATGCCAATTGTCAAAAGTGTACTACAACGGGTCACCATCGTGTCAGGAAATAAATTAATGGCACAAGCATACAAGTGGTAATTAAATATTAGCAGGAGCAAGGGCCGTGGGGGACTCATACGGCTCAGAAAATTATCACATGCGGCCAGGAAGTCACTATCAATCATTACACTAACAATTCGTGTTTAGGGAAGCAACTTAGAATCACACGTTATTTAATCATAATAATATAATTGTAAAGACAAAATAAGACAAAAGATAGTGGGATCCGCAATTAATGCAAGTATGCCATGCGGCACAAATTAAATATTCATGCAAGCAATCCTGCGGCCATAAATTATTATTTAATTGGCCATACAAGCAGTTGGCCATATGCGGCTGATATAACATGCAGGCTTACATGCGGCTCACTTGGCATTTGCATACGGCCAAGTGCTTGGCCTATGTATGCGGCCAACTTTGTAAGATCATGCGGCCAGCAACCTTGTTCCCATGCAAATACAAGCAATGTAAGGCCATGCTAAATAATATAATTAATATAAGGCCATGTAATTAAATAATGCAAGCAACTTGTTCCCATACGGCCAGCTTAAAATACCACATGCGGCCAGAAGAGAAATGGCCAATGCGACCAAGTAAATATGCATGCAAACAAATGTGCTTGCTAATAATGCATGCAAAGCTAAGCATTAATTATATGCATGCAAAGCTACTATATGCGGCTCACTTTTGCTAGTGCATGCGGCTCCAAATAATTCCATGGCCAACAAACAATTCCATGTTATGCTAAATGCAATGGCCTATGCGGCCAAAATGTTACACATGCGGCTCACTTTTACAAATGGTCTTAATATATTAATATCTATTATGCAAGCAAGCATGCAAAAGCATGCAGCCAAGAATGATTCCTAAGCATGCAAGCTTGCTTGCATGCATGCATATAACGTGGCCAAGCTTGCATTTGCAAGCAATGCAATGTATTAAATACTAATACATGCATGCCATCTAATATATATAATACTAATGCTATTTAATATTAATGCATGCAAAATCAGTAAGGAAAGGGTCATGCATATTTAAGTTGTAGGTCCTAAAAATCAAGTTGCACCCATCAAAAAAGCAAAAGAAAATCAAATTGTGCACCCTTCAAATGAATTGCGCAGGAAATAGATTGCGCAACATCTCAATTGCGCAGGCTGAACTGCGCACTCATCCAAGTGCGCAAGCTGACGTGGCCTCGTCATCTTTATCTGACAGCTGACAGCTTGAAGAACGAGGAAACTGTTCGTTTCTCGTGCAGCACAGCGCTCGAGGACAGCTGTACATGCAGCGCAAGCTACCAGCTAAATCGAAGCACAATCTGTCAGACTCTCTACAGCGCAATTCAATCTAGCGCAATATGAAGCCAGCGCAGTTCATGTGGCGCACTCCATCAAGACAACTAACAATATACACGTGGCCTACATGCCATCAATTACTCACCATGTGGCAACCGTCTGTACACGACCAAGCGTATTTCAATCAAACAATGCCACGCGTCACATACAGGTGGTCCACGATCGAGTAACTGCCAGCGCAGTTCGCTGTTTGCGTAGTCCAATGTCTGCGCAATCCATCCTGCGCAACTCAGAATAACTAAAAATTAGTTATTTCCAGAAATCTATAAATAGAGTTTCAAGCCTTCATTATGACACACAGATCACATAGAGATCAGAAAAATCAGAATCAAGAGCAGAGAGTTCAGGAGTTCTTGCCCAAGTGCTGCTGCATTCTTCAGAGGCTATCGCCTTCAACTTCAGAGGCTATCGTCTTCAAAGTTCACATCGTCCAAGGGATAAAGCGATCGTCTTCAGATCGGATTCCTATAGTTGTACTTTTCCAGAATTCTTGTAATCTTCTTACAAAGTTTGTGAAATAAAGATCAACTTTTGTTTTTGCAAACAAAATGACGACTCTGCTGGGGACGACTTTCTCCTCCGACGAGGAAGTGACAACTCAATGTGACGTTGCGTCTATCGGAAAGACGCAGAAGACGCTGGTTGTAAAGGTCAACCAGACGGCCTACGAGGCGATGATCAACTCCAGGACCACCCCTCGCACTGCAACAACTTCTGCCACGAGCAAAGTTCATCCAATGTGGGTCCCCAAGACTGTGGCACAGTCTACTGTCTCTGCTGCTCAGACTGCTGCGCAGTCTGCTGTCTCTGCTTCCAAGACTGCTGCGCCGTCTGCTGCTACTGCCCATGCGCAGTATGTTGCTCCCCTTGACAGTGCACAAACCACTTACTATGCTGCCCTGTCAAAGTGCAAGACTCCTCTTCCCCTGGCGCAGTTGGCTGCAAATCTTCCTGTGCAATACACCACTCCAGCAACCAGAGTGCAACTCAAACACTCTGGCATCAAGACTCCTGCTGCGCAAGCTGCTGTGACTGTGGCCAGAAGACCTTCTGTCAAAGCTCCTCATGCGCAACCTGTCAATGCGCCAACAGCCACTTCAACCCCTGCGCAAACTGCGCCAGCGCAGTCTAAGAGGGAAAGCCCTTTGGCTAATCTTTCTTCTGCTCACAGTAAGGGGAAAACCTCTACTCCTCTTCCCAAGCACCCTAGTGTTCCAGTGCAATCCACTGGGGGTAGTCTGTTGACTATTCCTCCTCCGCCTCAGAACAAAGGAAAAGGCCCGTTGGTCTTTTCTCAGACTTCCTCGTCCCACGACTTGGAAGACAACAGAGGAAAACGCTCTTTAGCTAACCCTTCTTCACAAAACAAAGGAAAAGGCCCTTTGGTCTTTTCTCAGTCTTCCTCGGTTTTTACCATAGAAGATCAATCTGAACGTGCCTCGGCACCAGTCAGCACAAGAACTCTTTTTGCCAAAGGGAAGTGCACCGATCAAAGAGGTATTCTGCCTACTCCGGTAGCAGAATTCCAAGATCTCCCAACTCTCAGGATATCCCGCTCCAAACAGGGAAAATTGTTGGTGTAGAAGACAGAAACCCCTGGGGGTGAATTTGCTGATCTAAGAACTTATCTCAATAGACCAACTTCGGCGAAACGTAAACAGCCAATGCCGAAGGCCAACCAGCATCAGAAGCAAACTTCCAGGGTCAAAAATCCTGACACTTATGCTAATGAAGTGAGTACTTTCCTGTACACCCAAGGGACAAAACATTTGAAGAACAGGAACAATGTTCCGAATGTTATCAAGGAACATATCTGTAGTGCCCCGAAATTCGTGATACGTATTTTATACGTGATCGTATTTCTGACCAGTATTTTTCATTTTTTCTTGACCAGTTAAGTTGTGGTATATTTCATACTTAGCATTGTAGTTTAATTGTCATTTATCATTCCTGAATTAATTCTGATTAATGGAGCTTAGTTTTATTTGGATAGGAGAAGGAATTGGTTTGGTTTATTATGCATTGGACCATCTTAGCTAACCTCCACCCTCAACACAACTTATCCTCCCCCATTAAAATCCCTACCTAACACCCTCTCTCCTAATTATTTTTCTCCATTAATTCTTCTTCTTCTTCCTCCACACAACTCTCCAACCCATTAGGCAAGTGCACCTTGCCACCTCATGAGAACCACTTTTTATTTGTCCATTAGCTAGATTAGGCCATGGAGATCAACATTAGAACTTGACATTTTGTGATTTGGAGTTTCCATTGTTCTAGATCTAGGTTTTAACTATTTTCGGATTTATATAGTTTTGATCTATTTTGGTTGAATTTTTGTGGGTTTTGATGCTTCTATGTGGAAGAGAATTTAATTTTACTCAAGTTAGAACTTTGAAAATCTAGATTTGGCTTTGATTTGACAAAGATATGAAATTTGAATTTTGGTGTTCTTGGTGTTCTTCTCGGCCTGGAGTAGCAGCCTGCAGCCTGCGCTTTAGCGCAGTGCTGGATTGCGCATCCCCCTCGGCCAGCGCTTTTTAGCGCAGCGCCGACCGCGCAGCTTGCCCCTTGGCGAACTGCGCTCAACCCGACTGCGCATAGATTCCTGCGCAGTCTGCTCATGCGCAATCTGCTCCTGCGCAGTCCATACTCTGCGCAGTCTGCTCATGCGCAATCTGCTCCTGCGCAGTCCATGCCCATGCGCATTCTGCTCATGCGCAATCTGCTCCTGCGCAGTCCATACTCTGCGCAGTCTGCTCATGCGCAATCTGCTCCTGTGCAGTCCATACTCTGTGCAGTCAACTCTTGCGCAGCTCTTCCATGCGCAGTGCATACCCTGCGCAGCCCAACCCCTGACCCTCTTGCACAACCCACTTGTCTATGATGAATTTTTTTTATTTCTTGAGCTTGGCTCTTCTATAGCCCTGTATATTGATATTTTATTAGATATTTTACGCCCGTTTTATATCCTTACGCCTTTTGTCATGAACTTGATTTTAGTTAATATGTTGGAATGACTATTGTACATGGCACGGTATGGCAAGGAACTAGCATAACATGACAGTGGCCTGTCGTGGCGCACCTTAGTCGAATGGGCCACTTGCTGCTAGCTATCGGGTGACCATATGACGTTGACCTAGAGCTATACCAGGAGTTTGATTCTCGGGGCTAGTGATCGGTAGTTTCAGAATGAACGGTAGGATTCATAGGCAAAATGAGGGGGCTACCTGTATTATGCAAGAAGGCTAACTGAATACAGCAGAGAAAGTCGTGATTGGCAACCTCGCAGCACATTATCAATCAAAAACGAAAGTCAAATCCGCTAAATCAGCATAGGATGATACATCGGAAACGAGTTCCGAGTCTGACTAGGATTCTCTCATTCCTCCCTGGCTGGTGGGAACTGTTGGACCATTGGCTTCTTAGTCGGCTTGTTCAGATGGGTATTCCGAAAAACCAACAGAGTGAAGGTGTTACTACGGCAATCGAAAGTCGGTTAGCACATCAAGAAATGCACCACCACTAATCTCAACCATTGAAAGACCAAGGAATGCCGATCAAGAATAAAGTGAATGACATCAGATGGAAAAAAATAGCCCCGGCATTTACCAGCAGTGTCATCGGTGCTTTAGTAACAATTTCATTGCCTCAGGATTCGGCGAGTAGAAATAGGGAACGAAGTAACTAGACAGATTTGGTAAAATCCCACTCTTCTAGAGGGATCATATAGAAAGCGAGTCGCTTTGGATGCATTTAGACAGAAAAGCGGACATAGATTATTCTAGAATAACGAGATAGAAACCCACCAAATGGCGGTGCACCTGGACGACTTCCAGATCATTCTCGGGATAGAGTTTCTGAATGCAGCACGGGCCCTTGCCATTCTTTTTGACACTATGCATCCAGGTAAATCAACAGCGGTGAACACGGGCGCGGAGAAGACGGAGACCACGTTCTTTTATAAACAAGCGTGGACGCGTTATATGCAGACGACATACTAATGCTATCAAGCCTGGCTATCCAGATAAAAACAGAACAAGTACCCTGACATGAATTATCTTGATAACTTGATAGTGGCCCGTGGCGGCGCACTCCTGACTTGACATGACTTGATAACTTAGCTTGACCTGTCTTAACACCGTGGGTGTTCCTGCTTGCTTGCTTGTGCAATCCACTCGTCTTGTCTTGCATCATGTCTAGGACGTGACTCCCTGGTTCCCACGGTCAGGGATTCATACTGAATCTGGCTAGGTTAATGACTAGATTGATCAATTAGTTCATGGAGAATTTCTCAGTTACCTGTTGCCCCTTTGGTCCCGGCCTTATATATATATACATGGGATTTGTTGCTATCCGTCGAGATGAGCGCACTTCCAGCCCGCCGTCGAGCGTGGTACCTTAGGACACATGTATCTTACTACAGTGTGTCTGCTATATCATGCTATCTTTTCCTTTTCTTGCTGGGAGCATTCAGGTAGTAACAAACAGGTAACCGGACTTGAAATTCTCATTGCATCTTGTTAGTAATCAGGTCTGTGATAACCCTAGTTAGTTAAAGTAGTAAGCCGTAGTACTTGTTTGGCCGTGATTGATTGGATGGAGTCTAGTCCCTCTTGTCCTGTCCTGATCCTGTGCAAGGTCATGATATGACCTGATTACTCGTGCTTTACCTTAATCATGTTTAATTGCAAGTCTTGAATTCGCGTATTTTATCTTGCCGATAAATGGTGGGAGAAACCAAGTTCCGTTCAGACGAAGGGTTACAACCCCGGTCCTTGTTTGGTTTACGGGTTGTAACCTGGCTATCTGAATAGTCCCATGGTCATCTCATCGTATATCATCCTGTCATGCCTTTCCATGTGTTCTGTCTTTTATCGATTCTGTACAAAATTTGTCTTTTATATCTAACTATCATGCCTTTTCTTAAATTACTGTCTCTTGTTATGTAATTATATTATTGTACTGATTGCTGGCTTTTGTTCTTATTTCGTGGCCAGATACCGGAGCAGCAGCAAAGGATCTACCTGCTTTCCAGCCCGATGGTGAACACTAGACGGAACCCGGGCAACGAGTGGGTTTTCTCTTTTTGTTTCTCCCACTGTATTGTTAACTGATATTCTTTTGAGGCGTTTAGCCGACGAGCACTTGTTAGCTCGATGCACTTTACTTTCTATCTGCCTACGGGCTGTAATCATGATTGGCAACTCGAGGTTGATCATGTATGACTTAACTCTTGCTAGTCCTTACATTTTGTACGACTAGCTTCATGATCATCTGGATATGTAATGTTTGGGACGCCTTACAATTGTATATTTGGTGGTCTGATATCTTGTTACTATCATTACTTGTTGAGATTGAGACAATAGATTGATTTGACCCTAAGAGACTGATGGTTTGTAGCGTACCCTCACATAGCTAGACAGCCGTGACCGTATAGCGGGATGGTTGCCGTTCCGTTATACGTAGCTGGCTGTACACGTCCCCGTTCTTCAGTATTCTGGTTCTGGGCGTGACAATATCCCTCAAACTTCTTCTCGTCCCGTCGTTGTTCCTGACCTCCGAGAGCATCTCAGGCAAAAGCAGGACAACATCTCAACACTTCCAGTTCAACCAATTGATCACCACCATTGCAATCACAAGGTTATCATCCAGTGTTGTTGTCAGACAACAAAACGATCTGTCTTCGATCGTTTGAATTTTGCAGCATCCGAACCTATGTCGGAAGATGAAGACGAAGTGTTGTACGCTTCCGTTAACATGACCTCTCGAGACACTGGGGGTAGGAAGTGCTCCAAGCATGGCAAGCCTCGCAAGCCCAGCTAGAGGTATTTAGATATACTCCAAGAATCTTCTGAAGGAGTATTTCGACATACCAGATCCCGAAGCCGAGATACAATCGGTCAAAGGAATCTTCTTCAAGATCCTTCCGGTCATCTCCCTCTTTCTCACTCAGGAGATGATTCTTTCTCTGACTATGATGCATACAACAAAAGTTCTGAACAGACAGTGTCCTCCACTGTACCTAGAGAAGTGACAGCTTATGTTGTCACTGAAGACCCAGATGCTTCCAGTTCGGCTAGTCAAGAACAACGAATAGCTGCGTTAGAAGACAAGTTGAAGACCATGGCTGAGATGGTTGCAAGTATGCATTCTATCATCGTGGCCCAACATACAGTACCACCGACTGTACCTGTTACAAATCCTGAGATCATAGCATCATCGGTGCCTGTCAATGCAGGGCTGGGGGTAGCATCTCCTCAAGTACCCCTTTTACCAATTCAACCCACACCCAGTCAGTCAGGTGCTGGGGGTAGTGCTTACCACGCTGTTCCTCCCCCTAACACTCTGATTCAGCATGCTCCTTCTACATCAGTGGAGGATGCTAATGAAGCTGTCAAACTCCTGTGCACTCAATTCGAGGCCTTCAAAGAGAAAGACAACTTACAGAGGTTGGGGATCAAACAACCCTACCCAGTTGAATGGAAGGAAGTCCCGTTTCCTCCAAAGTACAAAATTCCAACAATCTCACTGTTTGATGGCAGCACCTCTCCCAGTCAGTTCATTAACCACTTTGAGGTAATAACTGTCCAACTTCAGCCAAATGACGCTCTTCTTACCAGAGTATTCGTCGACTGTTTAGCCGGTGTTGCATACGATTGGTACAGAAGCTTGCCCGATGGCTGTATCACCTCCTTCTCGGGTCTCAAACAAATCTTCTTGGAACGATTCTATGAGGGGATCAATGACATGACTATTTCGGCCCTTAATAAAATCAAACAAAGGCATAATGAAACCGCTGAGAGTTTTATTGAAAGGTTCCGCCGAGAAGCCTTAAAAATGCCTCCTGGAACTCCGGCCGCTGTCACCATAGACACCTGCAAGGCAAATCTTTTGCCTATCATTAGCATGTGGACGGGGTCAACTCAGTTCCAAGATTGGCCATCCTTCATTGTCAACGCTAAAGCAGCTGAAGTTAGCGCTAACAAATTCAAGCAACTAGGGGTACACATGTCTAACCCCGACCGGGACGAACACCAGACATCGAATAGCGGTAATCGCCAGAACAACCGCAAGGGAAAAGAGACTTTGAACATCAACTTGAAGAATAAAGAATCTCTGGCGGTCAACGTGGCTCCACCTACGTCTACTTCTACTCCTTCTGCTCCTCCACCAAGGGAATCTCGTCCGAAAGTAGAGTACTCCTTTGATGAGAATGACACCGTGAGCATCTTTGATTGCTTGATCAAAAGCAATATGCTCCAACTCCCAGACCCGAAGAAGCCTGATGAAGTCGGTAAGGCTGATCATCCCAAGTATTGTGTCTATCACAGGTTCATTGGGCATCCCACTCGAGCATGTTATGTGCTCAAAGGCAAAATTCAGGAGCTGGTCAACGCTGGTGTTGTCACTCTGCAGCAAGATGAGAAGACGGTTACTGCGAACATGGTCTCAGTTCAGTTCGGTGACTTCCCTCCGCAGATGGTGCAGCACGGTGTCATCCCTATCCCTAAGGCTACTCTTGAGATCGAGAATCTCCCTCCTCCACGAAGTGAAGGTCTCATCCCCTTATCTCTTGACAATGGCGAGATTATGTGGATTCTGTCACCCCCAGTTTTCAAATTAGGAGTATTTTCGTCATTTTTCAAGTTATATAATTTTTAGAAATTTTTATTTACTTTATGTGATTTTTTGGGATTTATTTGGGTTGGTTTGGATTTTATCCAATTCGGACTCAAATTGGAGACCCGGGTAGCCTGAACCCTAGTGGGACCCCCATACTAGCTGGGCTTAGCCCACATACCATCATAATTAGGCTAGAAATCTTTAACTCTATTTCCATGACTTAATTTGTCATTTTAGAGCTTAATTGGTTAACCGAAACAAACCGAACCAAACCGAATCCATTTAAACCCAAAACCAAGTCAAATGGGTTGGGGGCTTATTGGATCCCAACCCAATAGCCCCCAAGGAGGTGGCCGGCCATGAGAAGACCCCCCCCCCCCCCTTTGCTTCTCCTCTAAGAAAAACACTCTCTCTCTCTCTCACAAATTCTTCTTTCTTCCAAGCTTTCTCTCTCCCTCTCCCTCTCCAAGAACCTAGGTATGCATTTAAACCCTAATAAATTCCTCTTTCCCATTTAATGTCTTCACATTTATTGTAGGGAATGACATTCTCCACACTTTGCCCACCAATTTATAGATTTTCCCTAGAATCTAGGTTAAGGAAATTAATAGGGGTTTTAATATATATAGTGGTATATGTATATGTATGTATATATATATATATATATATATATATATATATATATATATATATATATATATATATATATATATATATATATATGTGTGTGTATATATGTATATATTAATGTGTATTTGTTTGGGTAGAGGAATGTAAATGGTGGTGGTGTTGTCATGGGAGTTGTGGTGAGAGGGTGAGTGAGCTTGTGTGTGTTGAGAGTGTGTGTGGTTGTGTGTGTGTGTTTATATATATATATATATATATATATATATATATATATATATATATATATATATATATATATATATATATATATATATATATATATGTGTGTGTGTGTGTGTGTGTGTGTGTGTGTGTGTGTGTAAGTGTTTATATATATATATATATATATATATATATATATATATATATATATATATATATATATATGTATATGGAGATGTGTGTATATATATATGTATATGGAGATGTGTGTGTGTGTGTGTGTGTGTGTGTATGTATAGGTATGTATAGAGGAGTGTGTGTTTGTGGAGTTGGATGGATGATAGATTATATATATATATATATATATATGTGTATATATATATATATGTGTATATATATATATATATATATATATATATATATATATATATATATATATATATATAGAAGTAGAGAGGAGGAAGAGATGAAGTAGAAGGAGAAGAAGAAGATGGCTGCAGCAGCAGCAGTAGGAACAGCAGTTGTGGCAGGAGCCACAGCAGCAGTAGGAACAGCAGTTGTGGCAGGAGCCACAGCAGCAGTAGCAGCTGCTATGGAGCAGCTGCAACAGCAGCTACCCCCCCCCCCCCCCCCCTCTATTTCCCCTTTAAACCATTAAACCCCCCCATCCATATATATATATATATATATATATATATATATATATATATATATATATATATATATATATATATATATATATAGATGTTTTTAGAGAGGGGAATGAAGATTAGATTAGAGGGTAAGGAAATTTAGAAGAAGTTAGGAGTAGAAGGGGATAGGAAGAAGGAAGAAAAGTAGAAAAGGAAAGAAGGGTTTTTAGGAGAATCGAGTTAGAGGGCGAATTTGAGCCCGGAGTATCGGATCGCGATGAAACTTGATGTAGGTCTAGGATACGTGATTTAGATTTTGCGGGTAGGCTCCCGAGTGGGAATCAAAGTCGTAGGGCGCCGGTATCGCGCCGTATCGGTGCGTATCTTGAAATATTTAAGATTTTGGCAACGGACCGTAAGGTGGACTAGACGTCCACTTTACCTAAGTATTTTGGTAGATAAAATACCTATAGGCTAGTACCTTACTACCCTGAGGAGATCGGGTCAAAATATCAAGCGTAGGTAGGCTAACTAGATAATCGCCGAAGTTGGAATTTTGCCCTTTTTAAGGGTAAAATAGGAATTTGGCCTATGGCCAAGAAATGAGTTTCGAAGTCCAAGATGGACTTGGATATAGGTTGTAGAGGTTGGTAATGGGTAGAAATAACCGTCTAGACCTAGTCTTGACCCCGGTTGACTACAGTTGACTTTTTAGGCCAAAAGTCAACTATGGGTCAACATTTTACCCAATTTAGTCCCAAATTCCATTAGACTTGTGCAGTTGACCGAAAGTCAACTGTTAGTCACCAGTGACCTAGAGTTGACCTAGGGTTGACCACAGTTGACCACGGTTGACCAGAGTTGACCGGTTGACCAAAAAGTCAACTGTTGACTCAAATCGATCCCGATTGATTCCGTTTGACTTGCGTTGACCTAGTATGACCTAGCTAGACCTAATATAACTTAGGTTGACCTCGTACAGTCTAGTTTGACGCGTCTTGACCTAGAATGACTTAATAGGATTCAAATTGATTTGATTTTACTTCCTAAACATAGTATTGATACGTCTTGTTCTCTATAGGTCCTCGAGACGCTGCATTTGCTCCGGTTGACGTACCATATCATATTTCAGGCGAGTACATTCTCTGACACTTTTCTAATTTACGATAACTGTTATAATTCATATAATTAGTGTAGATATGCTTGTTCTCGAAACATTGGTCACACGGATTGGTATTCATGGATCCCGACATGAGATGTTATTCCTCGTTATCTTGGTATATCCTGTGCAAGCCCCTTGTAGTTCTTGTGCAGTATATGGACACCGATTCTCGAGGAGACTTGCTCCCTTCTCGTGGAATCCCGTGTCGTAACGTGCCTTGCTTGGATCCACTCTACCAGTCGGGGATGGGGAGCACTAGTCTAGATATGTGGTCATTATCCGCCTTGTTTATTCTTGTAGACCTTGAATAATACCAATCCTACACTACACGTAGGATTGGTGGATCAGTAGACCTTGTGCAGACCCAAGCCGGCCACATATTGTAGCTAGTACTCACACACCTAGAGATATGATTCTTGATTCTTGTACATGCCATGATCAGTTTACTTGCCTTGTTCTAGCTCTAGTTTTACAGCTTACCTTGCCATGATATTCACATGTACATTCCATGATTTTCTTGTATATACTATCTATTTACAGTCTTGTAGCTTTTATCATATCTTGCGAACTGCTGTTAGTAGATTGTACTCGTTCCATCCTGACAGGATATGTTGAAAATATTACAGATGCAGATGAGGGAGACTACAGTACCTACTACGGTCCGGATGACGTAGTGGGAATAGACTTGGAGACTTTGGTCCAGCAGGGCTTAGCTCCGCCTGACGAGACCCTACCTATTACTTAGTTAGAGTAGGTCTTTTGTACTGGACATTGTCTCCAGCTACTTTTGAGACTGTTATTATTATGAACTGTATTAGAGACTTGGACTGTATATATTCTTTGTGTTGGACTTGACAGGTTATATATTATTTTATCGTCTTGTTGTCTTTTCATTTCAGTCTTTACTTTGTTATCTTAGAGTCGTGATTGAGTACTCGTATATATATTCATTGCTTGTCCTCCGTTCGGAGTTGACCATATTCTCGACAGGTTTTTGTTATATATATAAACTGTTTAGAGTAGAAAAATCTACAGCGTTCCACGCCGATTTTTCGATGAGGGCTGGACGTTGTCGCTTCACGTGCCCTTTTAGCGGGTGCGGGTCGTGACAAATTCACCCTGATCTTGCTTCGGAGTTCAAAGTTTCCTCTTCCTCCAAGAAGAAAGACCGCTCCAAGGGCAAAACAAAGATCTGCAATATGGTGTCTTTTGACCCCATAGTTGAAGAAGAGATCTTGCTGGGCACCAGGTCAGGGAAAGCTTACTTACGGGAAGTTCCCGAGACTCAAGAAAATCCTGCTTCTTCTTCTGAGTCCGCTCCAGTGCAACCTGCTTCCACTGAAGAAATCCCTTCTGCATCATCATCGGTTGTAGTACCCATTCCCCCCAAGCCGGCGGTAGCTGATAAAGGCAAACAACAAGTCTGTTTCGACAAGCCTTTGAAGAAGTCATCTCCTTCTGGACTTGAAAAGCCTTACAACTTTGATATCTTGGCTCAACTAGCCAATACACCGGCCAGGTTGTCAATTTTCGAGCTCTTGCGCCTCTCCAAAGAGACTCGAGAAACTCTGAGTGAAGCTCTCATGCAGGCAGAAACTTGTCTAGCCCTTCTGAAAAAGCCGAAAGCTGAGCCAGTCTCTTGCCTCCATTGTCATAGTGTGTTGAAATTAATTCCAAACATTACCTTCACACAGGATGACATGCTGATGGAAGACAATAGGCATGACCGTCTCCTATACTATACAGGATATGTCGACTCGATGAAAGTCGATCGTATTCTGATAGATCCCGGGTTTGCCCTCAGCATCATGCCGAAGACAATGTTAGATGCACTGAAGATCCCAGTGCATAGTCTTTCCAGTACAATCACCACCATCCTTGGGTTCAATCAGGGAAGGAGTGAACCTCTGGGCAAGATTCGCCTAAAACTCCAAATAGGCAATCTCCGCACAAAGGTGACCTTCTACATCATTGACAACCATGGTTGTTCTTACAATGCTCTATTGGGGAGACCATTCCTGCATGAACATAACATTGTTCCTTCGACTCTCCATCAATGCTTCAAATATGTCGATGACAATGGAGAGGTTCAAAAGGAGGTTGCTGATCTCTATCCTTTCAAAGGTGTCGAAGCATACTGCAACAATGCTCGTATGTACAAGGATGAGTTCATGAAAATAGTACTATCTCTGGACACTGAAGAAGAACAAGAAGCAGTGCGTAATGACACTCTTATCATACATGTCAAAGGGCGTGTTTCTCGTCCTCAATCTTCTAAACCACTGGCTATTCACTTGCCAGTCCAGAAGCAACCAACTGATGGAGGTCAAGATCAAAGGGAGCTCACCTCTTCTGAGCCACTTGTTATCGACTTACGTCGTAACAAGAAAAAAAGGCAGCTCACCTCTTCTGAGCCACTTGTTATTGATTTATCTCATAACAAGGACAAAAGGGAGCTCACCTCCTCTGAGCCGCTTGTTATCGACCTTTGTCGTAATAAGTCCAATCCTCCTCCACGTTCTTCTTCTCTCCCTCTTGTAATCAATCTGACCAAGCCTGCTAAGGCTAAAGGTCCTGTTGTAAATACAGATGTACAAATCAATGAAAAAGCATCTCCTTTCCAGTATACTGATGTCATTTATTATGCTAAGTGCTATTTGGATATGTTAGATAGCTTTCAGTCATTTACAATGGGAGTTGTACAGTCTCTTCAAACAGAAGTCTCACTCGAACATCCAAACGACTCATATCGCATTGTTCCCGCTCGAAAGAGAGGCGAGAGTCCACTATTTTTTAGTAAAAGACCAGAACAAGAGTTCAGTTATACGAATGATAGCAAAAGTAACGATACGGGACATCTTCAATTTCGTCATTACAGTCAACAATCAAAAGACATCATCCGGAAGATGGATTATGACTTCAAGAATGGCCTCAACTACGGTAAGGGTAGAAGAACTCCTATCCGTACAACTGTTCCAAAAGAAAAGTCAGAGATGTATTACAGCAGGACCAAAAGAGGTCTCGGATATGCTTCTCCTCCAGTATTATCCCCAGCAGTCTCTGAATCCGATAGTGAAGAGCGCTCTAACTCTTCTGATTCCAGATCATGGGATTCTGACACCAGTATTGGTCAGGTTCATCGGTTGATTGTATCTTCCAACATGGTCTCCACCGAACTTCCAGAAGGCTATGATGAGGATATTGAAGAAAACCCCAAAACAGATCCTTGGGCTCAACGAATGGATACCCAATGGGAACTCCGATTCGAACAAAGAGAACCTCCTACCGAAGATCAAATGGTTCAAATTGATGTAGGAGAAAGCGGGTCACCTCGTCCAATATTCATCAGCAAGAACCTTCCGGAGGCAGATAAGCAAGAATTAATTCTTCTTATTCAAGAATACATTGATGTCTTTGCCTGGAGCGATGAAGACATGCCAGGTCTAGATCCCAAAGTTGCTACTCACAAATTGAATATCTTGCCTAATGCAAAACTGGTCAAACAGCAACAACGACGCTTCAAGCCAAAAATGATGGACGCAATTGACGATGAAGTCAATAAGCTCATCGCTTGTGGCTTTATCAGAGAAGAACAACATCCAGATTGGGTAGCCAATGTCGTTCCAGTCCTGAAGAAAACCAGAAAAGTTCGAGTCTGCATCGATTTCCGAGATGTTAATGAAGCCTGTCCAAAAGATGAGTTTCCTCTCCTTATTACGGACGTCATGATTGACAACACCTGTGGGTTCGAGCGAATATCTTTCATGGATGGATTCTCCGGATACAATCAGATTCGGATGAATCCAGAAGATGAAAAACACACTTCTTTCCGCACCCCTCGCGAAGTCTATTGTTACACCGTGATGCCATTTGGTCTCAAGAACGCGGGTGCAACTTACCAACGAGCTATGAGTACCATCTTTCGAGATCATCTGCGCAAGACTGTCGAATGCTATGTCGACGATATTGCCGTCAAGAGT